>JASPKZ010006481.1:547500-576705 GCA_030220185.1 Diploptera punctata | reverse complement strand
ATTTATATATACTAACAATGCATTAGTGCCCCTACACTATGACATTGTTAATGTAACTGTATCTGCTAAAATTACCATTGAGGATAGTAAAAGTGAAATTACAAAATCGCCTATTTTCGAGGAAACTACCAACTCGAATCCAGTGATTTTATATATACTAACAATGCATTAGTGCCCCTACACTATGACATTGTTAATGTAACTGTATCTGCTAAAATTACCATTGAGAATAGTAATAGCCAAGTTACAAAAATCGCTATTTTCTCGGAAACTACCAACTCGAATCCAGTGATTTTATATATACTAACAAATGCATTAGTGCCCCTAACACTATGACATTGTTAATGTAACTGTATCTGCTAAATATTACCATTAAGGATAATAAAAAGCGAAATTACAAAATCGCTATTTTCGTCGGAAACTACCTACTCGAATCCAGTGATTTTATATATACTAACAATGCATTAGTGCCCCTACACTATGACATTGGTAATGTAACTGTATCTGCTAAAATTACCATTGAGGATAGTAAAAGCGAAATTACAAAATCGCTATTTTCGAGGAAACTACCAACTCGAATCCAGTGATTTATATATATACTAACAATGCATTAGTGCCCCTACACTATGACATTGGTAATGTAACTGTATCTGCAAAAATTACCATTGAGGATAGTAAAAAGTGAAATTACAAAATCGCTTATTTTCGAGGAAACTACCCAACTCGAATCCAGTGATTTTATATATACTAACAATGCATTAGTGCCCCTACACTATGACATTGGTAATGTAACTGTATCTGCTAAAATTACCATTGAGGATAGTAAAAGCGAAATTACAAAATCGCTATTTCTCGAGGAAACTACCAAACTCGAATCCAGTGATTTTATATATACTAACAATGCATTAGTGCCCCTACACTATGACATTGTGTAATGTAACTGTATCTGCTAAAAATTACCATTGAGGATAGTAAAAGTGAAATTACAAAATCGCTATTTTCGAGGAAACTACCAACTCGAATCCAGTGATTTTATATATACTAACAATGCATTAGTGCCCCTACACTATGACATTGTTAATGTAACTGTATCTGCTAAAATTACCATTGAGGATAGTAATAGCCAAGTTACAAAATCGCTATTTTCTCGGAAACTACCAACTCGAATCCAGTGATTTATATATACTAACAATGCATTAGTGCCCCTACACTATGACATTGTTAATGTAACTGTATCTGCTAAAATTACCATTGAGGATAGTAATAGCCAAGTTAGAAAATCGCTATTTTCTCGGAAACTACCAACTCGAATCCAGTGATTTTATATATACTAACAATGCATTAGTGCCCCTACACTATGGCATCGTTACTGTAACTGTATCTGCTAAAATTACCATTGAGGATTGTAAAAGCGAAATTATAAAATCGCTATTTTCTAGGAAACTACCAACTCGAATCCAGTGATTTTATATATACTAACAATGCATTAGTGCCCCTACACTATGACATTGTTAATGTAACTGTATCTGCTAAAATTACCATTGAGGATAAGTAAAAGCGAAATTACAAAATCGCTATTTTCTCGGGAACTACCAATTCGGATCCAGTGATTTTATATATACTAACAATGCATTAGTGCCCCTACACTATGACATTGTTAATGTAACTGTATCTGCTAAAATTACCATTGAGGATAGTAAAAGCGAAATTACAAAATCGCTATTTTCTCGGAAACTATCAACTCGAATCCAGTGATTTTATATATACTAACAATGCATTAGTGCCCCTACACTATGACATTGTTAATGTAACTGTATCTGCTAAAATTACCATTGAGGATAGTAATAGCCAAGTTACAAAATCGCTATTTTCTCGGAAACTACCAACTCGAATCCAGTGATTTTATATATACTAACAATGCATTAGTGCCCCTACACTATGGCATCGTTACTGTAACTGTATCTGCTAAAATTACCATTGAGGATTGTAAAAGCGAAATTATAAAATCGCTATTTTCTAGGAAACTACCAACTCGAATCCAGTGATTTTATATATACTAACAATGCATTAGTGCCCCTACACTATGACATTGTTAATGTAACTGTATCTGCTAAAATTACCATTGAGGATAGTAAAAGCGAAATTACAAAATCGCTATTTTCTCGGGAACTACCAATTCGGATCCAGTGATTTTATATATACTAACAATGCATCAGTGCCCCTACGCTATGACATTGTTAATGTAACTGTATCTGCTAAAATTAGTATTGAGGATAGTAAAAGAGAAATTATAAAATCGCTATTTTCTCGGAAACTACCAAATCGAATCCAGTGATTTAATATATACTAACAATGCACTAGTGCCCCTACACTATGACACTGTTAAAGTAACTGTATCTGCTAAAATTACCATTGAGGATAGTAAAAGCGAAATTATAAAATCGCTATTTTCTCGGAAACTACCAACTCGAATCCAGTGATTTTATATATACTAACAATGCATTAGTGCCACTACACTATGACACTGTTAAAGTAACTGCATCTGCTAAAATTACCATTGAGGATAGTAAAAGCGAAATTATAAAATCGCTATTTTCTCGGAAACTACCAACTGAAATCCAGTGATTTCATATATACTAACAATGCATTAGTGCCCCTACACTATGACAATGTTAATGTAACTGTATCTGCTAAAATTACCATTGAGTATAGTAAAAGCAAAATTACAAAATCGCTATTTTCTCGGAAACTACCAACTCGAATCCAGTGATTTTATATATACTAACAATGCATTACACTATGGCATTGTTAAAGTAACTGTATCTACCAACTCGAATCCAGTGATTTTATATATACTAACAATGCATTAGTGCCCCTACACTATGACATTGTTAATGTAACTGTATCTGCTAAAATTACCATTGAGTATAGTAAAAGCAAAATTACAAAATCGCTCTTTTCTCGGAAACTACCAACTCGAATCCAGTGATTTTATATATACTAACAATGCATTATGCCCCTACACTATGACATTGTTAAAGTAACTGTATCTGCTAAAATTACCATTGAGTATAGTAAAAGCGAAATTACAAAATCGCTATTTTCTCGGAAACTACCAACTCGAATCCAGTGATTTTATATATACTAACAATGCACTAGTGCCCCTACACTATGACATTGTTAAAGTAACTGTATCTGCTAAAATTACCATTGAGTATAGTAAAAGCGAAATTACAAAATCGCTATTTTCTCGGAAACTACCAACTCGAATCCAGTGATTTTATATATACTAACAATGCATTAGTGCCCCTACACTATGACATTGTTAATGTAACTGTATCTGCTAAAATTACCATTGAGGATAGTAAAAGCAAAATTACAAAATCGCTATTTTCTCGGAAACTACCAACTCGAATCCAGTGATTTTATATATACTAACAATGCATTAGTGCCCCTACACTATGACATTCTTAAAGTAACTGTATCTGCTAAAATTACCATTGAGGATAGTAAAAGCGAAATTACAAAATCGCTATTTTCTCGGAAACTACCAACTCGAATCCAGTGATTTTATATATACTAACAATGCATTAGTGCCCCTACACTATGACATTGTTAATGTAACTGTATCTGCTAAAATTACCATTGAGGATAGTAAAAGCGAAATTACAAAATCGCTATTTTCTCGGAAACTACCAACTCGAATCCAGTGATTTTATATATACTAACAATGCATTAGTGCCCCTACACTATGACATTGTTAATGTAACTGTATCTGCTAAAATTACCATTGAGTATAGTAAAAGCGAAATTACAAAATCGCTATTTTCTCGGAAACTACCAACTCGAATCCAGTGATTTTATATATACTAACAATGCATTAGTGCCCCTATACTATGACATTGTTAATGTAACTGTATCTGCTAAAATTACCATTGAGGATAGTAAAAGCAAAATTATAAAATCGCTATTTTCTCGGAAACTACCAACTCGAATGCAGTGATTTTATATATACTAACAATGCATTAGTGCCCCTACACTATGACATTGTTAATGTAACTGTATCTGCTAAAATTACCATTGAGTATAGTAAAAGCGAAATTACAAAATCGCTATTTTCTCGGAAACTACCAACTCGAATCCAGTGATTTTATATATACTAACAATGCATTAGTGCCCCTACACTATGACATTGTTAATGTAACTGTATCTGCTAAAATTACCATTGAGGATAATAAAAGCGAAATTACAAAATCGCTATTTTCTCGGAAACTACCAACTCGAATCCAGTGATTTTATATATACTAACAATGCATTAGTGCCCCTACACTATGACTTTGTTAAAGTAACTGTATCTGCTAAAATTACCATTGAGTATAGTAAAAGCGAAATTACAAAATCGCTATTTTCTCGGAAACTACCAACTCGAATCCAGTGATTTTATATATACTAACAATGCATTAGTGCCCCTACACTATGACATTGTTAAAGTACCTGTATCTGCTAAAATTACCATTGAGTATAGTAAAAGCGAAATTACAAAATCGCTATTTTCTCGGAAACTACCAACTCGAATCCAGTGATTTTATATATACTAACAATGCATTAGTGCCCCTACACTATGACATTGTTAATGTAACTGTATCTGCTAAAATTACTATTGAGGATAGTAAAAGCGAAATTACAAAATCGCTATTTTCTCGGAAACTACCAACTCGAATCCAGTGATTTTATATAGTTGGCTCACGGCTCGAACTGAGTGCTCGCTTGGCTGATCGGGCGGAGATCATTTGGCGTGTATGGGCACATAAGGTGGTCCTGCTCTTCCAACACATAATCTACTCTACAGTAATATAATGTATGGTTAAACTATATAATTGTTACATTGTAGGTCCGTCTTCTCAGCTTGAGTGGTTTTAAAACTCTGCAGGCCTTTCAGGAATAGTCCCACCATCAGCAGAATGCATTAGGTCCGTTCTTGTTGACCCTTGTTGAAGCACTGACTTGGTTGTGAGAATTTTGTACAGAGCATTGTGTGGACTGGGTGTGTATTCATTGAGAATCAGGTTGTTGTTGATTTCTCTTAGGATTGCGATTTCCTCCAGTATATTTATCCTCGTTGCAATATTTTCTCTATGTACATAACATCGATAACACCCTCACAATAGTACATAGAGAAAACATTCCAACGAGGATAAATATACTTAATTTCTTACTTACTTACTTACTTACTTACTTAATTACTTACTTAATACAGGCTTTCCACTTTACAGCAGTTTGCCTTTGATTCCTGCCTTCCAGAGATTCCTATCTTCCCATTGTCCATCTTCCATACCCCTCTTCATCATGGCGTCATATATTCCCTCATACCATGCTCTTCTACTTCTCTCCTTCTTCCTTCTGCCTGATACCATCCAATCCAACGTCTGTTTAGGCCACTTGTCTTCCGAAATCCGTTGTACATGTCCATACCACTGTAGAGCGCACTTTGTTATCCTATTGATAACAGTCTCTTGTGCATCCATTTCTTGTCTGATATATGTGTTTCGAATATGTTGTAGCCCGGATATTCTAATACTTCTACGTAATCCATCCATTTCTGTCGCCAAGATTCTTTTCTGCATCCTTTCATATGTAAATATACCGGAGGAAATGGCAATCCTAAGAGAAATCAACAATAACTTGATTCTCAACGAATACACACCCAGTCCACACAATCCTCTGTACAAAATTCTCACAACCAAGTCAGTGCTTCAACAAGGGTCAACAAGAACGGACCTAATGCATTCTGCTGATGATGGGACTAGTCCCGAAAGGCCTGAAGAGTTTTAAAACAACTCAAGTTGAGGAGACGGACCTACAAGGTAACTATTTGATAGTTTAACCGTCCATTATATTTCTGTGAACTATTACCTCAACGGAAACTTACCATGGATTTTACTAGGAACATTTTTGGACCAAAGAGAGATGAACAGACTGGTGAATGGAGAAGAGCTACATAACAATGAACTACATGGTCTTTATAGGAAGCCAGATATAATAAGAACAGTTAAGTCTCGTAGACTGCGATGGGCAGGACATGTTGCGCGTATGAGGAATGAAAGGCGTGCATGGGAACTTCTTGTAGGAAAGCCAGAGGGAAGACGCCCAGTTGGTAGATCAAGAATGAGGTGGGAGAACAACATTAACTATGATTTGAGGGAAGTGGATTATACAGGGAATGATTGGAAAGCATTGGCTCAGGATAGGGATGTGTGGAGAGCTTATGTCCGCGCGGTCATGAACCTGCGGGTTAGATAATGCCAGTGAGTAAGTAAGTATAGAATCTAGTCTAGTCTACAAATAACTTTGGATTGGAGGTGAAACACTGTACTGTGAAATATTCCTAATTTTTTTTTTTCGAAAAAATAAACATAATTTGCAACACTAATCTCGGCTCTAAAAGTGTGAAAGAGGTATGAAATGTTTCACACAACCCGTGCTGATATAAATAATGAGGGGAAGTATAATGTGGTGACGTAATCAGGGTGGATATCTTGACCGCAGCGCCACTGCACCTGCATTGTGTTGTACATTTGATGAATCTGAAAACTTTACATGATGTTATTAATGGATCAACCGGTTGGGTATTCATTATACCATGTTTTTATAGATATCTCATATGTCAAAACAACCTGCAATTTATGTGATATGGTAAACAGCTTACTCATGCATTTTTATACACGTGCATGTTGCAGTGTTGCCAACGTGGTGCTTTTCCCACCAAATTTAGTTATCTGTTTGGAACGGCGAAACTCACTCTGCACTATTTTCAATTGAAATATGCGGTTTCGAAGCGATCACACGGCAAAGAAATGGAAACCATTAAGGGCAAAAAAAAATAAAAATACGCTTTCCCGACAGGTTTGGACACTGCAAGGCCCAGGTGGCGTGTACCTGAAAGTTTTGAGGTTAAACTACTTTAATGGAATTCAATTATTATTATTATTATTATTATTATTATTATTATTATTATTATCATCATCATCATTATTCTTAACAATGCACTACATGGTCTTTATAGGAAGCCAGATATAATAAGAACAGTAAAGTCTCGTAGACTGCGATGGGCAGGACATGTTGCACGTATGGGGAATGAAGATTGCAGGACTTGCATGGAAGCTTCTTGTAGGAAAGCCAGAGGGAAAACGCCCAGTTGATAGACCAAGAATGAGGTGAGAGAGAATAACATTAACTATGATTTGAGGGAAGTACATTATACAGGGAATGATTGGAAAGGATTAGCTCAGGATAGGGATGTATGGAGAGCTTATGTCCGCGCGGCCATGAACCTACGGGTTCGATAGTGCCAGTGAGTAAGTAAGTAAGTAAGTATCATTATTATTATTATTATTATTATTATTATTATTATTATTATTATTATTATTATTATTATTATTATTATTATTATTATTATTATTATTATTATTATTATTATTACAGGGAAGGAAAAAGAAGGGTAGACCAAATATTACGTGGATTCAGGGAATCAATGAAACTAAGAGGGAATGGGAATAGAAGAAAATATATGGATGAAACAGACAAGAATGGAGAAATGTGTTGGAACAAATGTGTAGTTAACTGTGAACATGGGTACCGGAAAAAATGTATATTCATTGTAAAAGCCGGAATAATAAAAAAAGTATTATTATTATTATTATTATTATTATTATTATTATTATTATTATTATTATATTACTGTAATTCAATAGTGAAAAGTACTGTCACATATGGAGCTGAAGTTCGAAAACTCAACAAAAACTTAGAGCAAAAACGTATGTAGATGGAAATGGATTTAAGAGGGTGATCGGTGAAATTTCTATTTTCTACATTTTTTGAGCTAAGGACTTGATTTTTTGTACAAACATTCACTGCATGATACATAATGATGTGTTTAAGTTTCATTCTTGTGAGACATTTATTTTATGAGTTATTAAACATTATATTTTTAAAAATTGCTTATATTATAATTAAATGGGTTCCACAATGTTTTAGTAAAATGTCTGATTTTTTTACAAGGTCCCTAAAATATTTAGAAAAACATCAATGCATTGGAATTCTTATAATGGGAATACAAGGGGAAAAAATATTGTTCCTCATGCGTGGAATTACAAAAAGTAGTTAATAATTGCATAATTTTATTTTTTTATTTCTTAAAATACTACTTCAATCATGAACCCCATGCACTACTTTGTTACCCACAATTTTTAAGAAATGCAGTAAAAATTTGAACCTTCTAGGACAAAATTTCTGAATTCCATTCAATTTTGAATGTACAAAAATGCATTAGAAATAAAAGTGTAGAAAAATAAGTTTAAAGAGTTGCATGCAGGTGGTATTTAACTGGCGCAGCCTTTTAATTCTGACGTAATTTAGGGCACTTAGAAGCGTCATAGGCCTCTGAAACTTTGCCAAAATAAACATTAGAGAACAGGCTATTTTTTTAGTACAAAAAACAAAAAATTGCCAATTTTGATCTCTAATGGTCAATGTTTCACCCATCACTCCCCTTAAAAATGGTTTGTATGCAGATACAAAAAGGAAATCTGAATTAAAGAAAGACTGGCGAATGCTGAGTTTGCAGTGCAAGACCTGTTCTTGAGCAGAACACTATGAATGAAATGAACCCCTCTTAAGGAGAGCAGCAAAATGTTAAAATTAGAAAAAAATAAGAAATACTGTCATACGAGAAAAAATGAATATTAGATATTCAATATAACATAAAACCAATTAAATTTTTATGGGCATGTACGACGAGTGCAAGAAGAAAGGTTACCCAGAAAAAAAAACATTGGAATGGTGTCCATCAGGACGAAGGAGTAAAGGCAGACCTCGAAACTCGTGTATGCAAGAAATAAGAGCACGAATGAGAACAAGAGGACTGGAGGAAATGGAGTGGATGGATAGAGATGAGCGGAGAAGGAAAATAAAACTTTAGGCACAGAAAGATGTGTAAACATTGAAAATCTGTTTACAAATAATAATTATTATTATTATTGATATTATTATTGATATTATTATTTATATATTTTTTTTTATTGCGGATGAGCCCAGGTAGGACTACGCAAAGTACTTAGAGGCGTTTCCGTTGAGTCCAAATTTCTTCCATTCTTTTGCTATGAGCTTGTTTTCTATCATCTGTCCAAGTTGTTCCAGGTTTTTTTTTTCGGTTTGTTCTCTTGGTCAACTTTCCACTTATTCACCTTAATTCTAAATATATCTCTGTTTGGGATATCTTCTTTAGTAATTCCTGCCAATTTTATGTCTTTTACTTCATCAATCCACTTCATAGTATCCACTGGAGCTTTACTTCTGTTTTCGTAGAATTCCATTATCTGTTTTGTAAGCCTATTTGAGTTCATTCCTTTAATATGGCCATAAAATGTTAACCTTCGTTTTCTAATATCACTATGAATGTCTGTATATATTTTTATTTCCTTTTTACTTCTGAGTCTAAATGCTTCACCTATGACTTGTGGACCTAATACTTTTCTTATAATTTTGCATTCTTTTACTATATTTTCGATATCTTTTTTTTCTGTTCAAAATTAATGTTTCTGCTCCATAGAGGCACTCTGGTTTATTTACAGTGTTATAGTGTCGTAATTTTATATGTAAAGATATGCATTTTTATTATATTTAATATTTATATTATTATTATTATTTATATTATTATTATTATTATTATTATTATTATTAGTATTATTATTACTTACTTACTCACTGGCACTATCGAACCCGTTAGTTCATGGCCGCGCGGACATAAGCTCTCCATACATCCCTATCCTGAGCTAATGATTTCCAATCATTCCCTGTATAATCTACTTCCCTCAAATCATAGTTAATGTTGTTCTCCCACCTCATTCTTGGCCTACCAACTGGGCGTTTTCGTTCTGGCCTTCCTACAAGAAGTTTCCATGCACGTCTTTCATTCCCCATACGTGCAACATGTCCTGCCCATCGCAGTCTACGAGACTTAACTGCTCTTATTATATCTGGCTTCCTATAAAGACCATGTAGTTCATTGTTATGTAGTCTTCTCCATTCACCTGTCTGTTCATCTCTCTTTGGTCCAAAAAGTTTCCTAAGAACTTTATTCTCAAATACTCGTAATCTCCTTTCCTCCCTTAAAGTAAGAGTCCATGTTTCGCACCCATATAATATAACTGGTAGAATAATAGTTTTATATATTTCAGGCTTAACGTTTTTTGAAAGGAGTTGGGACATCAAAAGTCTCTGCAATGCATAATAGCACGCATTTCCAGAATTGAGCCTGTGTATAATTTCTTTGTGCATCTCATTCCTATTTGTGTTTATTGTTCCTAGGTTTTTGAATTCAGCCACTTCCTCAAAATTTCCTTCATTTGTCATTAGCTGCCCATTTCCATTATATACTGAATTTCTACTTGTGACCATATATTTAGTATTATTATTATTTTATTATTATTATTATTATTATTATTATTATTATTATTATTATTATTATTATTATTATTATTATTACACTTAGAATAACCTGTATTTTGCATGGCAGAAAACAAGTAAGAATGAGAACTCTCACATCTTAGCAGACAGCTAATAAATTTGCACAAGTGGATGGTGTTTCAAAGAAAGGTGTAAGAAGACTAATAAAGTAATTAATTTGGTTGTGAGTGTTGAATTTAAATAGCCGAGACCTCTCATTACGATGGAAGGCAATTGAGAGACGTAATTTTAAAGTGAGACAAATCAGTGTCTCGTGTCTAGATATTCCAGACATGTCCCAGGTCTCGCACCACTTGCATAATGAAGTAGCGGATTTCTTTTTGAAGTTCTAATTACAATCCGTCCCACTGGAGCCCCAATTAGTGACGTCATCAACCTCGATATCTCCACGTCACCTGCAAACATTCGCCCTCTTCTCCCCTTCACACCACCGTCCTCAGAAAATATAATAGAGAACAGTGTCACTGCGTCAATTCTACTCTGACCCCAACATTTTCAACAAAGCTTTCTCAACAAAGAATTGATTTTATCTAAAACTACCACCTACTTTTATAATAATAATAACAATAATAATAATAATAATAATAATTAGTAATAATAATAATATAATTAGACTAATGGCTCTAGAAATGGATTATTTACGCAGAAGTGCCAGAAACTCAAAATTAGAACATGTCACAAATAAGGAAATTAGAAACATAATGGAAGCAGAAGAAAGCATAATTGAAAAAATTGAGGAATTAAAGTGGTTAGGACATGTTTTAAGAATGGAAGATGAGCGATGGCCAAAGCAACTATATCAATGGTATCCGACCAGAAAGAAGAAAGGAGGGAGACCAAAGTTAACATGGAAGGAAAACATGAAGACATTAATGCAAGCAAGAGGGCCAAGCATTGAAGATGCCTAAGATCGTAGGCTTTGGAGGTTTGACACGGGAAGACGGCAGCAGCTGTAAAAATCCGAAGATAGATAGATAGATAAAGTAAAGTAAAGTAAAGAAAAGTGATCCGACAACAGGCCCGGAGGCCCTTGGGGTAGTAGGAGGTTAAGACTCCCACTTTTTCTAGACAATCGGCACTTGATGTCAGCCGGGTTGTCAGCCCTGCGTGACGGCCGCCTTTACCCCCAGAACAGGCGTCTGGTACTCATTTCCGCTAGAGGCTGAATCGACCCCAGGGCCATAGTGCCGCCAGAGGGTTGGGTCAGTTTAAAAATCCTGACCCCAACGGGACTTGAACCCTCGAACCTCCGGCTTGTAGTTCAGTGCCTTAACCACTACGCTACGGCGTGCCCCCGATAGATAGATAGATAGATAGATAGTAATTATAATAAAAATAATAATAAGAATTCTCAAACTCACTTATAAGGAAGAAAATGTAGATTGAAGACTCTATTTTAGATTATATTAAAACTCAACAATTAAAACAGTACGGACATGTCCAGCGAATGGAAGAGGATCGTCTAGCAAAATGTGTTTTGGAATGGAAACCTGAGGGAAGACGAGGCAGAGGAAGACCTAACACCTCCTCGAGTCAGGGAACGGCCAAGGAAACGATGGACTTGAGACCGAAGCAGGTCGCATTGTATTAATCCTGGAAAGGAAGAAGAAGAAGAACGTTTTGTAGCTATTAGCTACGAACTAGAGCGCCATAGGCCTCATAGTAGATTTTTTTATATACACTAGACAGGGACAATTTAATATGTCTTGCTTGTATACATTTTATTATTAGTTTTAGTCTTAATTTTAACTAATATTAACTGGTTGTATTATAGATCGTAATACGTAATTATCTTTTGATCAAATTTTTACTTAGTGTTTAATATTAGAGTTAATTAAGATTGTTATATTCTGATGTAATATATGTTTGTCCTGGTGAGTGGAAGAGAAGGCAACATGGCCTTAACTCCACCAGGCTAAATAAATCTAATCTAATCTAATCTAATATGCAACTTTTGCGATTTTTTCAGAGGATCACTGTGAATTGGAATGAAGTTAATATATTGGTAGAAAATACAATCTATTGGAGATCTTTCGTCCCTATGCTCCTAGGAGGTGATGGAAATTGCTGCTACTACTATACTGTGAAGAAGAGTCTGTATACTTGATGCGTTTTGGTTTAAAATCATGTTATTATTTTTTTAGAATTTATAATAGAAATATAAAACCTTTGACATTTATATGCAAGTTAGAGTTACATTTTTCGAATGTTTCCTTCTACTTATACATGGATTCGTGTTGGATAACATTCTTTATGCTGTAGTTATAAGAACATAAGAATTGGTAATGACACTTTCAAAGTGTTAGATGTAGTTTGTCATGTGTTTTCATGATTATTATCATTAGACTTTCATTTTTTTTTATTTTGATGTTGGTTGTCCAGTGCACGCAAAGTACTGTACACCCTATCTCCGAGCCAAATCTTGTTCATGAGTGTTCACTGGAAACCCTAAGCTATTTGGTCAGGTAATTGTTTTCCGATTTTGCTTTATTTTTTACAGTAAACACTTACTTACCTACTCACTGGCACTCTCATACCCGTAGGTTCATGGCCGCGCGGACATAAGCTCTCCATACATCCCTATCCTGAGCTAATCCTTTCCAATCATTCCCTGTATAATCTACTTCCCTCAAATCATAGTTAATGTTATTCTCCCACCTCATTCTTGGTCTACCAACTGCGCGTTTTCCCTCTGGCTTTCCTACAAGAAGCTTCCATGCAAGTCTTTCATTCCCCATACGTGCAACATGTCCTGCCCATCCGCAGTCTACGAGACTTGACTGTTCTCATTATATCTGGCTTCCTATAAAGACCATATAGTTCATTGTTATGTAGTCTTCTCCATTCACCTGTCTGTTCATCTCTCTGTACTTATTATTTATGATTCTTCATCATCTTTATCTTAGTTTAACCTCTCAACTTGTAGGTATTTTTAACATGACTCCCGGGTCTTACAGTGACACGAGCTGTCGGGAGAGAGATTTTAAACAGTGGTTCACACAAGTACTTTTTTTGACCACATAAGGATATGGAGGGCCTCCCCGAATGAGTGATCAACTGAATGTCGGGGCCTCCTCCAAGACAACACAATATTTACACATTGATACTAAACATGGCGAGTATGATAGTTACGTGTTGTTTTGAGACCGTTTAAGCCTCAAATTTTGCAGATATTTGTCTCTCAAGCGAAGGAAATACACGAAAATAGCCACCATCCAGGAAACTTGTTCCGACCGAGAATCGAACCTGGGTCTGTTCCGTATGATGGAGCAATGCTACGCCGATGCATTGGTCATTCGATGTATCTCCACTGGTATTCAACTCATTCATCATAATCATCATCATCATCATCATCATCACTCCAGGGATTAGGCAATTGCCCGTTCCGACTTCATAATGCATCAGCCCAACGTCTTCTAGGTCTTCCAACATCACGTCTTCCTATTGCTTGATAATTTCTTGCTAACAATGGATATCTCTCCTTACTCATTCCATCCATGTGATCAATCCATTTCTGTCTGTAATTCGTGACCTTATCCAATAAAGGCTGTACTTTCAATTCTTCTCTTATATCCTCATTTCTTATTCTATCAAGTCTTGTACATCCTTTTATTAGTCTTAGGAACCTCATCTCGGCCGTCTGTATTCTATCCTTCTGTTTTTTCACTAGAGCCCAAGTTTCACATCCATACAATATTGTGGGAACCTCCATAACATTATACATTTTTATCTTGGTTTCTTTTCTAATTTTATTTTTGAATGTTCTCTGTATTGTTCCACACACCGTCTGAAATTTATTTATTTTGGAGTCAATATCTCTTTCCACATATATATACTGTGATAGTTTTCCTCAAAAAAATGTTATATATATACTGTGATAGTTTTCCTCAAAAAACATGTTATGAGAAACTTTAGACAATTCTAACATTACCATCATCATCACTCCAGGGATTAGGCAATTGCCCGTTCCGACTTCATAATGCATCAGCCCAACGTCTTCTAGGTCTTCCAACATCACGTCTTCCTCTTGCTTGATAATTTCTTGCTAACAATGGATATCTCTCCTTACTCATTCCATCCATATGATCAATCCATTTCTGTCTGTAATTCGTGACTTTATCCAATAAAGGCTGTACTTTCAATTCTTCTCTTATATCCTTACTTACTTTTTACTTTTGAGGGCCTCTCCACTTTTTCAGCGGTTACCCTGTATTCCCATTCGCCATTCTTGCCGATCAGGCCATTCATCCTCCTCCAGACCTCGGTCGTTCATCAATCTATGGATCTCTCCTCTCCAAGTTGTTCTTGGCCTGCCCCGTTTCCTTCTACCAGAAGGTGACCATTCCAAAAGAGTTTTGGGCCACCTATCATCCTCCATTCTCCTGACATGGCCATACCACTGAAGAGCTCGTCTTTCGATCCTTTCCACCACTCTCTCCTCCATATCCATCATCTGCCTCACTTCTGTATTTCTTCTACTTTCCAACCTGGACACCCTGGCACTGCGTCTTATTCCATCCATCTCCACTGCCAAGATCTTAGTTTTTTGTCCCTCTACCAAAGTCCATCCCTCAGCACCATAAGTCATTATGCTTTCCACAACAGACTTCAAAATCCTCTTCTTCGTGTGGTTTGACATGGTCCTACTCCACAGTACTCCATTCAACATTTTTATGGCTCTTCGTGCTTGTACTAACCTGCTATCTACTTCAGCCTCTTATATCCTCATTTCTTATTCTATCAAGTCTTGTACATCCTTTTACTTGTCTTAGGAACCTCATCTCCGCCGTCTGTATTCTATCCTTCTGTTTTTCCATTGGAGCCCAAGTTTCTCATCCATACAATATTGTGGGAACCTCCATAACATTATACATTTTATCTTGGTTTCTTTTCTAAATTTATTTTTTTATGCAACGTATCACTTATATTATTTTAGTTTTCCTTCATTTCTCTAATTAAGAATAAATAATTTTATTTAAATTTATTGTTTAACAGTCTGTTATTATCGTTGCATTTCAAATCTGGGCATTGGAATAGGGAAATGGATTGCCATTTTAACGGTACTTTCTTGAGAAAAATCCGTAAATAAAACTGAAGCATACAACACAGCAGGTACAGAGTTGTAAGTTGTAGCCGTCCAAGCCACACCCTCTTAAAGCAAAAAACAGTTACCACATGTCACTGAGCTCGTGCGAATCTGTACTCTCCTGTGTGAAAGTGTCGACTCTCATATTTACTATAAAACTAGTTTGCATGCCGTAAAAGAAAAACTGTGTTTTTTAAATGTATCGTATATAGATTTAGAAAACGTACTGGTAACCTTGCCCCTCCTCCCCTCCCTAAACAAACAAATACCTTTATTATGAGTTTGGCAATATCTACCCCCTGTACGATATCAGGGGTTGCCGCACACTTGGCACTTTTAAGTCACGCTTATACAGTTACCTGTTGTCTAATAATTAATTTTTCTCTATTTATTTAAATTTATACTATGCCATTAATAATCTCTTCCTCGTTTTTTTATATATCTTGTACATATTATATACTTAATTCGTTAAATTTAGAGTAAATCAAAATACATTATAAATATTAATTGTATTGTATTTATAACATGTAATCGTTTATCTATATTCTAATTTAGATGTAAAACAGTTTTTCTGTATTTCTTTAAAACCTGGTTGAGTGGCAGACAAGGCCTTAATTCTGTCAGATAAAATAAATCTATTATTATTATTATTATTAGTCCACCGCTGTGGTCTCGAGGTAGCGTGCTGCCTTGTCACGCAGCGGGCCCGGGTTCGATCCCCGGTCGGGGCAGTTTTTCTGGGTGAGGTTTTTATCGGGGTTTTTCCTCACTTATAAGACAAATGTCAAGAAAACTTTAAGGCCCAAACGGTCCCCGAAATCACATGGCCATCATCTTCATCATTATCCTTATCATTATCATCATCATCATCCTTCACCGGTGTGGAAAGCAACGGGAAGCTACCACACCTACAATTCCCTAGTAAAGCTGCAAGCATAGCATGAAAATGCTATGATTGCAGTGAAGGACCTGCCTTCGGGCAGAATTACTATGGATGGATTATTATTATTATTATTATTAATATTAATATTATTATTATTATTATTATTATTATATTAGGTAGGGCTACACTGGCTTAGCCCCTACGGTCTGTAGTAACTTCCTGGGTTGAATTAGAGTGCATATGGTTCAACAACTTAGATTTGTTTTTATTATATTCCATTAGACAAATCTGAACCTTAATTTCGACTTGCTAAGAAATTTCGTTTGTTTACGCAGTTCCTGCGTCACGGACTTTAGTAACTAGTTGTTTTAATATAACTAAATTTACCTGCAGATTTTAATATTTTATAGTTCATATGTTAAAATGGATATAAATAGTAAATTAGAGCAGAAGTTGTTCCCTGTGAATGAAGAATTTACTACATTTTGCATTTTTTATTGTTCGCTGCAAGCCCACATGGCCAACTGTTCTCACACTTGCAGCTTTTATTTACACTTCCCAGTCACACAACTCAAACAAAGCACAGTTGGTACAGCACGTGCCAAAATCAACATTCCCTTTATCTGAGATGAACACAAATTGTAGAAGTCCGTCACGTAGGAATTGCGAAAACTAATTCAATTCCTCAGGAAGTAAAATTTATTGTCCATTTTGCTGGTTTATAGAATATATATATATATATATATATATATATTTTATGATGTCTATCACCGACTCTGTTTAAAATATATATACATGAAATATTAAAGAATTGGAGGAGAAAATGTTCAAGCATGGGAATCCTATTTCAATAAATAATTTATGCAACTTACATTTTACAGATGATCAATTGTTAATTGCACAAGATTATGAAGATTTAGAATACGTGGCTAGAAAATGAATAGAATAATATGGTAAATGGGTAATAATTTTGAACATGAAGAAAAATAAATATTTATCACTTGGTGAACTAGCACAAAATTTAATTTTGGAGATTGGAGAAAGAATAAAATCTTGTAGTGAGAATTAAAATAAATAAAAATGGAAGTTACGAGTATTTGAGAATGAAGTTCTTAGGAAAATTTTTGGACCAAAGAGAGATGAACAGACAGGTGAATGGAGAAGACTACATAACAATGAACTACATGGTCTTTATAGGAAGCCAGATATAATAAGAATAGTTAAGTCTCGTAGACTGCGATGGGCAGGACATGTTGCACGTATGAGGAGTGAAAGACATGCATGGAGGCTTCTTGTAGGAAGGCCAGAGGGAAAACGCCCAGTTGGTAGACCGAGAATGAGGTGGGAGAACAACATTAACTATGATTTGAGGGAAGTAGATTGTACAGTGAATGATTGGAAAGCATTAGCTCAGAATATGGAAATATGGAGAGCTTATGTCCGCGCGGCCATGAACCTACGGGTTCGATAGTGCCAGTGAGTAAGTAAGTAAGTTATGAAGAGGAAATAAGAAATAGAAATAATAAAGGAAATTTGCAATTGCTTGCCTCAATGGAATATTGTGGGATAAAAATATAAGTAATAAAAATAAAATGAATATATATCATACAACTGTTAAAAGCATCATTACTTATGGAGCAGAACTTTGGCCATTAACAACAAAAACAAATAAGTATATTTTGGCAATGGAAATGTGTTTTATATGAAGGGCAGCAAGAATTTCAAGAGAAACAATTAGAAACTCAGTTATAAGGGAGAAAGTGAAGACTGGAGACACTATTATAGATTATAGTAAAATTCAGCAATTACGATGGTATGGACATGTCCAGCGAATGGAAGAGGAAAGGAAACCTGAGGGAAGGCGAGGCAGAGGAAGACCTAAAACCTCCTGGAGTCCGGGAATATATTCATACATGAAGGAGAAACATCTACAACCAGGAGATTGGATGGACCGACAAAATTGGCTGTTAGGAATCAGACAATGTCAAAGACATTAATCAACCGATGATCTATTCATCTATGATTGTGTCTTATGTGTGGAGTTATGTCGCGAGAAAACAAAAATGACGGCGGTTAGAACAGTTTAGGATATCAGGTATACATCTAGTTCCAATTGTTGGATTTCGCTGATACTTCATGATTATTTTTTCTCATTTGTTTCAATAATAGACATATATGTCGAGTTTCCTTGTGAAAAATGAAAATTGCGTCCGCTAGAGCGATTTTAAAATTGTCCCTTCAATTTAATCTCCACTCATACATATTATGTTTTTTTAACAAAGAGAATATTTTTGCTAATAACACTGGTCAACATGATTTTTGTCTCATGAGTACCAATAGTTGTACTTAATGCAGTTTTTTATCGTGTTTTCAAATATGTATTCGCAATTTCTCCATCACCCACAGTTTTTTATTTCAATTTCAATTAATGGATTTAAATAATTATTTTTAATAAACTTTTTTTTGTCCATTTGTCGATTGTAGAATAAAACCAAATGAGTTAACTCAAATGGTTTCAGCTATGGAAAAGAGATATGAAGGCAAATATATAATATGCTGGGCGATTATTGTTGGACCATCAAGAGGGATGCTACACAGGCAAAATATAGCAGAAAATCGTCATTTCTTACTTTCTAGGTGAGTTCGGATGTTCGCATATTGTGCAGTTACGAATGTAGAAAATATTAAAGTGCTTGAAATTATAAATGCCTCTTTCTCGGAAACTTTGCATAATGGAGAAAAAATACTATCTGAATCACAGATTTTTCTTTCTGAGACAAAAAAAAGTTTATTTTTTGTTGCTCAGTGTAAGTAGGATTTCTGAAGATATATAACTTCATAAAAAAATCTCATTTCTACAACATACCCAGGTTCATTCTTTCGCTAAATATTCCATGAAATCAAAGACTTATGGGTAATTAGATACGATTTCTGTGAATTCTACTTAAAAAATGCAGATTTTTTTTTTTTGGATACGTTTTTGGTACGTCACAAAGCTTCTCTGGTAGAAATTTGAAGGTAGGTTTTGACAAACAATGTTTGGCAGTTTCCTTGTTAGAAAAACGTGGTTTGCTTACAGTCGGGATTTGTACTCGAGTATAAAATCCAGTTTTTTTTTTCTCTTCAAAGCTGCATTTTCTGTTATACAACCATAATTTTGTTTTAATTGACAATTGTTTTCCAAAATGTCGTTTAATAAATTAATTTTTCTGCATTATTACTATTATTATTATTATTATTATTATTATTATTATTATTATCTACAACGTTCAGTCCACTCTTTTCACCAAATTGCAATAAACTACAACATGTAAATCTCAACAGAAAAATCTAAAGTCATGGCTTTCCTAGGAAAAGACCCAGTTCGCAGTAAAATTGTTATTAATAATAAAACATTAGAACAAACTAACACATTTAACTACCACGGATACCAAGTTACATACGAAGAAGAAAAAAATTGTAGTCAAAAAATTATAAAATTTAACAGAGTAAAAGGAATTATAAATAATATTTTCAAGCCAAACACAGTACAGCAACACACACGAACTAGAATTTATAAAACACTGGCCAGACCCATATTATGTTACGGCAGTGAGGCCTTCACAATTCGCAGTGTAGACGAACAAAGACTAACTCCGGCAGAAATGAAATTTATGAGACGTACTGCGGGCTATTCAAGGACAGACCATAAAAGGAATTCTGAGATTCTCAAAGAATTACAAACAGAATCAGTCATGGAATATGTACAAACATACAGAAACAACTGGAAATCTCACGTACGAAGAAAGAGCAGAACAAGAATACCACGTCAAATCTTAAATTACCAGCCACCAGGCAAGAGATCTTTGGGCAGACCCTTCAAACGTTGGATTGAGACCGTAACAGACCACTAGGTCTAACACATGAAAGGAAGAAGAAGAAGAAGATTATTATTTATTGAACAGTCATATAAGCAGAAAAAAATAGTTATAAATATATAAATCAATAATGAGAAGTACTGTTACATATGGAACTGATATTTGCAAATTCAACAAAATCTTAGAACAAAAACATATGTCGATGGAAATGGATTTCTTGAGTAGAGCAGCAAGATGTTCAGGATAAGAAAAACTAAGAAATGCTGTCATATGAGAAAAAATGAATGTTAGATATTCAATAGTAGATTATACAAGATAGAGTGAATGAAGAAGACTACATAATAGTGAATTAAATTGTCTTTATAGAACCAGATATAATGGGAGCAGTTAAGTCTCGTAGACTGCGATGGGCAGGACATGTTGCACGAATAGGGAATGAAAGACGTGCATGGAAGCTTCTTGTAGGAAAACCAGAGGGAAAACGCCCAGTTGGTAGACCAAGAATGAGGTGGGAAAATAACAGTAACTATGATTTGAGGGAAGTAGATTATACAGGGGATGATTGGAAAAATTAGCTCATGATAGGGATATATGGAGAGCTTATGTAAGCGCGGCCATAAACCTACGGATTCGATAGTGCCAGTGAGTTTGAGTTAGTTAGTTAAAAGCAATTAAATTGGTATGGGCACGTACGACGAATGCAAGAAGAAAGATTACCCAGAAAACATTGGAATGGTGTCCACCTGGAAGAAGGAGGAGAGGAAGACCTCGAAACTCGTGTATGCAAGAAAGAAGAACAGAAATGACAACAAGAGGACTGGAGGAAATTGAGTGGATTGATATAGACGAATGGAGAAGGAAAATAAAACATTAGGCACAGAGAGATGTGTAAAAATTGAAAATCTGTATATAAATAGAATTATTATTATTATTATTATTATTATTATTATTATTATTATTATTATTATTATTATTATTATTATTTCATGTGTTTGACGGTATATTTATCAACGAACCCTCGAAAGGGATGTGGAGCCGAGACCGAAGATTTTATACTAGAAGATGAAAAGTGGTATACTAGATGATGTGAAGAATTTGAGTATCTGGGAGTAAAATTAGATAAAGAGGAAAAAAAGAAGAAAGTGATATTAAGAACAGAATAAATAAAGGTAGAGCAATAACAGCAATGATGAATGGAGTCTTATGGAACAGACATATAACCAGGAAAAATAAGTTACAAATATATAATTCAATAGTGTGAAGTACTGTCACATATGGAGCTGAAGTTTGGAAATTCAACAAAAACTTAGAACAAAAACTTATGTCGATGGAAATGGATTTCTTGAGGAGAGCAGCAAGATGTTCAAAATTAGACAAAATAAGAAATACTGTGATAAGACAAAAAAATGAATATTGGTTATTCAATAGTAGATTATATACGGTATAAGCAATTAAATTGGTATGGACACGTACGACGAATGCAAGAAGAAAGATTACATAGGAAAACATTGGAATGATGTCCACCTGGAAGAAGGAGGAGAGGAAGACCTCGAAACTCGTGGATGCAGGAAATAAGAACTGGAATGAGAGCAAGAGGACTGGAGGACATGGACTGGATGGAGAGAGACGAGTGGAGAATAAAAATAAAACTTTAGGCTCAGAAAGATGTGCAAACATTAAAATTCTGTATATAAATAAAAAGTATTACTTTATTGTTATTATTATTATTATCATTATTATTATTATTATTATTATTATTATTATTATTATTATTATTATTATTATTATTATTATTATTATTATAAAAGTTTTAAATTTATCTATTTTAAACAGATGGATATTTGGTAGAATAATTTTAATTGGTTTGAAACGTGTAAACATAATATTTGTAAGTTTTGGATCCCTTCCTGGCTGAGTGAATCCCAATTTCCCACCGGTTGCAACTGAAATAAACTCATGCATGAATACTAGAACCGCAAATGGCAAATGACGTCACCATTAACTAGTCCTGAGGCGAAATTATAGGAATCCATAATGATATGTGGGGCAGAATCCGATCGGGGATTTCAATTTTCAGCAACGACTCTCGGTCTGTCAGAACAGAATATTGATTTCATGTACCCTCCCGTCTCTAAATACCCTCCACTTTCTCTTCAATATTGCAATGATGTGTCCATTAGCTATACATCATGACATTCGTCTGGATTTACCTGTTTCATATCACGATTCTACCTACATAAAACCATCCTATTTAAACTGATCTGTAATAAATAATAGTTTTAAAAACTAAAAGAACACGCTTTATTAGAAAACTAAAAAATGAAAAATAATTTTAATTTCCAATACCCTTGGGATAAAATAAAGTGGTCAACAAAAAAATCATCTCCAACACATATAGAATAAAATTGGAGTTATCAACAAAAAGAAAATAATTTTACCATCAAAAGCGTGGGGTGCTCTATATCAATTAATATATTTGATAATAAACAGATATTGGTAAAAGTAAGCTCTCTAAGAAGAAAATATAAAATCATAAAAATCACCCCACGCTTTTGATGGTAAAATTATTTTCTTTTTCTTGATAACTCTAATTTTATTCTATATGTGTTGGAGACACTCTCTGATACGCATAAACTAGATACCCAATCCCTTGAGCACAGTGTCCTTTATATCCCTCCTCATCACACTACCTATCATTCGAAATATTTTACAATTTATTTTGCTAGAACATGGAATTCCCTTCCACCCTACGTCAGAGACTGTGAAACTTTACCATCTTTCAGAAACAAATGAAAAATAAAATTATTAACAGAAACAACTCACTAATATTACTTTTTTTAAATTGATCATTTGTTTTTTCATTATTTAATAAAAATAGTTTTAAGATTTGTAAATATATTTACCTAATGCCTTCTATAATAAGCGATAGATTAACTCATTATAGTTTATTACTTTCTTTGTATTTTTTTTATTTCTTTTCGTTTTATGTATAGTAGATTCGAGCTGTTATTCCTTTCTGTATACATTCTATCATTAATTTAATTTTAATTGTATTTAATTTTATTGTATTATTAGACATTATTTTCATTATTATTCAATTTGACAGATAATAGTTTAGTATAAATATTAGTGTAATTTTTTGTATTTATATGTAACGTAGTCCACCGCTGTGGTCTCGAGGTAGTGTGCTGCCTTGTCACGCAGCGGGCCCGGGTTTGATCCCCGGTCGGGGCAGTTTTTCTGGGTGAGGCTTTTATCGGGGTTTTTCCTCACCTGTAAACAAATATCAGGAAAAGTTTAAGGCCCAAACGGTCCCCGAAATCATATGGCCATCATCTTCATCTTCACCATCTTATCATTATCATCATCACTATCATCCTTCACCGGTGTGGAAAGCAACGGGAAGCTACCACACTTACACAATTCCCTAGTAAAGCTGCAAGCATAGCATGAAAATGCTATGATTGCAGTGAAGGACCTGCCTTCAAGCAGAATTACTATGGATGAATGGATATGTAACATATGTTTGTCCTGGTGAGTGGAAGAGAAGGCCACATGACCTTATCTCCACCAGGCTAAATAAATCTGTTTAAATCCAAAATATATTTAAATCTATTTTAAATTTAAATTTAAATATATTTAACCCTTAAATTGGCAAAACACAAATTTCTTCTGTTAGTTATTTAAATGCGGCGGACCACAGTGAAAACGGAATCTTGTATAACTGTTATTATTACATATATTGCATAATTAGACACATATTTAAATGTTTCGTTTTGTTCGTTACTTCTGATTTACTTAAAACATTAAATTAATTGAGCCAACTGATCTATCCAAAAAGATGCATTACGAACTAAAGGGTTAACCCTTAACTTCACAATGTATCTTTTAAGATACATTGATTTCATTTATTTATTTATTTTATTTATAAGACAGTAAAAAACAAATGATTATACATAACTTAAGTCTGTGTCAAATTACGTAACAATGTAGCCTACAATAATATCTTAGAGTTTTTACATGATTTTGTTTTCTTTGCGGTCCGAAACATTTGAATAACTGTCACGAGAAATTATTGTTTCGCCAATTTAAGTAGAATTACCTGGTAAATATCGTGGCGTGCAGTATAACTCTAGGAGTCATAACAATATTTCTGCACTACACATGTAGTAGAGCAGTGTTCAACAAATGTGATTTATTAATAGTTAGAGCCGTTATAGAAAATCAACGTAAATCTAATAACAGCGCACGTGGGTTCTCTTGCATTGAATTTACTGTTATGTCTCTCAAGGGAGTCCCTGATTCCCAAATCACATCCAATTTAGAGTACATCTGGTAGTCCCCCTAAAGTGCCTGAGGTTCAAAACACTGAAGTGCAACTTGTAATACCAATAATAATCTCTTCTACACAACATATACGGGGTGGAAGTAACGTAAGAGCGCAGATTTTGAGCAAGAATTCCTTGTGGTAAACATAATAAAATGTCTTGTGCACTCTGTACGCAATGTATGGTTTCCTAAAAAAATCGTAATATTGCTTTATTTGACTCGTATATCTCATAGACCGACAATTTTGGCTCTTCCTGTTGATAAAATTGCCTCTTCCTGTGCGTAATGAGAGACATTTCTGCAAATTAACTTATTTGATAAGGATATCAAACATGTACGATCGATACGGTACAGCAAGAAATGCCAGAAGGGAAGAACTTCAAAAATTACCAAAAAATAGTTCTGTTGCTCTAAAAAAATTATTAAATGTTGTATAATAATAATAATAATAAATAATAATAATAATAATAATAATAATAATAATAATAAAAATAAAAATAATAATAATAATAATCCGATCCGATTGAGGGTCTTACCACTTTTTCAGCGGTTGCCCTTTTACCAGCCGGCTGCTGGCCCTTCACATCCACATGTGTCAATCACAGAGGTAGATGATCAACAGCCAGTGTAGGGGTGACATGTGGTTAGCATGTCGAGTCCCCCAGCCGTTATAGCTGGTTCCTCAACCTGGAGCCGCTACTTATTGTAGCTATCCAATTGCCCCACGATGCTGGGTGGGCACCGGTCCCATACTGGCCGAAATACCACGAGAAAATCTCTTCCCCCATGGAGACTCGAACCAACGCAAGTCCCGTAGCTCTGCGCTAAGGCTTCCTACCTTAACCGCTCGGCTACTGCGCGGGACTATAATAATAATAATAATAATAATAATATAATAGCGCACAATCGTGTAAAAATTAATTAATTGGCGTATTGCGCTAATGACATTGTCACTTTGGAACACAATTCCAGATGATATCTTGTACACTTTAGTCCGCACAGTTTACATCTGCAGCTGTCTTCGATTTGATGGTAAGTGACATTCACACACACTTTGTGGACTGCATCTGGTGCCTTAGTTCCTTGTTTGGTCCACACCAGCTCCTATCTATCATGGCAGGCGTACCGTAGAATTCTTCAGGAATGGCATCCCGCTTCTGTCTTCTCACTTGCATATGTTGTTCGTAAGCTTTAGTGGATGGCAGGTAGTAGCGCATTCTGAGGTCTTCCAGGAAGAACTGTTCTCTTGCTAGCACATAGACCAGTCTCGAGGGAGTGAATTTAGAGTTATACTATGTGGGTGCGAAACATGGAATCTTATTTTAAGGGAGGAAAGGAGATTACAAGTATTTGAGAATAAAGTACTTAGGAAATTTTTTGGACCAAAGAGAGATGAACGGATAGGTGAATAGAGAAGACTACATGACAATGAACTACATGGTCTTTATAGGAAGCCAGATATAATAAGAACAGTTAAGTCTCGTAGACTGCGATGGGCAGGACATGTTGCACGTATGGGGAATGGAAGACGTGCATGGAAGCTTCTTGTAGGAAAACCAGAGGGAAAACGCCCAGTTGGTAGACCAAGAATGAGGTGGCAGAATAACATTAACTATGATTTGAGGGAAGTAGATTATACGGGGAATGATTGAAAAGCATCAGCTCAGGATAGGGATGTACGGAGAGCTTATGTCCGCGCGGCCATGAACCTACGGGTTTGATAGTGCCAGTGAGTAAGTAAGTAAGTAAACCGCAAAATAGAACCATAAATTGGATTTACTGAGGAAATAGCTTAGTTTACACAGCAATTGCGTGACGGACTTTTTAAAATATCCACATGGCTTCATTTTATTCTGAGGTAATTTTCAGTTATTGAGTGTTTTTTATTGCTTGGGTTGGACAATGTCGCGAGCCGCTGTTTGAGATCCTCTAGAAGTCTATATTAGAGCATTTGGCTGCACTTATACGTTGAAAGACCAATGACCCAGATCAGTCTAACCGATTATTACTGCAGCATTTATATACATGGGACTGCAGTGCAAAATGTTTTCTAGAATCACTTACGGTTGGCGTCTTTCTTCCAGTTACTGATAACACGAACTCACCTGCAACAAGAGAAAAAAGCAAATGTAAAAACTTTTTTCAAGACACATATATAACCTTCATATCTACTTGCTAAGGAGTTTCTTAGATATTATCAAGTCACGGATTTTTATTTCCTAATTAAAAATGCATGTCAAGGTGATTCTGGCTTATCTAAATAACATGTAGCTATGTAATCGATTTAAATGTATAATTTAGTCCCCACTTATTTCAAAGCTACTAACTAACTACATGAATTAAAGAATCCTTAGTTTGGTATAGTCGGTTCAGTCATTTAGTTTGCAGGCGGCATCAAAGGCAATTGTTTCCCTCTGGTTTAAAAAATAATAATAATTTTTACTTATACACAGAATTTTAATGTTTACACATCTTTCTGTGCCTAAAGTTATATTTTTCTTCTCCACTCGTCTCTCTTCCTCCAATCCATGTCCCCCAGTCCTCTTCCTCTCATTCCAATTCTTATTTCCTGCATCCACGAGTTTCGACGTCTTCCTCTCCTAATAATAATTAATAATAATAATAATAATAATAAATAATAAAAGTGTTTTATTTATTCTGGCAGAGTTAAGGCCATAAGCCCTTCTCTTCCACTCAACCAGCACAAATACAAATAAATATTTGACAAATATAGATATACACTATACTAATTATAAACAGTTAAAGATACATTAAATGTAGCAATGTAAATTTCATGTACAAACAACATTTTGTACGATAATAACAATAATAATACTTACGATAATAATAATAATAATAATAATAATAATAATAATAATAATATAATAATAATAACAATAACAATAATAATAATAATATTAATAATAAGATAACATAAATATGATAAACTACACGAGAAATACCAATGAATATATATACCTTACACTGGGTAATAATGAAGTCGAGGTTAGAGCAAATATAAATTTAGATTTCTTTTAAAAGAAGCCAATGCCCGGCAGCCCCTTATTTCTTGTGGTAGGGAATTCCAGTTGCGAGAAGTGAAGATGGTATATGACATGGAGTGATGTGATGTCCTATGTTGCGGTATATTAAGCAAGAGACTATGTTGTGATCTTGTGTTTAAGTTATGGTTTGAGGATAGATACTGGAAACGAGATGATAAATAATTGGGAATCGAGGTATGTAGGATCTTAAATAAGAGAATTAGACAGTGCGATTTTCTTCTCTCTTTTAGATGTAGCCATGACAGTTCGTGGAATAATCCAGAAATGTGATCGTATTTTCGAACATTAAATATGAATCTGATACACATATTATGGACACGCTGCAGTTTGTCCGACAATCCGTCACTTATGTCAGTTAGTAGAACGTCACAGTAGTCAAAATGCGGCTCACTAAGGTTTGGATTAAAATTCTTTTAAGAGCTGTAGGAAGAACATTTTTGAGACACTTTAGGGAATGCACTATGGAGATAAACCAGTCAGTTACGTAGGGGTAATTACATTCGCCCACCATCTACATAATTTTAACCTAAAGTTTTAAGACACCATGTAGTTAAATAGCAATGTATGTGAGTAATTATATAAAGATAGCAGTAATTGTAATACGAGAAGTTGAAGAGATAAAAACGCTATGTAATTCCCTTCTAATGTTGATTTAGTAGTAAAAATTGCGTCCATATCTCAGAGCAATAAATATGTTCCTTAATCATGTGTTTTAGTGCGGTTAAACTGACTATTTAACTCATGCCCCAAATGGGAGTCAATGACCAATCACGTTTCAATGATTTCTGTTTTACAACCAATCAGAGTCGTGTTTCACCAAATATTTATCAGTGTTATAATTACCATATTAAAGAAAGCTCCTCCTTACAATATTGCGTTCCTTTGGCAATAAATAGTATGATCTGGTTGCAGTGATAAACAAATGAAGCAGCAGAAGCGTACCTATCGTTTCTCATTTGTTTTCAAACATCGCCGTTTACATTAAATATATAAATATTTTAAAATAACTATAGTTAAATAATGATTTGTGAGTAAACAGCTTAATTTTATTCGTTAAATAGTCCTAACAAATGCCACTCTTGATTTCCAAATTCTCTAGATAAATTCACTCCTCACTTCGTGAGTCGTGAATTTATCGATAATTTGGAAATCACTCGTGGCATTACTTATGATAAACCAGTCAGTTACGTAGGGGTAATTACATTCGCCCACCTTCTACATAATTTTACCCTAAAGTTTTGAGACACCATGTAGTTAAATAGCAATGTATATGAGTAATTATATAAAGATAGCAGTAATTGTAGTTCGAGAAGTTGAAGAGATAAAAACGCTATGTAATTCCCTTCTAATGTTGATTTAGTAGTAAAAATTGCGTCCATATCTCAGAGCAATAAATATGTTCCTTAATCATGTGTTTTTAGTGCAGTTAAACTGATTATATAATTATGTTGTAATTTATTT
>JASPKZ010006481.1:362500-542500 GCA_030220185.1 Diploptera punctata | reverse complement strand
ATAGGGATGTATGGAGAGCTTACTTCTGCGCGGCCTTCGGTAGTGCCAGTGAGTAAGTAATTAAGTAAAGATTATGGTATGAACATAAAATTAGCAAATTCCAGAGCAACTGTGAAAAAATTAATCGCACTTGGCTTTCTCCCCTGGCATTGGCGGAATTGTAATCCATGTCTTAGGTTGGGGCACCTGGAAGGCGGAAATGATGGGTGATAAATGATAATGAAGCGCCAGGAGAGTTCTTAACCTAAATTCTAGACAATGGGCAACCACAGGAATGATTCCCTTTAAGAAAAAATTATTATGGCTTGACCGAGAATCGAATCCGGCACCTCATGAATAGTAGTCAGTAATGCTGACCGCTGGGTCATGAGACTGGTCGATATAGGAGAACTGAAATGTGGATAAAAAAATGAGATACAGACTTCAGAAAATAAATTCTTGAGAAGAGTTGAAGGATATACAATACTAGATCACATAAAATTAAGAAATACGAGAGACCAATTAGAAATGTTAAAACTGAATAATAGATTAATATATTATAAACAACAGTGGAAAGAACATCTAGAAAGAATGACAATTACAAGGTTAAATATACAAATATTGAGTTATAAAGTTAGTGGAAACAGATCAGTGGGTAGACTTGGAACAAAGTGTCTGGAAAATAATGTTGTGTGATTCCGGGTTCTGTGGCCGTGGTCCATAGTTGGTGTTGATACCAGACGTTTCGCCCTCAACTGCGGAGGGCATCTTCAGTGGCGAGTGCTTCTAGGCGTGTTTCCTGGTCGGAAGATCTACTTAGAGTGAGCTCTGCTGACGTTGTGGACGTTGTATTGATACTAGTGGTGGGTGCAGGGTGAGTGGGCTTGGCTCTTGCTGATTGGCTAATGGTCGTCTCCTTGTTGTCCCTAGTGTTGATGCATTTATTTTCTAGTGTATGGTACCAGGCCTTAGGCAATTTGATACCTTCCTCTTTTCTGTTAATATTTTCTTTATGCTTGTATATTTCTATAGCCTCTCGGTATAATCTAGGGAGATAGTAGGAAGTTGTGGCTAAAACTTGTGTATCATCGAATAGAATCTGGTGTCCATTCATAATGGCATGTTCTGCTACAGCCGATTTATCCATTTCTCCTTGTCTGCAGTTTCTTTTATGTTCAGATAAACGGGTGGCTATACTTCTTTTCGTGGTCCCTATATATGGTTTACCACACGAACAAGGAAGTCGATATACGCCGCAAGTGGAGAGAGGTGGCCGAGGATCCTTAGCTGAGCGAAGGCAGTCTTCTATTTTTCTTGTAGGTCTGTAAACTGTTTTTATGTTGTATTTTCGTAGGAGTTTTCCGATACGATCTGTGACTCTTTGTACATATGGTAAGTAGGCTATGCTGGTTGAGGGCGTGTTATCCATTCTGACGTGCTGTCTTCGTGGATGTATGGTTTGTCTTATTTCCTTGGAGGTGTAGCCATTTTTCTGGAAACAATTGAACAGATGGTGTTGTTCTTGTTTAAGGTGTTGTGGTTGGCATAACTTAGTCGCTCTGTCGAACAGTGTCTTAATGACACCTCGCTTTTGTCTTGGATGGTGGTTAGAGTCTTTGTGCAGATATCGGTCTGTGTGTGTAGGTTTTCTGTAAACTGTATGTTGAATTTCCCCATTGCCAGTTATGCCAACCACAACACCTTAAACAAGAACAACACCATCTGTTCAATTGTTTCCAGAAAAATGGCTACACATCCAAGGAAATAAGACAAACTATACATCCACGAAGACAGCACGTCAGAATGGATAACACGCCCTCAACCAGCATAGCCTACTTACCATATGTACAAAGAGTCACAGATCGTATCGGAAAACTCCTACGAAAATACAACATAAAAACAGTTTACAGACCTACAAGAAAAATAGAAGACTGCCTTCGCTCAGCTAAGGATCCTCGGCCACCTCTCTCCACTTGCGGCGTATATCGACTTCCTTGTTCGTGTGGTAAACCATATATAGGGACCACGAAAAGAAGTATAGCCACCCGTTTATCTGAACATAAAAGAAACTGCAGACAAGGAGAAATGGATAAATCGGCTGTAGCAGAACATGCCATTATGAATGGACACCAGATTCTATTCGATGATACACAAGTTTTAGCCACAACTTCCTACTATCTCCCTAGATTATACCGAGAGGCTATAGAAAATATACAAGCATAAAGAAAATATTAACAGAAAAGAGGAAGGTATCAAATTGCCTAAGGCCTGGTACCATACACTAGAAAATAAATGCATCAACACTAGGGACAACAAGGAGACGACCATTAGCCAATCAGCAAGAGCCAAGCCCACTCACCCTGCACCCACCACTAGTATCAATACAACGTCCACAACGTCAGCAGAGCTCACTCTAAGTAGATCTTCCGACCAGGAAACACGCCTAGAAGCACTCGCCACTGAAGATGCCCTCCGCAGTTGAGGGCGAAACGTCTGGTATCAACACCAACTATGGACCACGGCCACAGAACCCGGAATCACACAACATTATGATTACCGGCCGTGAAAGCCTGCATTCAACTGTCTGGAAAATATTTGAAGACAGAACAGGCAATTCAATGCCTATATCTTGAAGTAAAGATTATTATTATTATTATTATTATTATTATTATTATTATTATTATTATTATTGTACTGAGACTCCGGTTTGTCGCTTCCCCTCCAACTCTTGGTCCCGATTTCGTGTCTCGATCACACCATGAGTGTTTCCTGGTAGACGAATCCGAGCCAGAACAGATTTTTCTAGGTGTTTCTCCCGTTTCCCCTGTCAAAATTTTATTACACCACTTCTCCATACTAATATGATCCATTTCGATCATTTTATCTGCTCATTTATTGATGCGACATCCATAATCAGCTGGCATAACTGTATATATCATACCTTCAATATTCGGGGCTTCACATGGCATTATGCTGATCCGGACTATACGGGTTTACATGTTACACTATTATTATTATTATTATTATTATTATTATTATTATTATTATTATTATTATTATCGGCCGCGGTGGACTAGTGGATACGTTCCTTACCTCTGGTCCCGAGGGTCGCGGGTTCGATGGTCGATGGATTTTTTTAGGATGGAAAAAATCCAAGGAGCAAGTCCTCCGGGAGGGATTTTAAGCCGTGAGTCCCGAGTCTGAAGATTTTCAGGCTCGTAAAAGATCCTTAAGCCTGAATGAAAAGGCCTCTAAGCAAAATTTACCGAAATGTCCCGTCCTAGTACTACCTGGATTTCCTAGATGTCAGTATGAGGCGGAACGCTGACCACGGGCCACTCAAATGATACCTATACGAAAACAAGTGTAACTAAATTAGTATGGTTAAAATTCTTCCCTGTAGGGGGAGAGCGCCTAAATCTCTGTTAAAGGAAAATATTGGCTTACAAGAATATTTGTTATTATTATTATTATTATTATTATTATTATTATTATTATTATTATTATTATTATTATTATTATTATTATTATTATTATTATTCATGGCAGCTGCCGCCGTCTTCCAGAAACCAAACGCCATTCCTCTCTGTCCATCCATTGATCTTCCTCCATTCCTCTGATATTCATAGCTGCTTGTACCCCTTCCATCCAAGTATTCTTCGGTCTTCCTCTCTTCCTCCTTTCCATTGGGATCCATCCATAACAATTTTTGGCAATCTTTGCTCTGGCATTCTTTCGACATGACCATACCACTGCAATATTTTCTTTTCTATGATGTCTATGATGTCCGACTCCTCTTGTACACCCATAATCTCCCTTATTTCTTTATTTCGTATTCTATCCATTCCAGATTTTCCAGCTGATCTTCTTAAAACATCCATTTCTGTACTTAAAATTCTTTTCATTTCCCTGGTAGGAATTTGGCAGACTTCAGCACCATATGTTAAAATGCTCTGAATTATGGTTTGATATATCTGTAATTTATTTGATGCATCGGCCCAGCTCCTCGTTCATCATAAAAAGAAAAAATGCTAAAAAACCATATTATTATTATTATTATTATTATTATTATTATTATTATTATTATTATTATTATTATTACTATTATTATTTGTGAATTTCAGGAAGACACAGATGAATGGACGTAGTTTTCTTTTATTGAGAAATAAATAACACATGTGTAACTAAAAAAACCTGCACTTAATACACCTGGCAGGCATATAAATAGAGATTATCTAAACACCGGCCGTACGATAGAGTTAACAACTCTGTGCGAACGATGTCCACTCAAGTACAGTTCCCCTACCTTACTGACAATAAAACTCTCCTAATAGTAGCTCGAAATGAAAGTCATTAAAAAACTCAGGTTGAACATCATAATTATGTAAATTAGCTTAAAGAATAACAACATTAAAAATGTCTCTTAAAATGCAAATTATATAAATGATAAAAAAATTATACAGTAATTGTGTTTTACGATACGAGATAACAATGTATGCAGCAGTTTGTTTGGAAGGGCACACAAATTTGAGGTTAGATTAATTTTACACTATCCAAATTCTGATTCTTTAGGACCCAAAGTATATAACACTGTGCAACACGAAATTTGTCCTTTTTATAAAAATAGGTGAATTAGGTAGACGTTTTAATGGTAAAAACGAATCTGTAATTAGATTTTGTCTATCACGTACCGTTTTTTTTTAGAAAACTCAAAGAAATATCAAAAACCGAAAGAAATATCAAAAATAAATTCACAAATCTAAGTGATGCAAAGATTAAGGAAGGAGTGTTTATTGGTCAACAAATAAGAGCAGTCTTCCAGGATGAAGACTTTGAAAATAAACTGTTGGAAACGGAGAAAATGCCTTGGCTTGCATTTAAATCACTATGCACGAACTTCCTTGGGAATAAAACATCAGCAGACTTTGAAGTAATTGTAAGTGAATTATTACACTACTTTCATGTTATGGGATGCAATATGTCTTTGGAACTACATTTTCTGGGCTGTCATCTGGACTTCTTTCCAAAAAACCTTGTCCATGCTGTCAGCGATGGACATGGCGAGAGATTTCACCAAGAAATATCAGCCTTTGAAAAACGATTCAGTGGAAGATGGAATGCAAGTATGCTTGGTGAATATTGCTGGTCAATCATCAGAGATAGCCCAGAAGCTGTCCATAAGCACAAACGATCAACAAAGACATTTTAATTTGGTGTTCTTTGCAATTGTTATGTTTGTCATAAGTAATGCCACGAGTGACATTTGTTAGGACTATTTAACGAATAAAATTAAGCTGTTTACTCACAAATCATTATTTAACTGTAGTTATTTCAAAATATTTATATATTTAATGCAAACGGCGATGTTTGAAAACAAATGAGAAACGATAGGTACGCTTCTACTGCTTCTTTTGTTTATCACTGCAACCAGATCATACTATTTATTGCCAAAGGAACGCAATATTGTAAGAATGCTCTCTAGTGGAGAAAAAATGAAACATCAATCTGTATATTAATTCATTTCTGATGTCGTATGATGTAAATATTACAATTATATTTTTCTGGATTATTACCTGGGAAAAAATACATTTAAGAAAGTCAAACAGTGGTTTCTTTTTTTGGTGGTATAATAAATTGCTACAAATGTTGACATGTATGCACTATATATACAATCTGGTAGCCGTATTTCTTATAGGCTCAGTCACTGCAAAATAACGGTCAGACCTGTTCAGAATATTAAAAAGGAGGAGCTTTGTTTAATATATGGTAATTATAACACTGATAAATATTTCGTGAAACACGACTCTGATTGGTTGTAAAACAGAAATCATTGAAACGTGATTGGTCATTGACTCCCATTTGGGGCATGAGTTAAATAGTCATTATAACTAACTTGTACAATTAAAAAGTGTCATTAGAAAACATTGATTGGTGATAGAAAATTTTGGATTTCAAAATTGAATTCAGCACATCTCAATTAGTTAAAACCACATAGTTTAATCTAAAGGACAGAAAAAAAAGTGGTAAGTGCAAGACAACTTTTTTGTTGTATTTATAGCAAATGTACATATGTACAAAGTGTAATTAAAGAAAATTGGTGGGTGATAGAAAATTTTGGATTTCAGAAATGAATTCAGCATATCTCAATTAATTAACATCACATAGTTTTACCAAAAGAACAGAAAAAAAGTTTAAATTTGTTGCACGGTGATAATTTGTAGTAGTAGTAGTAGTAGTAGTAGTAGTAGGACTTTATTAGACAAAAAGTAAGATATTTACAATATTATTTACAAATATGGGTCGCACGGGCAGTAAGCCGTACGTGCTGTTGACAGTCCGTTACAATAAAGTAATAATTGGTAATAGTGTAAAGAAAAACAAAAAAAAGAAAACAATAACGAAAACACAATAATATTACAATTACATAATAATACAATAGCATTATACATTAATTAAGTTATGTATAATTATTAAGAATTAATGGTATTTCATTTTGATAACATATATTTATTCATGAATGAGTGTAGTTCTTATTTTCCGCGTTTTGTTCAGAAATTTACCCAAAGTTTATCCAATTTTCTGGATTTACCAATAACTCGTAGCAGCCAACCTTATATAACTAATTAAATACATACAATCAAGAGCTAAGCAAACTGAACATAGATTTAACAAAGCAATAGAAATTTATTTAAATACTAGCTAATACCCGGTTACGCCTAAATAATTTATGTGTGTTCCTATGTTTCCTAGAATAAGTAAGAACAAAAAATAATGATACATATATATTGTAATTATTTTAAGAAGAAGGCCTACAACTCAATGGTATTAATAAGCTGTTAGTTTATGCTGAATATTTAACTCATGTCACAAATGGGAGTCAATGACCAATCACATTTCAATGATTTTTTATTTACAACCAATCACAGTCGTGTTTCGCCTAAAATTTACCAACCAAAGTTTACCATAATAAAGAAAGCGCCTCCTTTTTAACATTCTGAATAGGTCATAGCATTATTTTGCAGTGACCAAGTCTCCAAGAAATACGGCTACCAGATTGTATATATAGTGCATGAATGTCAACAGAAGGCGCATACGAAAGATAATATAAAAACATTTGTAACATTTGATTATAACACAAAAAAAAACCAATGTTTGCACTTCCTTAAACGAATTATTTTCCAGGAAATGACGCAGAAAAATATAATTGACATATTTACATCTTATGACATCAGAAATTAATACCTATAACGTTGGTTATGACTAGGGTGCATTCTTACAACATTGCGATCTTTTGGCAATAAATAGTATTATGATCTGGTTGCAGTGATGAACAAAAGAAGCAAATGAAGCGTACAAATCGTTTCTCATTTGTTTTCAAACATCGCCGTTTATATTAAATATATAAATATTTTAAAATAACTATAGTTAAATAATGACTTGTTATTATACAGCTTAATTTTATTCGTTAAATAGTCCTAACAAATGCCACTCTTGATTTCCAAATTCTATAGATAAATTCAATCCTCACTTCTTGCTTCGTGAATTTATCGATAATTTGGAAATCACTCGTGGCTTTACTTATGATGAAGTAGTACTATTGGCCGTTAGCGAGGAGATTCTGAAGGCCAATACGCACACATTATTGAGTATCACTAAGAAATTGGGACTGGAAGTAAATATCAATAAAACTAGATTTATGGTCACACGTAGAAATTCATTATATAATGGAAATGGACAGCTAATGACAAATGAGAAAAAGTTTGAGGAAGTGGCTGAATTCAAATACCCAGGAACAATAATCACAAATAGGAATGAGATGTACAAATAAATTAAACATAGGCTCAATTCTGGAAATGCGTGCTATTATGCATTGCAGAGACTCTTAACGTCCCAGCTCCTTTCAAAGAATTTACGAGTATTTGAGAATAAAGTTCTTAGGAAAATTATTGAACCAAAGAGAGATGAACAGACAGGTGAATGGAGAAGACTACATAACAATGAACTACATGGTCTTTATAGGAAACCAGATATAATAAGAACAGTTAAGTCTCGCAGACTGCGATGGGCAGGACATGTGGCACGAATGGGGAATGAAAGACTTGCATTGAAGATTCTTGTAGGAAAATCAGAGGGAAAACGCCCAGTCGGTAGACCAAGAATGAGGTGGGCGAATAACATTATTTGAGGGAAGTAGGATATACAGGGAATCATTGCAAAACGTTAGCTCAGGATAGGGATGTATGGAGAGCTTATGTCCGCGCGGCCATGAACCTACAGGTTCGATAGTGCCAGATGTTAGTTAATTATTATTAGATACCCCGTGCTGAATATATTTATCCCGATCTCCTTAGCATAAATGACCTGAAAGACAAAAATGGTTATTGAGGGTTATCCATAAAAGAATACCCGCTGTGCGCTGCTATGCGTACCCGGGAATCTAGTCATCCCGATCTTCTTGGTATAAATGAGCTGAAAGACAAACATTTTTATATAAAAGATAGACATATGCTGTTGAGGATTTTTTTTTTTTTTGTAAATTTCTTTTTAAGATATTAAATTCTGTGAACATTAATTTGGTTTGTATGTTATGGTTTAGGTACTAGTGGACTCATTGAGGTGATGTGATAACCACATGTCACGTGTTGACATCAGTGGGTAAATAGGCATAAGTAATTAGCTTGGTAATAAACTCCCGCCACTATCAATCAAATAATTGAGAAACATAGAGAATATAATCTACCAACTTTTATGGCATTCATAGAACTTGAAAAGGCATTTGACAAAGTTAACAGAAATAAATTGTGGAATATAATGAAAGAGAAAGGAGCACCTCAGCACAGCACCTAATAACTGCAATAAAAAGTCTATATGTAGAAAATAAAATAACAATAGAAACTGGAGGCAAAAATAAAAACAATATAACAGCAACAATAAACAGAGGTGTAAGACAGGGATGTCCACTGTCATCCTCCCTTTTAAATATTTATATTGACGATATCATATATAATTGGCAGATAAATTTGGACTCACATTTCAAAATAAGAAATAAGATGTTAGATACCTTACTTTTTGCAGACGACCAGGTTCTAATATCTAGTTCAGAAGATGGTCTACAGAAATCGCTCTTTCAGTTAAATAACATTATACAGAAATATAATTTCAAAATATCAATAAGTAAAACGAAAATCCTAGCTTTTAAGGGATCAGATACCGTAAGAGCTAAAATAATTCTGGAGGGGAAACCCATTGAACAAGTGAACCATTTTAAATACATGGGTTATGAAATCTCCTATTTTAAAAATGAAGATCTATTTAACAAACTTAATAAATTTAATTATATATGTGGAACAATCAAAAGGATATTTAAAAGCACAAGAAAAGAAACAAAAGTAATATTTTATAAAGTAGTGGCAGTCCCCTTACTATTGTATGGTAGTGAATTTTGGGTTTTAACTAAAAGAGAAGAGAAGATCATAGAAGCAGCTGAAATGAGATTTCTGAGAAGTGTGGCTGGTTGCAAACTTCTATATAAGAGAAGAAGTGAAGATATTAGAAATGAGCTAAATATCATTAAACTCTTAGATAGAATAAAATAATCTAGAAAAAATGGAAAAAACATGTTCAAAGAATGGAAGATGATCACATTCCCAAAATTATGCTTAAATAGAAACCAAAAGGACGCAGGAATGTTGGTAGACCAAAGAAGAGATGGATCCAACTTTTGAATGAGAATCTATGAGACCGGAACAAGCCACATGGGCTTAATCCGTGATTGTTGATGATGATGATGATGATAAACTCCCGCTAGAGAGCACCCGTGTCCCCACGTGGGTCATATGATGTATATACATGCATATAATGTAACAACATATTTTACTCTTTGCAATATCCTATGGTATATTTAGTTTAATTTACTTAATATTCGAATAAAGCAGACATCTTTGATATTATAGAAAAGAAAAGATTGCAATGGTATGGCCTATGTCAAATGCCAGAGCAAAGATTGTCTGAAACTGTTATGGAAGGGATCCCAATGGAAAGGATGAAGAGAGGAAGACCGAAAAAAATGGATAGAAGGGGTACAAGCGCCTATGAATATCAGAGGATTAAAGGAAGATCAATGGATGGACAGAGATGAATGGCGTTTGGTTTCCGGAAACAGTTGAACAGTATAATGAGAAGTTAGACTTATGACTTTCTTTTGTTTTGTTTCCACACACGAACAGTTGAATAGTATAATGAGAAGTTAGACTTCTGACTGTCTTTTGTCTTGGTTTCACATACAAACAGTTGAAAAATATAATGAGAAGTTAGACTTCTGACTGTCTTTTGTCTTGGTTTCACACACAAACAGTTGAATAATATAATGAGAAGTAAGACTTCTGACTGTCTTTTTTTTTTTTTTTTTTTTTTTTTTGGTTTCACACACAAACAGTTGAATAACATATACTATCTGTATTGCAATGTTATCTTTTATTACTTAAAAATCTGAACTCTACTTACCTGGCATCCAGATTTCAGAAGTTATCCTCCTACCACAATATTAACACTAGGTCACAAGATAGCAGTCTGCTAACAATTCGTCTTCATAGCACTTCCTCCTATTCTACTTCCTTTACAGTAGCCTCTGCCCGCTCCTGGAATCTCCTTCCTCAAGATATCAGGGGTTGCCGCACACTTGGCACCTTTAAGTCACGCTTATACAGTTACCTGTTGTCTAGTAATTCATTTTTCTCTATTTATTTAATTTTATACTATGTCATTAATCTTTTCCTCGTTTTTTTATATATCTTGTACATATTATATATTTAATTCGTTAAATTTAGAGTAAATCGAAATACACTGACAACTGATCTATCTGACAGACTACAGCGTGCTCATAATGCGTGTATTCGATTTATATTCAATCTCCGTCGTTATGACCACGTGTCTCCTTCATTTCAGGCCTTATCATGGCTACGCCTAAATGACAGAAGAACTTTACATTCACATACCTTACTATTCCAAATTCTGCACACATATTTACCAACTTATTTAACAACACGTTTTCAACATTTATCGGCTCATCACAATTTAGGAACAAGATCACAAGACTCTTCTTTACTTTTGATACCACAACACAGGACCTGTCTGTACTCTGAATCTTACACAATATCTATGGCTAGAGCATGGAACTCACTTCCCAGTCATGTCAGGGACTGTCAGTCGCTATCATTATGTAAATCCAAATTAACTGATATCTTAAGTTCGACACAATGAAAACATTAACTACATAACAACTATATAGAGCATTCTATTAATAATCATGTAGGAAGCTACTTAATTTATTTTATATCATTTTAATTTTATTATATTCTATGTTTTTGTTAGCATTAGCTAGTATTAGATCCATCATCATTGTATTTTGTTTAGTCTGTATTTTAATATCTTAAAATTGTAATATGTACGTAATTTTTGTATAATTTTACTATTCGCTGGTTGAGTGGAAGAGAAGGCCTTATGGCCTTAACTCTGCCAGCTAAAATAAATCATTATTATTATTATTATTATTATTATTATTATTAATTGTATTGTATTCATAACTTGTAATCGTTTATATATATATATATATATATATATATATATATATATATATTGTAATCTAGATTTAAGACTTTTCTTTTGTATTTCTTTAAACCTGGTTGAGTGGTAGACAAGGCCTTAAGGCCTTAACTCTGCCAGGTAAAATAAAGCTATTATTATTATTATTATTATTATTATTATTATTATTATTATTATTAGTAGTAGTAGTAGTAGTAGTAGTATTACTATTATAATACAAATTGACAATAATGTCTGATAGTGTAAAACAGTCCAAAGAGAAGGCATATTCTGAATGGGTGCATTACAAGTGCCCCCGGCCTATGTATATACACAATGTGTCACACGCTATGTATAAATTACTTAGCTTAAGGGTTACGTCACCGTTATTGCCGTTAGTCACGATTGTTCTCTATTTATTGTTCCACTGCTTTCTCCCCCACTTTCTTTTATATTATTTATAATATATCTCTAGACGTTAAGCCTAATGCAGTCGTATTACTTACATTATCTAATGAATCCATATTTATGTTCTCTCTGCCATCAATCGTAACTAAATACATTCTAACTTATTGTATTTTATATAACGACCACATAACTCAATGATATTAATAAGCTGTTAGTTTATGCTGACTATTTTAACTCATGCCACAACTGCTAGTCAATGACCAATCACGTTTCAATGAATTTTGTTTTACAACCAATGACAGTCGTGTTTCACCTCGCTCTTTATCGATTTCTCTTTATCAGCTCCTGCTTTTGTGATAAAGAAAGCTCCTCCTTTTTAATGTTCTGAACGTGACAGAACATTATTTTTCTCCAACAAATACATTGAATATAGCAAATAATGAACAGATTCCTTGATTTTACTGAGTTGTTTACTAAAAAAATAAATGAATAACCCGTAATGTTGATTATGATATATAGTTTGATGTGTTTCATTATTTCTCCACTTGGGTGCACTCTTACAATATTGCGATCTTATTTGGCAATAAATAATATGATCAAGCAGCAGTGAATGAACATAACCTCACATTTCTGATTTGTTTTCAAACATCGCCGTTTACATTAAATACATACATATTTTAAAATAACTATAGTTAAACAATGATTTGTGAGTAAACAGCTTAATTTTATTCGTTAAATAGTCCTAACAAATGCCACTCTTGATTTCCAAATTCCCTAGATAAATTCACTCCTCACTTCGTGAGTCGTGAATTTATCGATAACTTGGAAATCACTCGTGGCATTACTTATGATAATGTATTATTAGGTGATAGCTAGAAATACTAAGGGTCAGTACACACACACTCCATTGAGTAACAGTAAGAAATTGGAACTAGAAGTAGACATCAATAAAACTAAATATATGGTCACACATAGAAATACAGTACATAATGCAAATGGACAATGAATGACAACTATTGGTAAATTTGAAAATGTGGGTAAAATAAAACACATAGGAACGATATTTACAAATAGGAATGAGATGTATAAAGAAATTAAACACAGACTCAACGCTGGAAATGCATGTTATTACTCGTATGTATAACAGGGACTCTTGTCGTTTCAACTTCTCTAAAAAAATACGAAACTATTATTCTCCCAGTTATATTATAAGGATGCGAAAGAAGGACTGTTACTTTAAGAGAGGAGAAAAGATTACGAGTATTTTATAACTAAGTTCTTAGCAAATTATTTGAACAAAAGAGAAATAAACAGACAGGCGAATTGAACTACCTGATCTTATGAGAAACCAGATGTAATAAGAACAGTTAAGCGATAGGCACGACATGTGGCACGAATGGGGAATGAAAGAGGGACATGGAATCTCGTAATAAAACCAAAGGAAAAGCGCCGTGTAGGTAGGCCAAGAATGAGGTGGGAGAATAACATTAACCATGATGAGGGAAATAGATTATACAGGAAATGATTGGAAAACATTACCACATTATAGGAATATATGGAGTGCTTGTGTCCGCGCGGTCATGAACCTTCGGGTTTGATAGTCTCAGTAATGTTTTAATTATTTAACAACGAAGGTCATTACGTCGTAATTATAATATATAGTCATGAAAGGGCTGACATATCTTGGTCAAAACCTTATGTTTCATTCTTGAGGTTCTTTACGTGCCGTAAATCTTTAACATGGGACCTACTTATTGCTTTCCCCTTGAAGGAACGGGTATTCAGTGTAACTAATACAATCGTCAAAATTTAAAAATGTCTTGCAACAGCAGTATTTTTCGGAACAAAACTCGGTATATGCTATTGAAATAAAGTGAGAAATAAATCCTTAGAAACATCAGCGAAATCCAACCATAATATGTGGAGTTTTTACCTGAAACTCGACTTAAAAATAACACTAGCGGCTGACATGTTTGTTTTCTCATAACAAAAGTGGATACATATGATGTAATAATTAAAAGAGACAAAAATTCAACAAAAGAAAAAAAAACGAACCACAAAATCGTTTTGCTGACGAATTCGCTTAATTTAGACGGTATCTGGGTGACATTTTTCTATTACTAAGAAAGTACTCGTATATATGCTTATCAGCAATACATGGTGATACAGACAGTTGAAGGTGAATTGTAGAAAAAAGAAACAGTTGTGGATGTGTTGGAGTCTGAGGATGAGCAGAGCCATCTACATGTGAACAGTTGAATTCATTTTACGAGACAGGGAAGGAGAAATGAGGCAGAAAGTCATGAGGGTCCTGCCTTTGTGACTACATGAAGGGAGGGCTATTTCGCATAACATTACTGTCATGAGTTCAGACTACTGCCCTTCAAAATAACCTCTGCTTTTTTACTGTTGAAAACCCTTAAATATAACAATAAAGAATAATACATTTCATTTGAAAAATATAAAAATAGGGGAAATTTTGAGGAAGTGCCTGAATTCAAACACCTAGGAACAATAACCACAAATAGGAATGAGATGTACAAAGAAATTAAACATAGGCTCAATTCTGGAAATGCGTGCTATTATGCATTGCAGAGACTCTTGACGTCCAAACTCTTTTCAAAAAACGTTTAATTGAAAATATATAAAACTACTATTCTACCAGTTATATTATATGGGTGCGAAACATGGACTCTTACTTTAAGGGAGGAAAGGAGATTACAAGTATTCGAGAATAAAGTACTTAGGAAAAATTTTGGACCAAAGAGAGATGAACAGACAGGTGAATGGAGAAGACTACATAACAATGAACTACATGGTCTTTATAGGAAGCCAGATATAATAAGAACTTAAGTCTCGTAGACTGTGATGGGCAGGACATGTTGCACGTATGGGGAATGAAAGACTTGCATGGAAGCTTCTTGTAGGAAAGCCAGAGAGAAAACGCCCAGTTGGTAGACCAAGAATGAGGTGGGAGAAAAACATTAACTATGATTTGAGGGAAGTAGATTATACAGGGAATGATTGGAAAGCATTTAGCTCAGGATAGGGATATATGGAGAGCTTATGTACGCGCGGCCATGAACCTACGGGTTCGATAGTGCCAGTGAGTAAGTAAGTAAATACAAAAATAGGGTCTGCCAAAACTAACAAAGTATACTTAACAATAGGGTAAGAAACTATGTAAATGTAGATAACAAAGAGACAAAACATTAAATTTGAACTCATACATTGGGTATGAGACAGAAATGTTTTAAACAAAAATATATCAATAAATTATGCTTCCATTTGTATGTATAGGAAATATGATCTCTTACTTTAAGAGACTATTAACAGAATGAATTGTGCAAGGAAGGCGATTAGATCCCAGAATGGTGTTTTATGGAATATAAATTTGACCAGGAAAACAAAAAAAGAGATTATACAGACAATAACAGAAAGTATACTTACATATGGGTCAGAAAGCTGGATAATAAATTAAAGGATGCAGAAAAGAATCTTGGCAACAGAAATGGATGGATTACGGAGAAGTATGAGAATATGCAGGCTACAACATATTCGAAATACATATATCAGACAAGAAATGGATGCACAAGAAACTGTTATCGATAGGATAACAAAGAGATCTTCTTCAGTATATGGACATGTACAATGGATGTTGGATGATTAGTGGCCTAAACAAGTGTTAGATTGGATGGTACCAGGCAGAAGGAAGAGGGGGAGAAGTAGAAGAAGATGGCATGAGGGAATATATGATGCCATGATGAAGAGGAGTATAGAAGATGGACAACGAGAAGACATGAATCTCTGGAAAGCAGGAATCAAGGGTGAACTGCTGTAAAATGGAAGCCTATATAAGGTATTAGGTAATACTTTAAGAGACGATGAACTATTAAGAGTACCTGCAAAGTAGCTGGAGAGTAACGCACGATCTTCCGCTGAGGATGGGACTGGTCCCGAAAGACCTACATTGTTTTAATCATTTTAACAGTTAAGGAGACTGCATAAAAGATACATATTTTCATATCATAGTTTTATGAACATATAATAATAATAATAATAATAATAATAATAATAATAATAACAACAACAACAACAATAATAATAATAATAATAATAATAATAATAATAATAATAATAATAATAATAATGAAACTGTTAGTCGCAAACTCTGATCACTAACCCACCACGCTTCAAATTGCTTCTGATAATGATAATGAAGTTCTGCACAAATTGATAGGAGTGGGAGTTAGTGGTGCCATTGAGGAGTAGAGAATATTAGTTGGATGAAATTAGGGAAACGGGAGAACTCCTAGAAGAACAAGAAAACCCCGGTGTGGTATCACCAATTCCCATCCGAAATTGCCAGGAGAGCTATTAGTAAGTTGTATTACAAGAAAATTAAATATTATATCACGAAACTTGGGCAATGACCAAAAAATTACAAAGTAGAATACAAAGAGTAGAATTGAACTTACTTGGAAGAATAAAAGTCTGCACAAGATTGGATCGGATAAAGAATGAAGATATAAGAACAGTTTTATATATATATATATATATATATATATATGATTAAGAAAATTGTCTTGGTTTTCCGCGTCATGGATTCAAGTTCGGCTTCTGGCCACTGATTCCGACGTTTCGGCATGACGCGGAAAACCCAAGAAAACGTTTTTAATCATAGTTATATCCGCGAAAATCTGCAATATAACATATATACAGTGAGGTTCACTGGATTTTCGGTCACTAGTGTGGACACTGCATGGGCAGCGCGAGTTGATGACTCAATGCTTGCAGTTACTTTTCACGCTATCGGCCGCAGGTCGAGTGAAACTCACTGTATATCCACTGAATAAAAATCTCGAAGAATATGGAGATAAATAGTTTAGACATGTAGAAATAATGAATGTGAGAAGATTACCGAAAGATGACCAAAAAATATATATCTATGGTCACCCCTGGAAGAAATAAACGTGGCAGACCAAGACAGAAATGGAAAACCTATGTCAGAACTATAATGGATGATAGGAATTTGGAAGAAGGAGATTGGAATGATAGAAATAAATGGAACCTGAAGACGACAAACCTATGAGTGGGGGGAAAGCCGAAGAATAAGAAGTAGAAGAAGCAGAAGGAGAAGAGAAGATTACCAAAAACAGCATTTAACTACAAGCCAAGAGGATCAAGGAATGTAGTAGGGCCAGTGAAACGGTAGAAAAACCGTGAAGCGGAACAGCCAGTTTGCCTAGTTCGTGTAATGAGGAAGAATTAGACAAACTTATCAAACTTTACTCTATATTTTCATCATCATCATCAACAACAAGGATTAAGCCAACTGACCTGTTGCGATCTCATTATAGGTCGAATTGGTCCTTCCATCTCTTCAATGGTCTTCCCAACATTCTTCTCCCTTTTGGTTTATAATTATACATTCTTCTTCGTATGCACTGTTCATTCATTCGTAATACGTGCTGAAGATAAGCATTTTTATAATATTTTATTCTTTCACAGAGATTAAATATATTAAGTTCTGTTCTTATATCTTCGTTTTTCTTTTTATCGGTCCTTTGGTATCCTGCTATTGCTCTCAACATCTTCATTTCTTCAGCCTCTATTTGTTTACTATCTGCCTTTATTAATCTAAATTTACCCTTAATCAATGTATTTTTAAAATAATATCAGATACTTAAATTAAAAAAATATATGTATATTTCATTTGGGAGTTTGTCTCAACCCCCTTCACAAATTACTTCCTAAAATCGTGAAGAAAAAGAAATACTCCACTTTGTATTTTGTTTTTGTGTTTCTTTTTTACTTCATGGCGGCTACAGTGTAGACTCGAAGGGAACAATTATCGACTGGCGTTCATATATTTCAGCTTTCTTTTAATTAAAATTTAAAATATCGCATTAAATGTGCTTTTAATTAAATGCAAATGCAATTTCCTTCTCTCTCTCTCTCTCTCTCTCTCTCTCTCTCTCTCTCTTCTTCTCTCTCTCTCTCTCTCTCTCTCTCCCTCTCTTTCTCCCTCTCTCTCCTCTACATAAATGTTCAATTTAGAATAGCATTTAAATTTATGGAGATGGAGAAATGAATATGTTCAAAAGGGATGTTAACAGAGAATTGTGTTGGGTGAAAACCCTTTCCAATCACAAAGGATATCCATCACTCTTAGCAGTTGGTAACACTGAGCAATCTTTTAGTTTTTTTTTTCTTAGTAACAAAACACATTATTCTTACGTCATGACTAATTTCTCAGCAGTACGTTATCACGTAAAGGAGGATCACGGTTCAGAAATCACGTTAAATTACCAGAGTCGATATGGTACACTCAGATGCATTAAAAGTTATCTATAATAGAAGTAGATAAACCTTCATAAATGAAGAGCTTGGAATGAGTGACAAGTCGCACAACATAATTTTTATTTTATATAATTTCTTTGTGGTTAGTAAAAAATCAGTAGCGGCTCGCGTATGTTGTTATTATTATTATTATTATTATTATTATTATTATTATTATTATTATTATTATTATTATTATTATTATTATTAATTATATTATTGTGATGTATCTGAGCAAAAGTATTGTGTCAAATGAGATATTTACGTTAGTTGTCGTGTTTAAAGATCATATAAAAGCTAAAGCTTATTTCTGTAAGTCATGAGGAGTGCATAGTGAAATTCATGACAAGTTTTGCGAAGTGGACGCCGCCCATTCACATTGCGCAGAGTATTGTGCTGGTTAATGCGTGGTTGCGTGTTGCAACATTTCATAATCTGCATTACAAGAGATCGTAACGAGAAATTTCACCCGCGGATACTCTAATCACGTAAAATGAGCAATTTCACCCGCTTTTCAACTGCCAAGCATTAGCTCATTCTAAACTGTTGCGTTTCAATAACTTTACATTAGCAAATACAGTGCTAGAAATTTCAGCTTCAGCACTGAAATACACACTGTTTCAAAAGTGATCACCATCCAAAACATATAAAGATGCGAAGCTAACGTTTGCTTTATTTATATCTGCTTGTTTATCTATTTATTTTGTTTAATTGAGTAACACTAAGAAATTAGGACTGGAAGCAAATATCAATAAAACCAAATATATGGTCACACGTAGAAATAAATTATATAATGGATATGGACAGCTAATGACAAATGAGGGAAATTTTCAGTAAGTGGCTGAATTAAAATACCTAGGAACAATAATCACAAATAGGAATGAGATGCACAAAGAAATTAAACATAGGCTTAATTCTGGAAATGCGTGCTATTATGCATTGCAGAGACTCTTGATGTCCCAACTCCTTTCAAAAAACGTTAAACTGAAAATATATAAAACTATTATTCTACCAGTTATATTATATGGGTGCGAAACATGGACTCTTACTTTAAGGGAGGAAAGAAGATTACAAGTATTTGAGAATAAAGTACTTAGGAAAATTTTTGGACCAAAGAGAGATGAACAGACAGGTGAATGGAGAAGACTACATAACAAATGAACTACATGGTCTTTATAGGAAGCCAGATATAATAAGAACAGTTAAGTCTCGTAGACTGCGATGGGCAGGACATGTTGCACGTATGGGGAATGAAAGACTTGCATGGAAGCTTCTTGTAGGAAAGCCAGAGGGAAAACGTCCAGTTGGTAGACCAAGAATGAGGTGGGAGAATAACATTAACTATGATTTGAGGGAAGTATATTATACAGGAAATGATTGGAAAGCATTAGCTCAGGATAGGGATGTCTGGAGAGCTAATGTCCGAGCGGCCATGAACCTACGGGTTCGATAGTGCCAGTGAGTAAGTAAGTAAGTAATTATTACTTATTAATATTTGTTTATTTGTTTGGTTATTTTTCTTTATTTGCGAATTCCGAAAGAATGAAGCTATTGAGGAAGTTCTCGTAAAATGAATTAAATTTTTTTACACCTCTCCGCCAAACGAACCTCTTGGTTTGTAGTTAAATGCTGCTTTTGGTAATCTTGTTACATTCATTCTTTCTACATGTCTAAACCATTTATCTCTATATTCTTTGATTTTTAAATTTAATGAATATACATTTAACTCTGCTCTTACATCTTCATTCTTTAACCGATCCATTCTTGTGCAGCCTTTTGTTTTTTCTAATGAAGTTCATTTCTACACTGTGTATTCTACTTTGTAAATTTTTGGCCATTACCCATGTTTCACTCCCATAAAGTAATGCAGGAACTGCCAATGTTTTACAAAACTTCAATCTAGTATCTCTTCTTGTTTTGTTCTTTAATATCAGAATATAACAATCATAATTAACTCTTATATCAAATATTAAATGAAGATTCAATCAATAAGATAATATCCATTATATTATGATCTATAATGCAACCAGTTAATGATAGTTAAGATTAAGACTAAACTAATTATAAAATGTATACAAGCAAAATAAATTAAATTGTTGGTAGACCGTCCCTTGTAGGAGCCTACATAAAGAACAAAGAAAAATAATGAGATATAGGAAACTAATTTTACGGTTATACAATATTTAAACAAATGAAAATATTTGTTAATCTTAATATTATTTTCATAAATAATTAAATTTATTAATTGTTAAAATAGTTCTATCAGTGAGGTGTATAAGTTAGTTTGTTATTAAATAATTATTTAGTTTGTTTTTGAAGGATGTTATAGTTTGACAGTCTTTGACATAGGGCGGAAGGGAATTCCATGCTTTGTCAAATGAGACTGTAAAAGATAATGAATAATATACAGTGTGATGAGGAGGGATATAAATGACAATGTGCTGATGGGATCGAGTGTCAAGATTATGTGTGTCGGATAGTCTGATGAAGCGGCGTGATAAATAATTAGGCGATGATGTGTGAAGTATTTTATAGAGAAGGGATAGGGAATGTATGGAAGGGAGGTGTGGACAATCAATAAGTACTACAAGAATAGACTAATAGCTCTAGAAATGGATTATTTATGCAGAAGTGCCACAAAGTGTAAATTAGAAAATGTCACAAATAACGAAATTAAAAACATAATGGAAGCAAAAAAAAGCATAATTGAAAGAATTGAGGAGAAGGAATTAAAGTGGTTAGGACATGTTTTAAGAATGGAAGATGAGCGATGGCCGAAGCAACTATATGAATGGCATCCGAACAGAAAGAAGAAAAGAGGGAGACCAAAGTTAAGATGGAAGGAAAACATGAAGACAATAATGCAAGCAAGAGGGCTAAGCATTGAAGATGCCCAAGATCGTACGCTTTGGAGGTTTGGCACAGGAAGACGGCAGCAGCTGTAAAAACCCGAAGATAAAATAGAAGGACAGGGAATGAACAGTCCTACGATCTCTTGGACGAAGCCACAATAATTGTTCCAGGGACCGTGTAACAAGGTCATACTTACTTACTTACTTACTCACTGGCACTATCGAACCCGTAGGTTCATGGCCGCGCGGACATAAGCTCTCCATACATCCCTATCCTGAGCTAATGCTTTCCAATCATTCCCTGTATAATCTACTTCCCTCAAATCGTAGTAAATGTTATTCTCCCACCTCATTCTTGGTCTACCAACTGGGCGTTTTCCCTCTGGCTTTCCTACAACAAGCTTCCATGCAAGTCTGTCATTCCCTATACGTGCAACATGTCCTGCCCATCGCAGTCTACGAGACTTAACTGTTCTTATTATATCTGGCTCCTATAAAGACCATGTAGTTCGTTGTTATGTAGCCTTCTCCATTCACCTGTCTGTTCATCTCTCTTTGGTCCAAAAATTTTCCTAAGTACTTTATTCTCAAATACTTGTAATCTCCTTTCCTCCCTTAAAGTAAGAGTCCATGTTTCGCACCCATATAACATAACTGGTAGAATGTCATAGTTTACACATTTCGTTATTGACGGACTTGCATTTCGAGAGAAGTTGCAAACATTTGTCAAAACTATTAAAAATAATTATCCTTTGTCGTGTATTTTTAATTCATACGTAATTTTAATCTCTTAACAAAATGTAATTCCCCGCGCCTACCTACATGTCAGGGTTAGAAGTCAACTTGCAGTAGCTTCATTTAGCAGGGACATAACCGGAACAATGAGCCCTTGCACCAGGTGGTTTCAAAAACCCATGAGCTTCAGGGAAGGGTGGGGAGGTTTGCAGATCTCTCTTGTGCAGTACAAATGAGAGAATATACAATACAAAAGAGACGAGGTTTTCAGTTATTAGGTTTAAATATGTTAGCCAATATATCAACGTGTGCAAAAGTACCTGTGTTTTCGCTTTTAACACCACAGATTAATTACTAACTTATATAAGGTCACTGAACGGGAACTTTACCACAAGTACAATGGAGGAACTATTTTTTCTGAGATTCTGCTACGAAATGTCCAAGTATTAAAAATAAATTGTTGAATATTATAACAAAGCGGTCCATCATAACTACTTAATCACTGGCACTATCGAACCCGTATACGATCAATGGCCACGCACGGACATAAGCTCTCGCATACATCCCTATGCACTCAGCCAATGCTTTTCAATCATTCCCTGTATGAAAAACCTACTTCCCTCAAATCATAGTTAATGTTTGTCTCTCCCACCTCATCCTTGGTTCTACCAAGGTGGGCGTGTATCCACTTCAGGACTTTCCTACAAAAAGTTTCCATGCACGTCTTCAATTCCCCATGACGCGCCAACATGTCATATGCCCCATCGCAGTTCTAGGCAGAGGAGAAGTATAAAACTGTTCTTAGTATATCTGGCTTCCTATAAAGACCATGTAGTTCATTGTTATGTTAGTTACTTCTCCATTCACCTGTCTGTTCATCTCTCTTTGGTCCAAAAATCTTCCTAAGAACTTTTCAACTTAATTCTCAAATACTCGTAATCTCCCTTCCTCCCTTAAAGTAAGAGTCCATGTTTCGCATCCATATAATATAACTGGTAGAATAATAGTTTTATAATACTCAATTTGCTAAATTTCAGGGTTGCCAACCTATAAATATTAATATAAAATTATGGAATATTCACCTGAAAGGTCCGTCTCCTCAACTTAATTAATCATTTAACTGTAGCGTTTTCGGGACTTGTCCCATCATCAGCAGGATTTAAACTGGTGTTTCACTGAAGATCTGGTAGAGGGGGTTGCATGTATTGGGTTCGTTTTCGTTTATCAGGCTGTCGTTGTTGTGAGCTGATTTCATGATTTTCATCTCTTCGAGGAGACGGACCTTTCAGGTGAATATTCTTCATCATTTTATATTAATTTTGAATAAACCTCAACGGAACACATCATGAAACTTATAAAAGTTAACCTATAAATAACTAAATAACTATAGGCCTACTGTAATATTACAAATTACCTACCTAGTGTGGGAAGTAAAACCACTGTCCTTTATGTATACTACGTACAATGTAAATAAAAAAACTAGGAAAAAAGTAATGTACTGATATTCAACCGGTATCATTAAAAATATTTATTGAAAATAGTTGCAAATACATTGCTAGTTCTTGCAAACATCTAAAAAAACTATATATATATATATATCCATCCATCCATAGTAATTCTGCCCGAAGGCAGGTCCTTCACTGCAAACATAGCGTTTCCGTGCTATGCTTGCAGCTTTACTAGGGAATTGTGTAGGTGTGGTAGCTTCCCGTTGCTTTCCACACCGGTGAAGAATGATAATGATAATGATAATGGTAAAGATGATGATAAGGATGATGGCCATATGATTTCGGGGACAGTTTGGGCCTTAAAGTTTCCCTGACATTTGTCTTACAGGTGAGGAAAAACCCCGATAAAAACCTCACCCAGAAAAACTGCCCCGACAGGGATCGAACCCGGGCCCACTGCGTGACAAGGCAACACGCTACCTCGAGACCACAGCGGTGGACTAGGCCTACTATAATATTACAAATTACCTACCTAGTGTGGGAAGTAAAACCACTGTCTTTTATGTATACTACGTACAATGTAAATAAAATAGCAACAAATAATGTACTGATATTCAATATTTATTGAAAATAGTTGCAAATATTGCTAGTTCTTGGAAACATCTAAATAACTAATATATACATCTAAATATATATATATATATATATATATATATATAAGGATTGGAAAAATAGTCTCAGAAGAATGTAAAGAAATATACTTCCAAAACTGGTGTTCCAATATACTCCAATTGGACATAGGGACCAAAGAAGACCGAAACATCGGTGGGAAGATCAAGACCATCTTCGATAGATTTACTACCACAAGTACGTGGCCTAAAACGGATTTGTTCATGAATACATACATATATATATATGATGTCCATCGCTGTGGTGTCGAGGTAGCGTGCTGCCTTGTCACGCAGCGGGCCCGGGTTCGATCCCCGGTCGGGGCAGTTTTTCTGGGTGAGGTTTTTATCGGGGTTTTTCCTCACCTGTAAAAACAAATGTCAGGAAAACTTTAAGGCCCAAACGGTCTCCGAAATCATATGGCTATCATCATCCTTATCCTTATCATTATTATCATCATCATCATCCTTCACCGGTGTGGAAAGCAACGGGAAGCTACCACACCTACAATTCCCTAGTAAAGCTGCAAAGCATAGCATCAAAATGCTATGATTGCAGTGAAAGACCTGCCCTCGGGCAGAATTACTATGGATGGATATATATGATAAAAAAAATTGGGTTTTTCACGTCAAAGATTCAAGTTTGCCTCTGGCAACTGGTTGCAACGTTTCGACATGATACCTATCGTTACAGATAAATAAAACTGGTGGTACATAAGACCTATACCAGTAACTAGAACCGTTCATTCCTTGAGAACGGCATGTGGGATCAAAAGGTTGGAGCCAGTGGCCAAGCGCCAACCTTGAATCTTTGAAGCGATAAGCCAACAAACCTTTCTTTATTACACACACACACACACACACACATACTATATATATATATATATATATATATATATAGACTGGATCACCAAAGGAACACTATTATCAGAGGAAAACTTAGAGTAACAAGTTTAAATGAAGATATACAAAGATACCAACAAGAATGGAAAAATCATCTGAGGAGAATGGCAAGAAATAGACTTCCAAAATTGGCATTCCAATATACCACAACTGGACATAGGGACCAAGGAAGACCAAAACATCGGTGGAAAGATCAAAACCATCTTCGCTAGGTTTACCGTACAGGCCACATGGCCTAAAACGAATTTGTTCATGATGATGATATATATATGGGTCAGGGTCATTTTCGGGGTTTACTATATAGGACTGGTATAGATCTGCAAAAATGTTGAACAATCTCTACAGTTTCAATCCTTCGGTAGTCGTTAATAATGCGGTATCTTGCGAAGATTAATTTTCGCATTGGCAATAAAGGACAGAAGACAGCAGAATCACAATAAAGCGTTGTCATAACAACGGTTCCACTTGTCTACATCTCAGATATTCGTTTAATCATCTTCAACACTCTGTTTATGTGTGTGTGTGTGTGTGTGTGTATGTGTGTTTTATGAGCATTACTCTCTCTCTCTCTCCTCTCTCTCTCTCTCTCTCTCTCTCTCTCTCTCTCTCTCTCTCGATTCATCATCAGAAATCGTATATACGAAAATTCTACATTCTTCATTACATAGATTTTTTCTCTCTTTCTCTCTGCCTGTCTATTTCTACTGTACTCCAAACATTCACTATTTTGCCTATGTGGTACAACCTTTAGTAGGCTATGTCTAAATACAGGGGTGTACCGAGGATTCAGAATTTGGGAAGACCAAGATATTACGAAAGGTTCCTGGTTCCTCTTGTTCTTGTTCTTTATCTTCATCTTATTCAGAGACAACTTTATTTTCTTAATATTTTTGGCACTTTCAATTTTTATTTCAATTTATTCATGCCATGAGTAGAGCCCCCCAATTAAAAATAAAACTTATGGGTGGAAAGGCAAATACTAGGACCATGCATTCTGCTCTATTTGCTGTTAACCTTTTATTAACTTTCATAATACTCAAATCTTCCTCCACATCATCAATCCACCTGATTCTAGATCTTCCCCTCTACTTCTTCCATAAATTTTCGATAGAAAAACTCTTTTAGGAATTCTCACGTCCGAAATCACATTAAGTGCTAAATCTAGGCATACTTATACAGTGAAATTTCCAGATCACGATTTATTTATATTATGTACAGGGTCTTCTCGGTTGAGATTTTAAGTTTCAAATGTAACACATTCACAAAATACGAGTATTACGCCGTAGTGTAGTGGTTAAGGCACTGCGCTACAAGCCGGAAGGTCGAGGGTTCAAGTCCCGGTGGGGTCAGGATTTTTAAACTGACCCAAACTTTCTGGCGGCACTATGACCCTGGGATCGACTCAGCCTCTAATGGAAATGAGTACCAGACGCTTGTTCTGGGGTAAAGTCGGCCGTCACGCAGGGCTGACAACCCGGCTGACATCAAGTGCCGATTGTCCAGAAAAAGTGGGAGCCTTAACCCCCTACTACCCCAAGGGCCTCCTGAGGCCTGTAGTGGGATTAAAAAAATAGTTCATAGCCGTAAAGTTCGTACCATTCTTTATAGTCTATATATTTTTACAACTCTATATAGTCTTAATATTTCACCATGATTTATTGTTTTAATGTTACTTTCATGAAATAAAGTATTAATGTTTACCATCTTTATACTATTAATGATCTTATCATCCTTTATACGGTTGTACCAGCAGTGTCAGGCTTCGGTTAAAGTGGGTAAGATGATATCCTCTCCATTCAGAACTACTAAATGCCTGCGACAGGGTTGTAGTATGTCACCTACTCTGTTCAAAATATACATCCAGCATATATTGGAGCAGTGGAATCGATATTGTGGAGGCATGGGAGTACCAGTCCAAGGTGGCACAATACATTCCTTATTATTTGCAGACGATCAAGTGTTGATAGCTCAGAGTCGTGAGGATATGAAATACATGATGAGAAAACTTCTAAATGCTTTTGAAATAGGAGGATTAAGAGTAAACATGGAAAAAAACTGAATATCTTGTAGTAGGAGGAAGTGGACGAGATATATCCCTATCCCAAGGAATTATTAGAGCTGTTAAAGAATTTAAATATTTGGGATCACTTATTGATGAATCAGGGAGTTGTAAAGCTGAAGTAGATAGCAGGTTAGTACAAGCACGAAGAGCCATAAAAATGTTGAATGGAGTACTGTGGAGTAGGACCATGTCAAACCACACGAAGAAGAGGATTTTGAAGTCTGTTGTGGAAAACATAATGACTTATGGTGCTGAGGGATGGACTTTGGTAGAGGGACAAAGAACTAAGATCTTGGCAGTGGAGATGGATGGAATAAGACGCAGTGCCAAGGTGTCCAGGTTGGAAAGAAGAAGAAATGAAGAAGTGAGGCAGATGATGGATATGGAGGAGACAGTGGTGGAAAGGATCGAAAGACGAGCTCTTCAGTGGTATGGCCATGTCAGGAGAATGGAGGATAATAGGTGGCCCAAAACTCTTTTGGAATCGTCACCTTCTGGTGGAAGGAAACGGGACAGGCCAAGAACAACTTGGAGAGGAGAGATCCATAGATTGATGAACGACCGAGGTCTGGAGGAGGATGAATGGCGTGATCGGCAAGAATGGCGAATGGGGAATACAGGGTAACCGCTGAAAAGTGGAGAGACCCTCAACAGTAAAAAGTAAGTATCATCCTTTATAGTATATGGTCTTAATATTTTACCACCCTTTATAATCAATGATTTCATAACTCTATAGTTTTAAAGTTTTTTTCATCCAATTTATATAAATGAAAGTTTGTTTGTTTGTTCGTACTTTATGCGCGGCCATACTGTTCATCCGATTGTGATACGGATTTTTGCAAAACGTTCAGCAGATTCCGGGATGAACATAGGCTATAAGAGAGTTGTGATACTCAATTCCTACACACTTAAAAATCGCCCTTTGTAGTGGAAAATGTGAAAAAAGTAACTTTTTGGACCATTAAATGCCTTACATTGCCTAAACCATAAAAAAAACATAAAAATAATTTACACAGAATTGAGTATCTCAAAAAAGCTCTACAAAAAAAGTCCGCGACAGCATATGTTTATCTCTTACGGATAACTCACAAAAACCATTTTTTTCTTTCATTGATGTCAAGAAGATCGAGACAAGTACGTAGATTCCTGTGCAAGCATAGCAGCACATGACGGGTATTCTTTTACGGATAACTCACAATAACGAGTTGCGTTTTTAGCTCATTTATGCCAAGAAGATCGAGATAAGTAGATTCCCGGGCAACACCGGGTAATTAGCACGGGAAATCTTAAAATAATTACGATATACATTTATAATTATTTTTCATTTCACTTATTCAACTAATCATAAGAATTACATTAATTTTTGTCTTTCAGCTCATTTATACCAAGAAGATCGGGATAAGTAGATTCCCGGACAACGACGGATAAGTAGCACGGTGTATCTAAAAATAATTACGATATAAATTTCTTCCATTTACTTATTTAACTAAACATAAAACACATTAATTTTCGTATTTGAGCTCATTTATGTCAAGAAGATCGGTATAAGTTTATTCCCGGGCAACGCCGGGTAATCGGCACGGGGTATCTAAAAAATATACATTTATAATTATTTTTCATTGTACTTATTCAACTAAACATAAAAGCACATTAATTTTCATTGATTTAGGCGTAGCAGCGCACGCCGGGTATTAGCTAGTCATATTTTATAAAATTAATTTTTACCACATTTATAGTCTTAATGTTTTACCACCCTTCCATCCATCCATAGTAATTCTGCCCAAAGGCAGGTCCTTCACTGCAATCATAGCATTTTCATGCTATTCTTGCAGCTTTACTAGGGAATTGCAGGTGTGGTAGCTTCCCGTTGCTTTCCACACCGGTGAAGGATGATGATGATTATGATGATATTGGCCGTATGACTTCGGGGACCGTTTGGGCCTTATAGTTTTCCTGACATTTGTCTTAGAGGCGAGGAAAAACCCGATAAAAACCTCACCCATAAAAACTGCCCGAACAAGGATCGAACCCGGGCCCGCTACGTGACAAGGCAGCAGCACGCTACCTCGAGACCACAGCGGTGGACTTACCACCCTGAACTATCTTAATATTTTACCACCCTCTATAATCCTAATATTTTACCACCTTTCACCGTTTTGATATTTTACCATCCTTTATAGAATTATATTTTTTTAAGCAATGAGGTAAATCACTGCTGCAGAATTGCTATAACTAAAAACTGGATACAATACAGAAATATAGAAATAATGTATAATGACATAGAAAAAGTGAACCATTATATGATTGAATACAGGAAGAGAAGCTACAAATGTGAAAACTGAAAAAAAGAAATGTAGAAAGAAAAAGCAGTATTAACGCTCGGTGCGCTTCCACCCCATCCTCTTTAAAAGAGAGAAGTAGCGAGTTCCTTAAAGAAGGACCAATCAATTCCTCACACAGCTCGCCTCGCATCCTTCATCTTCTGCTGTCAACCACACACACTACAGCACACTGCACGATAAATCTGACTATCACAACACTATTGTTAACATGATAAACCCACTTGTTAACTAAATGTCTTTTCCCTACACTATCTGTCTCCATCTTTATCCATCTATCTCTTTATCTCTTCCTCTGTCTCTCTCTCTCTATATCTTTATAAACACACACCCTATATTATCAATGGTCAATATATGAAACATGTACCGCATGCCATACTTATCGTTAAAGCAATATTCTAGAAGCAAGAAAGTAGCGAATTCGATTTCCAATGGAAAAATAACAACCTTAGGTCCTATAGTAGGATATCATATTGTAATTTTTTCTGTGATTTATTTAGTATTATCATCAATAAAATTGGCATTATCATAAGTGATTTCCAAATCATCGATAAATTCACGACTCACGAAGTGAGGAGTGAATTTGTCTAGATAATTTGGAAATCAAAAGTGGCATTTGTTAGGACTATTTAACCAATAAAATTAAGCTGTTTACTCACAAATCTTATTTAACTATAGTTAATTTAAAAAAAATTATATATTTAATGTAAAAGGCGATGTTTGAAAACAAATGAGAAACGACTGGCACGCTTCATTTGCTTCTTTTGTTCATCACTGCAACCAGATCATAATATTATTTATTGCCAAAAGATCGCAATGTAAGAATGCACCCTAGTGGAGAAATTTATAACCAACGTTATATGTATTAATTAATTTCTGATGTCCTATAATGTAAATATGCCAATTATATTTTTCTGCAACGTCATTTCCTGGAAAATAATTCGTTTAATAAAGTGCAAACACTTTTTTTTTGTGGTATAAACAATTATTACAAATGTTTTATATTATCTCTCGCATGCGCTTTATGTTGACATTCATCCACTATACATACAATCTGGTAGCCGTCATTCACTGCAAAATAATGCTATGACCTATTCAGAATGTTAAAAAGGAGGTGTTTTCTTTATTATGACTATTTAACTCATGCCCCAAATGGGAGTCAATGACCAATCACGTTTCAATGATTTCTGTTTTACAACCAATCAGAATCGTGTTTCACCAAATATTTATCAGTGTTATGATTACCATATTAAAGAAAGCTCCTCCTTACAATATTGCGTTCCTTTGGCAATAAATAGTATGATCTGGTTGCAGTGATAAACAAATGAAGCAGTAGAAGCGTACCTATCGTTTCTCATTTGTTTTCAAACATCGCCGTTTACATTAAATATATAAATATTTTAAAATAACTATAGTTAAATAATGATTTGTGAGTAAACAGCTTAATTTTATTCGTTAAATAGTCCTAACAAATGCCACTCTTGATTTCCAAATTCTCTAGATAAATTCACTCCTCACTTCGTGAGTCGTGAATTTATCGATAATTTGGAAATCACTCGTGGCATTACTTATGAAAAACTTTAATTGGTAAATTCTAGGCGAAACACGACTGTAATTGGTTGTAAATCAAAAGTCATTGAAATGTGTTTGGTCACTGACTCTCATTTGGGGCATGAGTTAAATAGGCATTAATAACAATGTCAGGCGAATGTAGAAGACTACACAGCAGTGAGCACAACAGATATAATAACAAGAGTTAAGTCTCTTATACTGTGATGGGTAGTACATGTGGCACGAATGGAGAGTGGAAGAGGACATGGAAATCCCTTGTAGGAAAACCAGATGGAAAACTCTAAGCAAGTAGGCAAAGAATGAGGTAGGAGAATAATATTAATCACGAAGTTATACAGGAGATGACTGCAACAAACTTTGACTCAGAATAGGGATATATGGAGAGCTTATGTCCACGCGGCCATAATATCACGGGTTCCATAGAGTCAGTGAGTTAGTTAACATTATCATTATCATTGCTGTAATAATTAGTATCTTAATTATTATTACAATTATTTATACTGTATATTACATTATTATTATTATTATTATTATTATTATTGTTATTAAATTATAAAATAAGTTATAAATATATAATTCAGTAGTGAGAAGTACTGTCGCATATGGAGCTGAAGTTTGGAAATTCAACAAAACGTAGAACAAAAACTTATGTCGATGGAAATGGATTTCTTGTGGGGAGTAGCAAGATGTTCAAAATAACAGAAAATAAGAAATTCTTACATATGAGACAAAATTAATATTAGACATTCAATAGTAGATTATAAAATACAGGGAATTAAATTGTTATGGGCATGTACGATGAATGCAAGAAGAAAGGTTACCCAGGAAAACATTGTAAGGGTGTTCACCTGGAAGATAAAGGAAAGGAAGACCTTGAAACTCGTGGATGCAAGAAATAAGAACTGGTATGACAACAAGAGGACTGGATGAAATGGAGTACGTGGATAGGAACGAGTGGAGAAGGAAAATAAAAATTTAGGCACAGAAAGATGTGTAAGCATTGAACATATGTATATAAATAAATAAATATTATTAATATTATTATTATTATTATTATTATTATTATTATTAATATGACAGAATAAAGAATGTTGGAATAAGGTAATCAATAATTATAATCAAATAGTAGTAGAAGTGATACATGACGAATGCAAGACCAAATAAAAATTCGAAGGGGATGCAACAAGAAGATCTATGGAACTGAAGAGACTACAAGATACAGATGCATTAGACAGGTACAGTGGAGAAAAAAAAAAAGAGTTTAAATAGTGGGCATTAATATATATATATATATATATATATATATATATAAACTGCAGAAATGAACTTCTTACATTAGTAGCAGGCGTGACAATTCTGGACAGAAAAAATAAATTAAGACATTAGAAAAGACTTAAATATTTTTAATTTAACAAATACAGAAACAACTGGTATGAACATGTTAAAAGAATACCTACAGATAGAATCCCTCAGCTGTTATTAAAGTACAAACCAATAGGACATAGAAGTGTTGGACACCCATTTACTAGATGGGAAGATTCATTAAACCTCATTCGATGTGAAAACAGGTCAAAAGGTCCAATTTAATGAAGTAGAAGAAGACGTAGAAGATGATGATGATGATGATATTATATATATATATATATATATATATATATATATATATATATTAGTACTATTTTCTTGGTTGAGGAAAACTAAAGAATTGTAGAAAGTCGTAAATAAATAAAAATTATTTTTTTATTGCGGATGAGCCCATGTAGGACTAGGCAAAGTACTTAGAGGCGTTTCCTTTGAGCCCAAATTTCTTTCATTCTTTTGCTATGAGCTTGTATTATTATTATTATTATTATTATTATTATTATTATTATTATTATTATTATTATTATCATTATTATTATCATTATTATTATTAACATTATTATTATTATCATTATCATTATCATGTTCATTATCATTGTCATTATCATCATCCTTATCATTATTATTATTATTATCATTATCATTATTATTATTATCATCATTATTATTATTAACATTATTATTATTATTATCATTATCATTATCATGTTCATTGTCATTATCATCATCCTTATCATTATTATTATTATCATCATCATTATTATTTTTAACATTATTATTATTATTATTATTATTATCATCATTATCATGATCATTATCATTATCATTATCATCATCCTTATCATTATTATTATTATTATTATTATTAATATTATTATTATTATTATTATTATTATTATTATTATTATTATTATTATTATTATTATTATTATTATTATTATTATTATTATTATTATTATTATCGCTAAATGGAAATAGTAAAATTACTTGAGTGGATGTGTTAGAAAGTAATTTAGTTAGAAGGAATGACAGTGATGCAAGAAAATCAACAGAGAGGTGACGTTCAGTTGGATAGTATAAATGTAGTCTGAAATTTACACAAAACATTGTCTGGGATTCTCTTGAAACACACAAAATGTTAGCAGCACGAGATGTAAAATCAATAGGACTGATGTTCATACCTATCTGTTCATTCTGCTGTTTATTGCTAACCACCGCTCCCTAACATATTGATTCACCTCATATCATTTTCAAGTCTGCCTGCTTTAACTTCTACCTTTGCAATATATATGTTACCTTAATAATACAGGCATCTCATTCATTTTCATTTTTTTCTATTTATATGATTAAGAAAATGCTAAAAAGCTGACGGAGGCCATTTTAATTCAGCTTCCAAAGTTGTATTTTTTTTAATTCAATATTTTTCTTTTAAATTTGGTCTTTTTAACAGTTTCTAAAAAAATGAAGGCTACAATATAAAAACAAATATATCTATTAAAATAATAATAATAATAATAATAATAATAATAATAATAATAATAATAATAATAATAATAATAATAATAATAATTGTAAACTTGTTTTTTCTAGATTATATAATGGAGCAAAAAATTACAAAGAATAGAAAATTACAAATATATCAAACCATAATTCAGAGCATTTTAACATATGGTGCTGAAGTCTGGCAAACTCCTACCAGGGAAATGAAAATAATTTTAAGTACAGAAATGGATGTTTTAAGAAGAACAGCTGGAAAATCTAGAATGGATAGAATACGAAATAAAGAAATAAGGGAAATTATGGGTGTACAAGAGGAGCCGGACATCATAGACATTATAGAAAAGAAAATATTACAGTGGTATGGCCATGTCAAAATAATGTCAGAGCAAAGATTGCCAAAAATAGTTATGGAATGGATCCCAATGGAAAGGAGGAAGAGAGGAAGACCGAAAAAAAAATTGGATAGAAGGGGTACAAGCAGCTATGAATATCAGAGGAATGCAGGAAGATCAATGGATGGACAGAGAGGAATGGCGTTTGGTTTCCGGAAGACGGCGGCAGCTACCATGCTACCGGATGATGATGATTATTATGATATAAATTCCAACTCAGCTGTCGGAAGTATTTCTTTAACCTCCCTTATTATCATTATTATTATTATTATTATTATTATTATTATTATTATTATTATTATTATCAACATCATTATAATTATCAACTAACTCACTGGCACTATCGAACCCGTAGGATCATGGCTGCGCCAACGTAAATTCTCCATCCATCACTATCTTAAGCTAATATTTTCCAATCAACCCCTGTATAATCTACTTCACTCAAATTGTGGTATAAGTTATTCTCCGACATCATTCTTGTTCTACCAACTGGGCGTAGTCACTGGATTTCCAACAAGAAGCTTCCATGCCCCTCTCACATTACCCATTAGCGCCACATGGTCTTCCCATCGCAGTCTACGAGACTTAATTGATCTTATTATATTTGGCTCCCTACAAAGATCATGTAGCTCACCGTTATGTATTTTTCTCCTTTCGCCTGTGCATTCATCTCTCTTTGGTCCAAAAATGTTCCTAATAACTTTATTGTCAAATCCTCTTTTCTCCTCCCTTAAAGTAAGAGTCCAAGTTTCGCATCCATATAACTGGGAATATAACGGTTTTACGTATTTTCATTTTAATGATGTTCAGAGAAGTTGGAACGACAAGAATCCCTATAATGCATAATATCATATATTTCCAAAACTGAGCCTAAGTTTAATTTATTTTTGGTCGATGTGACTAATTTCTTATACTTACCAATATTGTTGTTACTGGAAATAAGTCAACGTTCCCACATCTAACCTGGTTGCTATGCAAACAAATAAATCTCAATGCTGATATGGACTCAAAAAGCACACGTTCGGTAAGTAAAATAAAACATTTCTTGAATGTTTTGTACACTAACTCGTACCTTTCTTTAGACTTTTCCGGAATTAATGCAGAACATCCCACTCTCCAGGCTTCTTCAATTTCTCTATCATCTACCATGACTCCTTCCATAATAAAATTATCAAACAGATTCTAATCACGGTACTACATATAAAAATGTCTCCACAGCCAACAATCCTTGCTTATAATAAAACAAATGAAAAGCTACATAGCAACGATCACCAAATGTTTCTTTGTCATAGAAATCATTTACATCCAACCAATATTTTAATTCATTTATTACTATATTTAATAAAAATTAGTCACATCGACCAAAAAATAGTATGCAATACACATGAGGTAAGCACATAACAGACCTCGAAAATTGAAAAAACTGGCGTAAGCGCCTCGTTTTTTTTCAAACCTCACTTGTATCGCAATATATTATTGTGCACCTCACCCTTTTTTTATTATTGTTCCTAGATACTTGAATTCAGCCATTTCAAAATTACCCTCACTTGTTTTTAACTGTCCATTTCCATTATATAAGCATAATTACCGGCATCATCATCAGAAGCCTTGCGAGATTTTGGATACACAGTTTATGAGGAAGTTCATGGTGTGGCCACTAATGGGAGTAACAGACGAATACATATTATTGCATTTAAACCATCTTCTAAAATTGGTTTTTAATATTAGATCACACAATTCGTTTTGAGGCTCATAGTGGCCAACCTGAGGAAGTTGACTCTGAAAAGAAAGCCATACATGAGCCAACAATTGACTATTACAAAGATAAATACCAACTAGATAGTATAACTGTCACAGGATTGATGATCGGGGCAAGAGGTACTATACCAGGATTCCTAGCCAAATTTTGGAATTCCTTAGATTTGGACAGGGTGTATCTTTCTAAAATTGCCATCGCTGCCATTAGAGGATCAATTTCAATTTTAAGAAAATATTTTTACAAAATTTCTAGTTTGTAGTTTATACACTTCAATTAGGCCTAAAATTTGAATTTTGTTAATTAATTTACAAAATGTATTTCATAAATTCAAAAAAAATTAATTGTCTGTATCACTTTGTCCTTGAGGCAATCCTCTAATGAGGAATATTGTATCTAATAAATATTGGCATTCATTTAATTTTCATTATCATTATCACAATTATTATTATTATTATTATTATTATTGTTATTATTATTATCATCATCATCATCATAGTACATTCACGAATTTAGGCCATTTGTTGACCTGTTTCGGCCTCAAGAGAAACACCATCCAGAAGTCTTTTGAGTGGACGTCCTGGTCTTCTTCTTCCTGCAGGTTGATATCTTAACATTAGTTTGGGTATTGGGTATTGGGTTGTAAGGGGTAGTGACGTGTGTATAACCTCTCCTACCCAATTCTCATCCTCACCTTCTCGTGGTACAACCTGTTTTCACAAACGAGGCTCTGAGGACCGAGTCACGGCGGTATAACCGTTCCATCAGGTACTGAGTAAATGCGGTATCCTAATGTCTGTCCAGAGACTAAAAGGTAGCAGCCCTACCACTGGACTACTTAGCGTCGGGCCAGTAACCTGTCCTAAGGAACTTCAAAACTACTTTCAAGTCTCAACACGAAAAAAGCCAGAAGGAATTGAAATATTATTATTATTATTATTATTATTATTATTATTATTATTATTATTATTATTATTATTATTTATATAAAAGAAAGTGTATTGATTAACGTTTTTTTTATATAGAATGCCGTTAGTGTTACTAAAGAAGACGGCAGGTAAGCAGGCGTGCCTAATTACAAGTTTTCAAATCACAGGTGGCCAATTACCGCACTCTCTTCCCCGGGCCCAGTCTACTGGGTAACATTATCGCATGGAAAAAGAAGAAACAATGAAAGAGAGTGGATATGCGGGTAGCAGATCCATCAGGACACATGTAACCAGAACCTAACACAGATTAGAAGGGACAGAGTCCGTCCGGTCACTCGATAAAATATTCAGCGTGTTTCAAAACGTCGTTTACAACCTTTGGGGGATGAAACAGTCCCTTAATTCTGACTTCAACTTCTAGAATTCAAACATGGCAGCAAAACGTTACCTGCAAGTACTTTTTTACACGATAGTGCTTGCTGTTGTAGTTATAGGAATGGCGACCAAGAACTAAATTTCGGGGTTGCCAACCTATAAATAATTAAATAACTATACTGTCTTCTTCTTCATCACTTCACGGGCTAGGCACAAATTGCCTGTTCCGCCTCACAGTTGTTCTGTCCATCTTTTCACTGGCCTTCCTACTATTCCTTAAACCTCTTGGCTTGTATTTGAATGCTGCTCTTGGAATTTTTTTTTTTTTGCAAATGCCCCAGGTTGTCTTTCGACATTCCTGGTGTTCTCTCCTGGCATGGCGTACTTGTAACCCACATCTGAGGTTGGGGCGCCTGGAAGGCGGGGTTACGTTGCCCCGATGATATGATGAGTGATGGTGATGCGCCAGGAGAGTTCTTAATCCTATTCTAAGATGAATATGAATTATGATGATTGCGATGGCCATATGATTTCGGGGACCGTTTAGGCCTTGAAGTTTTCCTGACATTTGTCTTACAGGTGAAGAAAACCCCGATAAAAACCTCACCCGGAAAAACTGTCCCGTCCGGGGATCGAACCCGGACCCGCTGCGTGACAAGGCAGCACGCTACCTTGAGACCACAGCGGTGGACATCATTCTTTCCACATGTGTAAACCATTTCTCTCTATATTCTCTTCTGATTTTCTCATTCAATGGATATATATTTAACTCTGTTCTTAATAACTATACTGTAATATTACAAATTACCTACCTAGGACGGGAAGTAAAACCACTGCCCTTTATGTATACTACGTACAATGTATATACAAAAATATATCCAAAAGGTAGTGTTAATATACATTATACGAAACAAATCACTTCATTTTAAATGAACTGAACTTTATTTGAAACAGACCAGCCTCATGGACTACTGGTCAGTGTTACTAGTGCTCATGAGATCCCGGATTCGATTCCTGGCCGACCATAGGATTTTTTTTCTTAAAGGGAATTTTTCCTGTGGTTGCCCATGGTCTGGAATTTATGTTAAGTTTAGGTTAAGAACTCTCTTGGCGCTTCATTATCATTTATCACCCATCATATCATCGGGGTAACGTAACTCCGCCTTCCAGGTGCCCCAACTTAAGAAATGGATTACAATTCCGCCAATGCCAGGGGAGAAAGCCAGAAATGTCATAAAAGATAACCTGGTGGCATTAGACAAAAAAAGAAAAAAAATTATTTGAAACAATATAAAACAATAAATTCGTACTTGCCGCCATTTTATGGCTGATTGGTGTCACGGTCTGTTGTAGCTTCAACGAAAATATTTTCGGCATTTACCATATATACATTGATCAGACTGCTAACGTCAGTCAGTTTTTTATAATGAACGCAAATATTTCCATCAAAGATGTTATTATTTTACTATTATTTATTATTTTGAAAACACTAGCCTGCAAAAATAATGCACCACACACGTTTGTGAAGTGTTTTACAGAATCTCGTTCCTCGCTTCTTTAAAAAATACTTCCTAATCTAGCATTGTAATATATTATTGTACATTGATTTAATCTTCTACTTATTCTTCTCCGTGTCCTTCTCTTTGTCTTAGGTGCAAGACTACCTCCATTTAGAATTAAGAGTATCTGCATCTCCCTTTATTTGGTTTTCCATGTGTCCTTCTCCCATCTTCTGGTAACTTATCCCTTGCTATGCGTATAAATATATCTGGTGTCATGTGAGATATACGTTGGTTTCATTTAAATCTTCTTTTTTCCACCCATTCACCTATTGCCTGAATATTTAGCTGTCTTCATCTTTCTTCGTTTCTAATTCGTTCTTTCCAAGATTTACGTACAATTTTCCTCAGAATATTAAATTTATTTGTTTCTAAAGTTTTTGTTTTTGTTTTCATATTGTTTCGGAAGCTTAGGCCGATATTGGGCATATCACTACTTTATACATTCTTGTTTAGGTATATTTATTTAAGTACTTGTTTCCCATATGATGATAAAAGCTGATAGGGCACACACACACAAAAACACATTACACAAATATTCTATTATAATTAAAACATGGGGATATAACGTGTATCAATAAAATATATTAATACAACAAATTAAAAACTAATAACTGATCCTACTGCTACAAGGTTAATCCCACCAGTTCTAGAGAAATTGACATCACCTGACAACTACAGATAGAACAGCAACAACAACTGAAGAGTAAAAATGAAATAAATATGAAATTATTGTATTGTCACGGGTCCTTTACAAGTATGCGAGATTTCAAGTCGATCCAATTACTTTAAGTGGGTGAAAATCGCGTTGAAAGATTCAGTTACATAGATAGATAGATAGATAGATAGATAGATAGATAGATAGATAGATAGATAGATAGATAGATAGATAGATAGAGGTCAAGCTAATATAGAGCGTGTAAAAAACTGCACATGTTACCATAATTGTATGAATAATTGTAATAATCTGAAATGTACACATATTATATTTAAATACAGAGAAGCCTGATGTCCGGTTTTGGCCCTCTCAATGAACTACATGGTCTTTACAGGAAGCCAGATATAATAAGAACAGTTAAGTGTCGTAGACTGCGATGGACAGGACATGTGGCACGAACGGGGAATAAAAGACGTGCTTGGAAGCTCCTTGTAGGAAAACCAGAGGGAAAACGCCCAGTTGGTAGACGAAGAATGAGGTGGGAGAATAACATTAACTATGATTTGAGGGAAGTAGATTATACAGGGAATGATTGGAAAACATTATCTCAGGATAGGGATGTATGGAGAGCAGGACATGTGGCACGAATGGGGAATGAAAGACGTGCTTGGAAGCTCCTTGTAGGAAAACCAGAGGGAAAAACGCCCAGTTGGTAGACGAAGAATGAGGTGGGAGAATAACATTAACTATGATTTGAGGGAAGTAGATTATACAGGGAATGATTGGAAAACATTATCTCAGGATAGGGATGTATGGAGAGGAGGACATGTGGCACGAACGGGGAATGGAAGACGTGCTTGGAAGCTCCTTGTAGGAAAACCAGAGGGAAAACGCCCAGTTGGTAGACGAAGAATGAGGTGGGAGAATAACATTAAACTATGATTTGAGGGAAGTAGATTTATACAGGGAATGATTGGAAAACATTATCTCAGGATAGGGATGTATGGAGAGGAGGACATGTGGCACGAATGGGGAATGAAAGACGTGCTTGGAAGCTCCTTGTAGGAAAACCAGAGGGAAAACGCCCAGTTGGTAGACCAAGAATGAGGTGGGAGAATAACATTAACTATGATTTGAGGGAAGTAGATTATACAGGGAATGATTGGAAAACATTATCTCAGGATAGGGATGTATGGAGAGCAGGACATGTGGCACGAATGGGGAATGGAAGACGTGCTTGGAAGCTCCTTGTAGGAAAACCAGAGGGAAAACGCCCAGTTGGTAGACCAAGAATGAGGTGGGAGAATAACATTAACTATGATTTGAGGGAAGTAGATTATACAGGGAATGATTGGAAAACATTATCTCAGGATAGGGATGTATGGAGAGCTTATGTCCTCGCAGCCATGAACCTACGGGTTCGATAGTGCCAATTAGTTAGTTAGTTAGATAACACTCACACTTTTTTCGTCCACGCAAGAACATGGAAGTCCTCCCCGAATGAGAGATCAGCTCAATGTTAGTGCTTCCTCTGAGACAACATAACATATGATAATGGTGATTATGAAGACCACATGATGTTCGCGGACCAACTGGGTGTTTTCCTTCTGGTTTTCCTACAAAATGCTTCAATGCTCCTCTATCATTCGCCATTCCCCAATCGTCCTGCCTATCGAAGTCCACGAGACTTAACTGTCTTTATCATCTTTTCGTTTCCCCTAAATGTCAGGTACCTCACTTAACCCTTAAATTGGAAAAACACACATTTTTTTTTGTTTAGTTATTTGAAATGTGGCGAGACCCCCCCGCAGCGAAAACCGGAATAATCTGTGTTAACTGTTATTATTATAGATTGTATAATAGGATACACATTTTCACTTACACATTTGTGTTCGTTTTCTTTTGATTTATTTAACATGTTAAATTTTAATTAACACTACTGATGTATCCAAAAGAATACATTACGCAGTTCAGGGTTAATCAGTCTCCTCCATTCCCCTGTCTGTTCATCTATCTTAGATCCAAAAAAAACTTTTCTTAAAGTAAAGTAAAATGTTCCCACTACAGGCCTCAGAAGACCCTTGGAGTAGTAGGAGGTTAAGGCTCCCACTTTTTCTAGACAATCGACACTTGATGTCAGCCGGTTTGTCAGCACTTCGTGATGGCCGCTTTTACCCCAGAACAGGCGTCTGGTACTCATTTCAGTTAGAGGCTGAGTCTATCGCAGGGTTATTTGCCACCAGAATCTTTGGGTCAGTTTAAAAATTCTGACCCCATTGGGACTCGAATACTCGAGTTTCCGGTTTTGTAGCGCAGTGCCTTAACCACTATGCTACGAAGTGTCCCCAATAATTTTCATAAGAGTTTTACTCTCAAATTCTAGTTCAGTTTTTTACTATTATTTTTTTAAATCCTGAGTATTGAAATTTGTACAACCTTCATCAAAATATTCTTCTAACGTCGCTAAAAATTACATATTTAGAGTCGTTTTGCACCCTCCAGGTAGCATGATATTGTAATCACGTTATAAGTTGTTACGAAATAGTTTACCATTACTTTCAGTGTTCGTCATCACTTTCTTCTTGAAGCACTCCTCCTCTTGAATAAGTGTTTGATAATCTTCTCCCGCTTCTCTTCCCCAGGACCCCCCTCCCAGTTGGGGCCCACTCCCCGTGTATTGATCATGCTGCAGGCGGAGGAGAGGGGTAGATAGGGGAGCAGCCCTCCCCTCTTCACTGATGCTGGCTACCCTCTCTTATCCTCCATAGTGCCAGGATACCAAAATGAACTCAGTTTTCAGAAACATCCAGAAATGTTTCAATTATCTTTCTCATAATTTTATTCGACTGCGTCTTAGCAGAGTAGTCTCAGTACTCATGCTTTGGCGCAATGCTATGTTAAAATGCGTTGGTTAGAGTTCCATGGGAGATGAAATTTTCTATTTAAATTTCTGTCAACATAGTGAGGAATTCTGGCAACTAACATAAGTCTGGGAAAAAATACCAACCAGAAGAGGAGATCGACAATGAAATTCCTTAAACTGTCTACTGTTTAATTTAACAATTAATGAAATTATAAAATACATTATTGCGAAATTTCAAATGATATGCGGAACTATACTTAAAACATTAAAGAATAAAACAAGAAGAGATACTAGATTGAAATTTTATAAAACATTGGCAGTTCTTGCATTACTTTATGGCAGCGAAACTTGGGTAATGACCAACAAATTACAAAGTAGAATACAAAGCGCAGAAATAAACCTCCTTAGAAGAACAAAAGGCTGCACAAGATTGGATCGGATAAGGAATGAAGATATAAGAGCAGTGTTAAATATGTATCCATTGGATGAGAAAATCAGAGAATGTAGAGAGAAATGGTTTACACATGTGGAAAGAATGAATGTAACAAGATTACCAAGAGCAGCATTCAACTACAAGCCAAGAGGTTCAAGGAATGTAGGAAGGCCAGTGAAAAGATGGACAGAACAACTGTGAGGCGGAACAGGCAATTTGCCTAGCCCGTGAAGTGAAGAAGAAGAAGAAGATAAAATACATTATGCTACCAAAACAACTGGAAAGCCCATCTTCAACAAATGCCGTCTCATAGAATTCCAAAAACCATACTTCGCTACTGTCCCAAGGCAAAAGATCGCTGGGACGTCCAAAAAAGCGCTGGATGGAAAATTCCTCTTTGAGACCGTAACAGGCCACACGGCCTAATACTTGCATGGATGATGATGATGATGATAAAATACATTACACTGAAATCTGGCAAATTCCTATCTAAGAACTGAAAGTAATTTTTAGTACAGAAATGGATGTTTAAAGAAGATCAGCTGGAAAATCTAGAATGGATAGAATACGAAATAAAGAAATAAGGGAAATTATGGGTGTACAAGAGGAGCCGGACATCATAGACATCATAGAAAATAAAACATTACAGTGGTATGGCCATGTCAAAAAATACCACAGTAAAGACTGCCTAAAATTGTTATGGAATGGATCCCAACGGAAAGGGGGAAGAGAGGAAGACCGAAGAAAACTTGGATAGAAACGGTACAAGCGGCTATGAGTATCAGAGGATTGGAGGAAGATCAATGGATGGACAGAGAAGAATGACGTTTGGTTTCCGGAAGAATGCGGCAGCTGCCATAATACCGGATGATGATGATGATGATGATATACTTAAAGGTGGATATAGAATGGGTGATAAAGACTTTGAAAATGTAAGCTATGCTTATGATGTGGTTTTGATGGAGGATACTGAAGATGACTTGGAGAAATTATTTTATAGATTCTGCCTTGCGTTCTGCTGAAAGTAAATGTGATAATGTCATTAACAAGAGCTAAATCAACGACTATAGGTAAATCTCCCGTAACATGTTATAAATAGAAAGAAACAAAAAATAGCAAGTATTGGCAATAAAATATCTAGGCGTTGAGATAACTTCCTGGGAAGTTCACTAGGATAAAGTGACATACCAAATTAATCAACAGTGAATATAGCGGGATGCATGAATGGTATTATATGGAGAGAGAGAGAGAGATAGAGAGAGAGATAGAGAGAGAGAGAGAGAAACCAAATAATTAAATAAGGATACCAAGACAAGGGTCTATAAATCAGTGATACGCCTAATACCTACCTATGCTTCTGAGACAACAGTTGATACGTCTAGAAAGAAACAGATTGTAGAAACAAATTAAATTAATAGGGCCTATTTTAAGAATAATATCTCTGAAGAAATTAATCAAGGTGTAAGACAAGGGTGCCCGCTATCTCCGGCTTTGTTTAGTATATATGTTGACCATGCAATTAAAATATGGAAAGATGACTTAATTAAAAATTTTAAAATAAATGACAAAGTATATTAACTTAGGCTTTCACGGTCGGAGTTATTATGATGATATTGTAGAAGATTTCCTGGCTGTTAGCATTAGGGTCTTCTATTGCATCAATGAGGTTGCTGTCTGATGTTCTAGTAGATTATTCTTGTACCTAGAACAAATATTGAAGTATGAGGATTGGTACCGACCTTATAAAGGTCTTGACCCAATATCTTGAGGTGCTTGTAGATAAGGTGTGGCGTAGCTTGTCTGCTTGCTGTGAAGAGTTGTCCTCTAAACAATTTTCCTTCTTCATGTGGATGTCTTCTTTGAAGATTGCGTAAGCTTGTCGATCTAAAATTTTTTCTTGTAGTGTCTGGATATTGCAATCTAAGTTCTTGGAGAGACTTGAGAATTTACGAAGGATAGTGTGGATTGAAGGACTTGAGGGTTTTGAAGGATGGTGGTAAGGAGAATAAAGAGGGATTGGAGTATATTCTCCGGAAGGAGGGATTGGAGTATATTCTCCAGTTTTGGGTTCTGAGAAGGCAAGGGAGGGAAGTTTTCTTCTGTCTTTCGAGGTGTTCTTGGAGTATTTTCAGGCTTCTTCGTGGTAGATGGTTGACTTGTTCCTTGTGTTTGTCTCATTTTCAGATACTTCTGAAATGAGGGACATTTTCGATGACTTGCTGCATGATCTGCGTTGCAATTGGAGCATTTGACTTCCGTCTGGGTGCAGTCGGAGACTCTGTGGTTTCCGGAACACCTGACGCATTTTGTGTCTCGGAAGCAGAATTCTGCAATGTGTCCAAAGCCTTGGCATTTGAAGCACTGGGTGCCTCCTGTGGGTTTCCTGTAGGGTTCCAACCGAATACGGATGTTGAATAGCTCTTTTAGATCTTTGTCATTTTTTCCTTAAGGTCAGCTGTTTTGTTGAATGTTAGGATGTAAATTGGAAGCTCTATCTTCTTTTTTACTCCATTTATGTAGACTTGTTTTTCGATGCTTCTTATTTCTTTGAGCGGCAGGTTCCTATTTACAATTTCATCCATTACTTCTGATGTTGCGATGGACTTAGGAAGTCCCTTCGCCACTAATTTGATGATAGGAGGCCTGCCATAGCCATGGGTGTAGAACTGAGTCTCAGATTTCTTGAGCTCCTTGAATGCTCGCCTGTAGGCCGCCTTTGTTGAGGTCCTAATGGTCAGTACACCCTGGTTGTACTTCATGTGTACTTCTTTCTTATTTCCTGCAGTGATGCTTTCCAATTTTAGTGGCGTGATGTCTTTAGAGTATACCACTATGGGAGGTGGAGTTTCTGCCTTTTCTTCGTATAGATGTTCGAAAAGATTTCTTGTTTCTATTGGTGTTCGTTGTTTATTGTAGTGTTGGTTTTTCCTGGCAGTGCGACGTGCCGGCGGGTGGACGAATCCATCCCGGTCTTGCATTTCTGCGTTGTATTCTTCTTTCAACGAGGTTCTAATAGTTGTAGTGGTTTACATTTGGCCTTTTTTAAGACTGGTATCCATGCTTTGTGGTATCCAATGCTAACCAACCAGAAGACAGATACAATTTACGAAGTAACGGACCGCGCAGAGAACACGTCGCGGATAAATGTATAAATAGGGCAGGTAGTCGACAAAATTGCCAGTCTCAAGACAACCCTTGAGGATGCCGGACGCAGTCTCTGGTGAAATGACGGGGAACTACAAGCCTCAAGACCACGACAACAGCCCGGAAATCTTCTACAAGATTATCATGGTTACTCCGGCTGTGAAAGCCTCAGTCAAGACAGGAAATGTTATATCACGCCTATAAAAGGTAATTCGCTGTAGAGCCGAAGAATCTGATCATTTCGAGTTTATATATTTATTGAATTTAAATTTTCCAAATTATTTTATTACATCTCACTAACTTCCAGTCATTCCGCTAACATTTTCGGTGGTTTCTCTTAGCTTCAAGACAATGTCAGAGTGGTACTCTAAGAGTCCACCAGTAACTTATCATCATCTTCTTCTTCTTCATGGTAGGCCGTCGGCCTGTTCCGCTCTCGAATTAATCTTTCCATGACCTTCTAAGACGTCCCACATCTCTATAGCCTTGCGGTTGGTACAACAGTGCTTGTTTTGTTAGTCTAGAAGAGTCCATTCTTAAAATATGTTCATGCCATTTTTGTTTATGGTTTTATATTTTTTCTCTTAGATTAAAATTTTTCAGTTCTTGCCTAATTGTTTCACTAGGAATGTGGTCTCTTAGAGTACATCCTGCAACGTATCTGAGGAACCTCATCTCTGATGTTTCTAGTAATCTTCTGTCTGATCTATTCATGGCACAATTCTCTGATCCATACGTCACAATGGGAACTGCCATTACCTTATAAAACTTTAGAATTGTTTCTTTTGTTATTTTTGTTTGTAGTGTTCTTATTATTATTATTACTATTATTATTATTATTATTATTATTATTATTATTATTATCGTATCATTATTGTTATTACCCTATAAAATGATGCTTGTACATGACATTTACATTGCTACATTTAATGTATCTTTAAATGTTTATGATTAGTATAATGTATATCTATATTTGTCAAATATTTATTTGTATTTGTGCTGGTTGAGTGGAAGAGAAGGCCTTATGGCCTTAACTCTGCCAGAATAAATAAAGATTATTATTATTATTATTATTCTTTTAATAGTCTCACACATACTTTGAAATTTATAATTTTTTTCATGTATATAATTTCCCAATAGACCATTAACTTATAAATGCCCTTATTATTTTCAAAATTCTAAATTCCGCAACAGATCAGTTTAATCTGAAAGGAGTCGTTTCTAGTTTGGTATGCGATCAGTCCTCCCGTTTTTGTCCCTCTGGGGTTTGGCGGCGGCTATATGGCGGTTGCGGTCTTCCTCTTGGCGGTTTGGTGACTTAGGGCGACATCTAGAAGATCACTTTAGACCAACAGCTACGACCAGCGTCTTTAAGGCTTGATAATGTCCGATCTCTGATTCTTTGCCTACTGATCTACGGCTCGTTGCGACCGGCGGCAAATTATCACTCAAAAAAACAACGAATTAATATATTTTCTGCGCATGAATCTCATTTCACAAGCCGTTATTCTGCTTTCATTTTGTATTTTTAGTGTCCGTGCTTCACTACCATAGGTCAACAATGGTCTAGCCAAAGTGTTATATAAACGTAATCTGGTGTTTTTGTGGACAAGGGATGGTTTCATAACTTGATTAATAATTCAAAACTTTTATTATAATTAGTATTTTTTCAGGGATATCCTTTTCATCCCAGATAGGGAGATAATATCCAAGATATTTAAATTGATTAGATCTCTCTAAAATTGGATTCTGGTGACAGATTTTACTTTGTATGGGGTCCTTCCCATAAAATACCATCATTTTAGTTTTGTTAATTGATATTTCCATATTATATTTGGAGCTACTTTTGTAAATTATAAATTGATCGTTGCAAATCATTTTCGGAAAGTGCCTGAAGAGCTAAATCGTCTGCAAAAAGAATAGCATCGAGTTTGAGGTTCCTATTATTGGGCATATATCCTCGTTGTGTTTTCCTCCATTCGTTTATTAATTTATTCATATATATATTGAAAAGCACCAGTGAAAATCCACATCCCTGTCTTACTCCAGTGTTGATCTTTTCCCAAGAAGATAATTTGCCATCTTGTTTAATAGAGATTTCATTATCTTTATAGATGTTGAAGATATTAGTAATATATTATTGTGGAACGTTATCATCAGCTAAAATTTGTAATAATATATTTCTGTCTACTACTACTACTAATAATAATAATAATAATAATAATATTGACCCTCAGTGGTCCTCATCTAGGGAATATGTGGATGGCGACCACAAGGTGCCCAAGCTGAGCAAAACATTTCTTCCACTTACTTGTGTTTTGCACTCTTTTAACTTTACTATCTAACCTCTCTTGGTTAACTCTTGTTTTTTTCGACCCCGACGCTATTAGGGCATCCGAGGGCTAGGGAGTCTTTCCTTTCTTCCATTTCTTCTTTCCTTTATTTTCTTTTCTTCTCCAGAAAAGCCTGACCAGAGACTATAAGATGGCAGCCCCATCACTGGTCTTGCCTTCCTTTGGCCAGCAACCAATGGAAGGGACTATTATTATGCTTTCAAGTCTTATACGAGAATTTCCCGGAAGGATCAAACAAATGAACACTGGAGGGGAAATTTTCTATAGGATCGTAACAGGCCTTGGCCTAATACTTGGAAGGAAGAAGAAGAAGAAGATAATAATATTGTCGAGTTAAAAAATACTGTAAATTATAATAATATCACTAATGGGTTAATATTTCAATGTTGGCAGGACTAGTGGGAATTATCAGTATATAAAAACAAGTGTCTGATATGATTTATAAGCTATTTTTTAAAAACAGAAAGAAGAGAAGCCCAGCTTCCCGTCCAACTGAATAATACATCTGAACTTGCTTCCATAGAAACGTGCGTATTGCTTCCAAGTCTTGTGTGAAAATCAATCTCAAAACAAAACACAACAGAATTTTGAAAAGACGTGCACCTGTGTCTGTACAATAGATTTACAATTCTTCACATTTGTATCTAGCAAGTGTTTCTCTATTTTTCTTTAGAAATGCGGAAGGAAATTATCATGCATTATCATCACTTTCATTTCATGGTTTAGGCGATTCGCTTGTTCCGAATTCACAATCATTCCTTCCATCTCTTCCTAGGTCTTCTTACACCCCTTAACCAATTCGCTTCAGGTTTAAATACTCAATTCACTTTCCCAGAAACAGAATTTAAATGACAGTAAATTAATTGTCTGTTTTCAGGCATTCAAAACAAATAAAAGATAACGGTACTTGAGATCACAATAAAGGTGAAGAAAAAACACATTCCTCTACTATTCATAAACGTTAACAAGAGATAATCCCGCCAAGGGATGTATAAAATATTGCAAAATATATCATCATCATCATCTGCATTCATGGATTAGGTCTGTTGACCGGTTCCGACTTCAGCCCATCTCTTTCTAGGTCTGCCCACATCTCGGGTGCCTTTAGGTTTGTATTTCTTCTTTTTCTTCTTCTACTACAAGGTTTAGGCTCTGCAGCCTGTTCCGGCGAAGTTAAAAGTGGAGTCCATCTTCTACGTGGTCGGCCAATATCTCTTATTCCTCTGGGATTATACAGGAAGGTTCTTTTTGGTATTCTTTCGTTGTTCATTCTCATTAAGTGTTCTGTCCATTTGTTATTATTTTCGCTGATTTTATCTTCAATTTTATATATATTTAATTCTTCTCATATAGTTTCATTCCTTATTCTATCCGCTCTTGTGCATCCTTTCACATTACGTAAAAACAGTATTTCCGCAGTCTGTATCCTGCTTTTATCCCTTGATTTCATTATCCAATTTTCACTTCCATACAACAACAAAAGAACAGCCATTGTTTTATATAATTAAAGTTTCGTATCTTTCCTTGTTTTCCGACCTAAGGTTCTTTTTATGGTTCCACAAATAGCCTGAAATTTATTTACTTTATTTTCTATATCTTTATTTTCTCTATAAGTTATATCACATCCTAAATATTGGAAATGTGATACTTGTTCTATTATTTTGTTATCCAGTACAATTTTTGATCTAATTCCATATTTACCAATAAATGCCATTGCTTTTGACTTATTTATTGATATTTTACAATTATATCTATTGGCTATTAATTTAAATTTATATGCTAACATTTGGAGCTCATTTTCAGATTCTGCTAAAAGTACAACATCGTCAGCGAATAATAAAGCATTTATTTTATCTTTATTATCAATTAATAAGGTTTGTATTTTGTATATATAACAGCAGAATTAAGCGAGTGTACCTCATCTTCTGAGTTGAAGGCCATACAACAACCGGCGAGACTACCTCGTCTTTCGAGGCAAATGGGTTAATCCATTTGGTTTATCTCTATAAACATTGCATAACTAAGCGAATTCTTATATTGCTGGTTTACGAAAGAAATTAAACATAGGCTTAATTCCGGAAACACATGCTATTATGCATTGCACGAACTCTTGTCGTCCCATCTTCTCTAAAAAAAGTTAAACTGAAAATATATAAAGCAGTTATTCTTCAGTTACATTATATGAATGCGACCATGGACTCTTACATCAACCCTTAAATTGGCAATATACCCTATAACATACGTTTCTTCTTTCTATTCATGATTTGTAGGATTTTCACCCTGTTTATTTCCAAAATCACTCCTCGGAGGAAGATGTATTGGATGTCCATCTCTTGGCTGCTCTTCCACTTGCTCTTCTCCCGTCTATTGGTCTATCTCCTTTATCTCTTTTTGCAAGTGAAGATATACCAATGGACGCGAGAAAAACAAGAGGAAGACCAGCCAGGAGATGGAGATGCAAGATACATTTATTTAATTTATTTAATATTGTTTATAAAACAAAATAAAAACAAATGAGTAGAAATTACTTAAATTTGTGTCAAATTACACAACAATGTACAATAACAACTCACGGTTTCTTTGATTTTCTTTTCAGTGCGGTCCGTAACATTTAAATAACTGGTATGAGAATTTTTGTTTGCAAATGCCCCAGGTAGTTTTACGATATTCCTGGTGTTCTCTCCTGGCATGGCGTAGTTGTAACCCACTTCTGAGGTTGGGGCGCCTGGAAGGCGGGGTTACGTTGCCCCGATGTTAGGATGGGCGATGATGATAGTGGTGCGCCAGGAGAGTCCCTAATCCTAAGCTTAATCTAAGATGAATATGAATGATGATGATTGCGATGGCCATATGATTTCGGGGACCGTTAGGGCCTTAATGTTTTCCTGACATTTGTCTTACAGGTGAGGAAAAACCCCACCCAGAAAAACTGTCCCGACCGGGGATCGAACCCGGGCCCGCTGCTGCGTGAAAAGGCAGCATACTACCTCGAGACCACAGCGGTGGTTGGTATGAGAAATGTTTGTTTCTTCAATTTAAGGGTTAAGGAAGGAAACAAGGGAAAGATCCGTAAAAATGTTTCAAAAATGTTTCCACGAGAACAACCTTCGAATCTCGCTAAAATGGAAAAGTGTTTGAGAGAAAAAGGATGGGAAATATTGTACTGCACTACATTCTCCTCCGGCGCCTACTATACATGTAATATTTCTGTAAACTTAACGAGTTTTACAAGTGTTACAACCAGCATGTGTTGGTAGTTGCATTTTACTCCGAATACGGGGAAATTTAACTTCAAATTATTTCTCTCAGCAAATGACGTCACCAGGGTGCAGTTTTGTCTTTCATGCAGAGTGCAGGAGAATTTCTGACGGCAGGTTGTAGTTACATTAGAGTTTCTACATCTCATGTAATTAAGATAACGTTCTGCGTTTTTTTACGTGAAGTAACACGTCTCGTAAATATCTGTTGTAAAAATAACCATGTTACAGTAAACAGATTATCGTTCTTCTAAAAAATCGCCAAGCAAATAATTTTCTTGTCGACAATAGTGCAGAGCAATTCAAAATCAAATGGACAAAAGAAAATATTCCTGTAACTGTTGTATTGAATTTACTTTACAAATAAAAATCTAACATTAATTCTTAACAACTTAGTTTCAGTTTGCAACAATGAAAAAAAATTATATGAAAAGAAAAATTAATACTTGAGTCAGGATTTAAATTCTGTACGTTTAGCGCTATAACTAACTGAGCTACTCAAGTATTCCAACACAAACATACACTTTTCTTATACATGCAGTATTCTCAATTCACACAAAAAATAGGGGGAAGTCGTTCCAACTGACATCTAGTGACCACCATAAAAGGTAAGCAATTTTATTAAGAGAATATTTACTTTATAGCAGTAACGCGTATATATTTAGATGTAATAACTATATTTTTGACATTTGACAATGAATGCAAATATGATATGAAAAGAAAAATATGCTTGAGTCGGGATTTGAACTCGAGTCTCTAAACTCTGTAAGTTTAGCGCTCTAACCAACTGAGCTACTCAAGTATCCCAACACATACATTTTTCTTATATATGTAATATTCTCAATTCTATGTTTTATGTTCTCTTTGCCTATACCTTCAATGTTATCCATAATTATTCTCAAATATTTAGTTTGTTTCACTTGCTTTATTTGGATTCCTTAACTTCTTAATTATTAACCTGTTTTTTTAGAATTACTATTATTAAAAATACTGTTTTTGAGGTTTTCTTTCAATTCTTTGTTATATTTTGGTTTGAGTGTTGAAGAGTGGGCCAAAAAAGCAGTTCATTTTGAGGTGTGGGTAAATGTAGTGGGAGTACAAAGGTGATGGAGGGATCCACGTAACAGTGGGTATACTTACTTAGTACTTAATACTTAATACAGGCTTTCCACTTTACAGCAGTTTGCCCATGATTCCTGCTTTCCAGAGATTCCTGTCTTCCCATTCTCTATGTTCTTCTATTTCTTCTCCTCTTTCTTTTGCCTGGTACCATCCAACCTAACACCTGCTTAGGCCACTGATCTTCCGACATCCGTTGTACATGTCCATACCACTGTAAAGCTCTCTTTGTTATCCTTTCCATGACAGTTTCATTGAATATAAAAACAATTAAAAATTGCAGTTTAAAGTATCCTATAAGACACCTTTGTGTAATTTGTTTAACATTTTTAATAAAGCCATGGAAAAATTAATCGGTAGATATTATCTCTTTAAACCAGGCAAATGGGACTTGTTAAGGAATTCGCTTAGCTTACGAAACTCCTGCGTGACGGAGTTTTTCCTCCTCTTCTTCTTCTTCTTCTTCATTATACAGGGATTAAGCCTGTTGGCTCGTTCCGGTTTCTTGAAAGCTAGAATTGTTAAAATTGTTCAGCCCATCTTCTGTGTGGACGTCCAAGATTTGTTCTTCTGTGCGGTTTATAATTTAGCAATAATTCTGTAAATATTTTCTTCTGGCATTCTATCAACATGTTCTTTCCAGACTTTCCTATATTTAATTATTCGGTCTGTAAGTTTGAAAATATTTAGTTCCTTTCTTATATCTTCATTTATTTTCTTATCCAGCAGAGTATATCCTGCTATATTTCTTAAAAATCTCGTCTCAGCTGCTTCCAAACTTTGTTCTTGTCTTTTAGTGATCGTCCAACATTCTGATCCATACATCAATACAGGAAGAGCCCTTAATGTATATAATTCCATTTTTGTTTCCTTTCTTGTGTTTTTAAGGGTTATTTTAATAGTGCCACACATTAGATTAAATTTATCTTCTTCTACTTCTTCACTTCACTTCACGGACTAGGCCAATTCCTGTTTCGCTTCACAGTTATTCTGTCCATCTTTTCACTGGCCTTCCTACATTCCTTGAACCACTAGGCTTGTAGTTAAATGCTGATTTTGTAACTTTGTTACATTCATTTTTTCTATATGTCTAAACCATTTTCTCTATATTCTTTGGTTTTATCATTCAATGGATATTTATTTAAGTCGCTTCTTATATATCCATTATTTATCCGATCCAATCTTGTGCAGCCTTTTGTTTTTCTAAGGAAGTTCATTTATACGATTTGTATTCTACTTTGTAATGTTTTGGTCATTACCCAAGTTTCACTCAAATTTATTTATTTTATCATTAATATCTTCAATTTTAACATATGACAAACGAAATATTGATATTTAAAACTAACCACTTCCTCTAAAATTTTATAATCAATTATTATTTTTGCTTCTTAACCCATTCGCCTCAAAAGACGAGGTAGACTCGCCGTCAGTTAAATGACCTTCAACTCAGAAGACGAGATACACTCGCTTAGATCTGCTGGTATACATTTTGCAACATTTTGAACATCCCTTGGCAGGGTATTTTTTGAACGTTTATGAATAGTAGAGGAATGTTTTGGCCTTTTCCCTATTGTGATCTCAAGTACCGTTATCTTTTCTTTGTTTTGTATGCCTGAAAATAAACAATATACTTTACGGTAATTTAAATCCGGTTTCTGGGGAAATGCATTGAACATTTTAACCTGAAGCGAATGGGTTAAGGTATCATGTCCTTTAAATGCTAACATTTAAGTTTTATTCTTGAATTTGTTAATTTATTTCTCTGAATACAATTACATTGCTCTTGTTACATTCATTCTTTCTACATGTCTAAACCATTTTTCTCTATATTCTTTGATTTTTATCATTTAATGGATATATATTTAACTCTGTTGTTATATCTTCATTCTTTATTCCGATCCAATCTTGTGCAGCCTTTTGTTTTTCTAAGGAAGTCCATTTATACGATTTGTATTCTACTTTGTAATCTTTTGGTCATTACCCAAGTTTCACTCAAAATTATTTATTTTATCATTAATATCTTCAGTTTATATACCTTGGTGTACAAGCCTCAGAGGTGTACCCTTATTTATCACGCCGCTTTATCAGACTATCCGACACACATAATCTTGACACTCGATCCCATCAGCACACTGTCCTTTATATCCCGCCTCATCACACTGTATATTATTCATTATCTTTTACGGTGTCACTTACCAAAACATGGAATTCCCTTCCGCCCTATGTCAGAGACTGTCAAACTATAACATCCTTCAAAAACAAACTAAAGAATTATTTATAACAAACTAACTTATACACCTCACTGATAGTATTCTTTTAGCAATATTAATATATTTAATTATTTATTTAAATAATATTAAGAATAACAAATATTTTATTTGTTTTGTTTTAAATATTGTATAATCGTAAAATTAGTTTTCTATATCTCATTATTTTCCTGTTTTTTATATACACTAGACAGGGACAATTTAATATGTCTTGCTTGTATACATTTTATTATTAGTTTTAGTCTTAATTTTAACTAATAACTTATTAACTGGTTGTATTATAGATCGTAATATGTATATTAGATATTATCTTTTGATCAAATTTTTACTCAGTGTTTAATATTAGAGTTAATTAAGATTGTTATATTCTTATGTTAATATATGTTTGTCCTGGTGAGTGGAAGAGAAGGCCACATGGCCTTAACTCCACCAGGCTAAATAAATCTAAATCTAAATCTAAGTGGTTTGTGCTGGAATATAACGAAATTTTAATATTGTGTAGCGTTCAACTACGTTAAAAAAACCAAAATCACAAATTGTAGAATTTTAAGAGAGAAGTGAAACTGTTTTTGTAAGCATTATCGAGCATTATTACAACAAAAAAAAAGAGTTTTTGGTTAATGAAACTGCAGTGAAACAGTTGAAACTAAGAGTTTAGGAAGCTACTTATAACGTAATAACAGAATCTGGAGCAACAAACCACCCCCTTTTTTTGTTTCCAGTGTCCAATACAAGTCTCCGATACCTTTAAAACGGCCGGCTACCTAAAGGTCAGGAAAACGGTTTCTCTCCTTGGAAATGCTGCAGCGACTGACCTCAAAACGATATACTAAAGTAATGTATCAAACATACTAGCATTTAGAGTACCCAGCAATAGTTTATCATAAGTAATGCCACGAGTGTGATTTCCAAATTATCGATAAATTCACGACTCACGAAGTGAGGAGTGAATTTATCTAAAGAATTTGGAAATCAAGAGTGGCATTTGTTAGGACTATTTAACAAATTAAATTAAGCTGTTTACTCACAAATCATTATTTAACTATAGTTATTTTAAATATTTATATATTTAATGTAAACGGCGATGTTTGAAAACAAAAATGAGAAACGATAGGTACGCTTCATCTGCTTATTTTGTTTATCACTGCAACCAGATCATACTATTTATTGCCAAAGGAACGCAATATTGTAAGAATGGTCTCTACTGGAGAAAAAATGAAACACATCAAACTGTATGTTAATTCATTTCTGATGTCGTATGATGTAAATATGACAATTATATTTTTCTGGATTATTACCTGGGAAAAAATACATTTAAGAAAGTACAAACAGTGGTTTCTTTTTTTGGTGGAATAATAAATTGCTACAAATGTTTTTATATTAACTCCTGCAAGAGCGATGTGTTGACATCTATGCACTATATATACAATCTGGTAGCCATATTTCTTGTGGGCTCAGTCACTTCAAAATAATGGTCAGACATGTTCAGAATATTAAAAAGGAGGAGCTTTCTTTAATATGGTAAATATAACACTGATAAATATTTCGTAAAACACGACTCTGATTGGTTGTAAAACAGAAATCATTGAAACGTGTTTGGTCGTGGACTCCCATTTGGGGAATGAGTTAAATAGTCATAAGTAATGCCACGAGTGATTTCCAAATTATCGATAAATTCACGACTCATGAAGTGAGGAGTGAATTTATCTAGAGAATTTGAAAATCAAGAATGGCATTTGTTACGACTATTTAACGAATAAAATTAAGCTGTGTTTACTCACAAATCATTGTTTAACTATAGTTATTTTTAAATATTTATATATTTAATGTAAACGGCGATATTTGAAAACAAATCAGAAATGTGAGGTTATGTTCATTCACTGCTGCTTGATCATATTATTTATTGCCAAATAAGATCGCAATATTGTAAGAATGTACCCTAGTGGAGAAATAATGAAACACAACAAACTATATATCGTAATCAACATTACGGGCTATTCATTTATTTTTTTAGTAAACAACTCAGTAAAATCAAGGAATCTTTTCATTATTTGCTATATTCAATGTATTTGTTGGAGAAAAATAATGCGTTGACCTGTTCAGAACATTAAAAAGGAGGAGCTTTCTTTATCACAAAAGAAGCTGATAAAGAGAAATCGATAAAGAGCGAGGTAAAACACGACTGTCATTGGTTGTAAAACAAAATTCATTGAAACGTGATTGGTCATTGACTAACATTTGTGGCATGAGTTAAATAGTCATATAAAAGTTTTTCATTAATTTTCATATTTAGGCAAAATGGTTGCTAATGAATTACGAATTACAAGAATACGAAATAGAATATATAGAGCAAATAAGGCATATTATGGGCTATTTCCAATCCCAAAATCCAAAATTATATTTAGGGAAGTAAAAATAAGACTATAAAAACCTGCACACGTCCAATATTGGTATATGGAAGTGAAACCTGGGCTATGACAAAGAGCTCTGAGAATTTAATTAACACTTTTGAAAGAAAGAAATATTTGTTTTACTAAGTGTTGACACTTCCATCTCTTATCTATGGATGTGAAACCTGGACATTAATAAAGGCAGATAGTAAACAATTAGAGGCTGCAGAAATGAAGATGTTGAGAACAATAGCAGGATACCAAAGGACCGATAAAAATAAAAACGAAGATATAAGAATAGAACTTAATATATTTAATCTCTGTGAAAGAATAAAATATTATCAAAATGCTTATCTTCAGCACATATTACGAATGAATGAACAGCGATTACCAAGAAGAATGTATAGTTATAAACCAAAAGGGAGAAAATATTTGTTATTCTTAATATTATTTTGATAAATAATTTAATTTGTTAATTGTTAAAAGAATACTGTCTGTGAGGTGTATAAGTTAGTTTGTTTTTAAAGGATGTTATAGTTTGACAGTCTCTGAAATAGGGTGAAAGGGAATTCCATGTTTAGGTAAATACTAAATAAAGATTTGACCAAAAAGATAATATCTATTATATTATGATCTATATATAATACAACCAGTTAATGTTAGTTAAGATTAAGACTAAAACTAATAATAAAATGTATACAAGCAAGATAAATTGAATTTTTGGTAGATTGTCCCTGTTTAATGTACAGTGTGATTATAAAGTCCCAGTACATTTTTTTGTGGATAACGTAGCGCAAATAAAACAAAAATTATAAGGTAGTTTCTACTGTCAAGTTAGTGTTCAACATAACCTCCATCAATCTCAAAACATGTCTCCCAACGACGCACCGTCGCCCGGAAAACATGCACCAACATATCCTCTGTAATCATTTCACTCGCTTGGCGTATGCGTTCTTTCAGCACTTGCAGATTAGGAAACTTGGTTCTGTACACCTGTTGCTTGATGAACCCCCAAACAAAAAGTCCAGGGGTGCGAGGTCTGGCGAACGAGGTGCCCAGATACGAGGAGATGCCCTTCCAATCCACCTTTTGGGAAACCTGTCATTGAGATACCCGCGTATAGCCAGAGCAAAGTGTGGTGGTGCTCCATCTTGTTGCAACACCACTGTATCAATGATACCATCTTGCTGTAACTGTGGCTGTAAGAAAAGTTGCAGCATATCAAGATACGCGTCTGGCGTGATGGTTTCCTTTGGAATCAATCTCTTAACTTCTTCGTACGACTGGCCTCTTAACCGCGCAGCTACAATCCCCATCCGCTCTTCAATGGTGAACATATTTGTATCTTTCGAATGGCTGTAACAGAAATACGATATGTAAGCGATTTCTTTAAAATGTACTGGGACTTTATAATCGCACTGTATACAAAAAGCGAATTTGTTAATTTTAATATTATTTTCATAAATAATTCAATTTATTGATTTATATATGGCTGATTTATAAAAATAAAGATATATTCCATAAACTAGAAAAAATATTGAATTAGCCTTCATTAGAGTCAATCACATTTGTCGAGACGTAAATATTGGTTGACTTTTACGAACCCTTCATGCTAATGGAGCCTCTATATTCTTTATTTGTATCTACCTACACATTGGGCGAGGAATATACTATGGGTCCTCGGAAAATAATTAAAAAATAATTTGAGAAATTCGTATTTTTTTACTCAGTTTTTTATGTGATGTAAATTTATAATAGTAAAAAAGTGGCTGTAATCACTGACATTTATCACACGATACTTGTTTACAAGATTTATTTTAAGGTCATACCTCCCTTTAATTGACGTGTTTTTATTCACTTAAGTTATCTGTAGTGTGATCTATTTATTAAACACAAAAGTTCAACATGCGAGGTCCTGCTGTCATGTGTGCATGCTATCAGCTCTCTAATCAACTATTCACTAACCATTATTTGTGATTCTTCACTTACTATACAAATTTTACACAGATTCCTATTTTCCATTCAGGGTAAAAGCTTCATTTTTCATGGTACAATTAAATCATCATCATCATCATCATAGTACATTCACGAATTTAGGCCATTTGTTGACCTGTTTCGGCCTCAAGGTACAATTAAATAGACTATTTAACTCATGCCCCAAAAGTGAGTCAATGGCCAATCACATTTCAATGAATTTTTATTTATATCCAATCACAGTCTTTTTTACCTCGATTTTGTCATTTCAATTTTATCATATTATAATCAAACTCCTCCTTTTTAATATTCTGAAGTTGGAACATTTTTTGACTGACTCGAAAAAAAATACTACTACCAGATTGTATACATACTGTACGAATGTAAACAGAAACTGCTTGCGGGATATAATGGAAAAACATTCATAGTAATTGATTATACCAAAATAAAAAGAAACCACTGTTTGCACTTTCTTAAACGTATTATTTCCCAGGAATTCACGTTCCAGAAAAATATAATTTACATCATAGGATATCAGAAATTTAGTTAATAATCTATAATATTGGTTATAAACAATTTAATGTGTTTCATTTTTTCTCCACTAGGGTGCATTCTTACAATATTGCTATCCTTTGGCAATAAATAATATGATCTGGTTGCAGTGATGAACAAATGAAGCATAACAAACGTTTCTCATTTGTTTTCAAACATCACTGTTTACATTAAATATATAAATAGACGTCATGTGTGATTTCTCGCATATCAACTAGACATATTCGATTTAATAAACAAAATCAATATATATATAGTCCACCGCTGTGGTCTCGAGGTAGCGTGCTGCCTTGTCACGCAGCGGGCCCGGGTTCGATCCCCGGTCGGGGCAGTTTTTCTGGGTGAGGTTTTTATCGGGGTTTTTCCTCACCTGTAAGACAAATGTCAGGAAAACTTTAAGGCCCAAACGGTCCCCGAAATCATATGCCATCACCATCATCATCCTTACCATTATCATCATCATCCTTCACCCGTGTGGAAAGCAACGGGAAGCTACCACACATACAATTCCCTAGTAAAGATGCAAGCATAGCATGAAAATGCTATGATTGCAGTGAAGGACCTGCCTTCGGGCAGAATTACTATGGGTGGGGTATATATATATATATATATATATATATATATATATATATATATATATGGATATCAAATAAAAAAGAAAAAATAACAGAAATAAGACAACTAAAAATAGAGGAATTAAACACAACAATAGAGAAATATAGAACAAAATGGAAAGAACACTTGGCAAGGATGACTGAGAATAGAATACCAAAAGCATCATACAGCTATTCACCACGAGGAAGAAGAAGTTTGGGAAGATCAAAGAAAAGATGGAAAGAGCAGCAATTTGGAGCCGGAACACGCTAGTAAATAAGCCTAAACCGTGAAGAATAAGAAGATATATATATATATATATATATATATATATATATATTCTGTAAACCAGCAAAATAGGGGGATAATTTCAACTTTCTGAGGAATTCGATAATATAGGCAGTTTGTGCGAAACCGTCTTTGTTTGAGATGTGAACGTGTAAATTTGAGATTTAAGTTTTGAAGCGAAAGCAGCAGCAGCAGCAGCACATGAGGTAAGTTTGAATTCCATTCGGTAATCCGTGACTCGTGGTTTTGCACTCTCAGCAGCTCTGTCTGGAGTTTAAATCCCCGAGAGTCTCGTTCCCACAGGAAACACATTCTAATAAGTGAAGTGCACTTATTGATCCACATTTCATTTCAACCTCCGAAATATTTAACACTTACATATTTCACTATCAATCTCCCTACATCCTGAATTAATTATTTTCCTCGTCGTCATCTGCCTCTCTTATATATTGACTCATTAGTTTGTATCATAAGCAATAACACTGGTCAACATGATTTTTGTCTCATGAATACCACTAGTTGTACTTAATGCAGTTTTTTATCGTATTTTCAAATATGTATTCCGAACTTCTCCACCTCCCACAGTTTTTCTTTATTTCAATTTCAATTAATGGATTTAAATAATTATTTATTTAATAAACCTAGATTTCTTCCCGGAAAATCTTGGCGTAGTGAGCGATGAGCACGGGGGACACTTTCATCAGGAGATTTCAGTTATGGAAAAGAGATATCGAGGCAAATGTAATCCTAATATGCTGGCCGATTATTGTTGGACAATCAAGAGGGATGCTCCACAGGCGAAATATAGCAGAAAGTCGTCAATTCTTACTTTCTAGGTGAGTCCCAATGTTCGAATATTGTGTAGTTACGAATGTAGAAAATATTAAAATGTTTCAAATTATAAATGCCTGTTTCTCTCGGAAACCTTGCGTGATGGAGAAAAGCTGATATATTTGAATTCAGGAGAAAAAATACTATCAGAATCACATATTTTTTTCTTTCTGAGACAAAAAAAAATATTGTTTTGTTGCTCAGTGCAATAAATGTAAATATCCTCAACTCGTGTCCAACTCGGTAGCGGGACGAGCGATGAGATGAGACGAACCCTTAGGTGCAGTGAGATTTTTTCTAAGTCCCAGGCAGACACAGGGTATTATTTTCAAATTATTTCCCACCATTTACAGTAAATTTTACATTTTTCCAACGATTATTTCAATGTATTTTCTACGATATTTAACTACATACCTAACATGAAGACGTCGCAGCCATATTGATTTTAATGAATATTCGATACAATAAGAACACATCTTCCAGTGCAGCCAACATATAATATGTAATTAATATTTTATTTTAGGAAGTGATATTTTGAGTTTTTTAAATTAATTATTTTTAGTCTGATCATCTTACGTCAATATATATGTTGATTTGAGGTAAGATGATCAGACTAAAAATAATTTAATATAGTATGTACTTCAGAATTTCAGAACTTGCTTGGGCGTCGCGTTCTGTCACAGGGTAGACTGCTTTATTTGCGTTAGGTTAATTCTCAGGTTGGTCTTCCATAGATCGGGGGCACGCTGTAGCGTAGTGGTTAAGGCACTGCGCTACAAGCCGGAAGGTCGAGGGTTCAAGTCCCGGTTGTGTCAGGATTTTTAAACTGACCCAAACCTTCTGGCGGCACTATGGCCCCGAGGTCGACTCAGCCTCTAAAGGAAATTAGTACCGGTCTGCGGGTAAAGGCGGCCGTCACGCAGGGCTGACATCAAATGCCGATTGTCCAGAAAAAGTGGTAGCCTTAACCTCCCACTGCTCCAAAGGCCTCCTGAGGCCTGTAGTGGGATTACTTTACCTTTACCTTTCATAGGTCAGAGTACTTAATTTGTGTTAGGTTAGCTTTTAGATTCGTTACGTATCGTGTATATGTTGGCTGCATCGCGTGATTCCATAGTGCAAACCGCTTCATGTTTGTTGGCGCATGCGCGTGGTGTCTGCTGCGTTTAATGAAAATATATAGAGGTCTGTGAATGACAAGAGGTCCGGTTGATCACGCCTGACGCACCAACACAAGCGCATATGAATGAAGTGAAACGAAAAGGATGAGATGAGTATGAAGAAAAGATGAAATGACATTAATAATAATAATAATAATAATCATAATAATAATAATAATACTTTATTTATTCTGGCAGAGTTAAGGCCATAAGGCCCTCTCTTTCACTCAACCAGCACAAATACAAATAAATATTTGACAAATATAGATATACACTATACTAATTATAAACAGTTAAAGATACAATAAATGTAGCGATGTAAATGTCATGTACAAACAACATTTTATAGGGTAATAACAATAATGATACGATAATAATAATAATAATAATAATAATAATAATAATAATAATAATAATAATATAAATATGATACATTATACGGGAAACACCAATTAATATATGTACCTTACACTGGATAATAATGAAGTCGAGTTTAGAGCAAATATCAATTTAGATTTCTTTTAAAAGATGCCAATGTCCGGCACTAGATCACAAGATAGCAGTCTGCTAACAATTCCTCTTCATAGCACTTCCTCCTATTCTACTTCCTTCACAGTAGCCTCTGCCCGCTCCTGGAATCTCCTTCCTCAAGATATCAGGGGTTGCCGCACACTTGGTACCTTTAAGTCACGCTTATACAGTTACCTGTTGTCTAATAATTAATTTTTCTCTATTTATTTAATTTTATACTATGTCATTAATCTTTTCCTGTTTTTTTTATATATTGTACATATTATATATTTAATTCGTTAAATTTAGAGTAAATCAAAATACATTATAAATATTAATTGTATTGTATTCATAACTTGTAATCGTTTATATATATATATATATATATATATTGTAATTTAGATTTAAGACTATTTTTTTGTTTGTATTTTTTTAAACCTGGTTGAGTGGTAGACAAGGCCTTAAGGCCTTAACTCTGCCAGGTAAAATAAAGCTATTATTATTATTATTATTATTAATGTCCGGCAGCCCCTTATTTCTTGTGGTAGGGAATTCCAGTTGCGAGAAGTGGAGATGGTATATGACATGGAGTGATGTGATGTCCTATGATGCGGTATATTAAGTAAGAGACTATGATGTGATCTTGTGTTTAAGTTATGGTTTGAGGATAGATACTGGAAACGGGATGATAAATAATTGGGAATCGAGGTATGTAGGAACTTAAATAGGAGAATTAGACAGTGCGATATTCTTCTCTCTTTTAGATGTAGCCATGACAATTCGTGGAATAATGGAGAAATGTGATCGTATTTTCGAACATTAAATATGAATCTGATACACATATTATGGACACGCTGCAGTCTGTCCGACAATCCGTCACTTATGTCAGTTAGTAGAACGTCACAGTAGTCAAAATGCGGCATCACTAAAGTTTGGATTAAAATTCATTTAAAAGTTGTAAAACGGGGAAAAAACCCGAGAAAAACCTGCCCAAGCTCCGTTTCGTCCACCACGAAACCCACTTGGAGATACCGAGACTCGATCTCGGGGCCCCAGCGGTGAGAGGCGAGCGTCTAACCGCTTGCGCCACGTAGGTTTTTAATATAATATTGTGTATCTGGTGGAATTTTGAATGTATGATTAAATGTGAGTTTGTTCAAAAAGGACATTTATTCTTAACAACTGAAAGCAGTTCGTAAAATTTTGAGGGGAAATGGATTGAAACCAATCGAACCGCATACTTCACAAATAATGATAATAGCCCAATAGTCTCCATTCGATTTTATATGTTCAAACATTTTTAATTTGTTGTCTGTCAATTTATTTGCTAATTCATATATTTGTAATTGTTGTCCAATATCGGTATTGTGGATATGATATCACAAAGCGTGTCCTGCTCCTTCTTAACAAACGCTTTACTATCGTTTCTATCTTCCTTTTTCTAAATCTATTTTATGTCCAGTATCCACATCCGTATGTCTGCTAACAATTCCTCTTCATAGCACTTCCTCCTATTCTACTTCCTTCACAGGAGCCTCTGCCCGCTCCTGGAATCTCCTTCCTCAAGATATCAGGAGTTGCCGCAAACTTGGTACCTTTAAGTCACGCTTATACAGTTACCTGTTGTCTAATAATTAATTTTTCTCTATTTATTTAATTTTATACCCTGTCATTAATCTTTTCCTCTTTTTATATATATATATATATATATATATTGTACATATTATATATTTAATTCGTTAAATTTAGAGTAAATCAAAATACATTATAAATATTAATTGTATTGTATTCATAACTTGTAATCGTTTATAAATATATATTGTAATTTAGATTTAAGACTATTTTTTTGTTTGTATTTTTTTAAACCTGGTTGAGTGGTAGACAAGGCCTTAAGGCCTTAACTCTGCCAGGTAAAATAAAGCTATTATTATTATTATTATTATTATTATTATTATTATTTATTATTATTATTATTATTATTATTATTATGTTAGGAGCGGGACTGCCAAGGCCTTATAAAATCTCATCATTGCCTCTTTCCTGGTTTTCTCTTTAATTTTAAGGCTATGACTAAATCGAACACTCTACCAAATACAGGACGTCACGCCACTGATACGATAACCGGGACAACAAGTGAGGAAACCTGGCGGCTGGCTACAGATTTTGAAATACTTTGCCCGAATGAGTATCGTTGTGACAAGTGAACAACTAGATTCTAACTTTAAGATAATGCACAACTTGGCCGTCCAATACGACTAGGCCCTCCCTCATCTCTCAAACTTGCCCAAATGGCGTACATGCATAAATGTATAATGTATCTAACCTACTTTACATACACAAAACATAAGTTCCCAACTTTGTTTTTTGTAAAACTTTACTTAGCCTTCTACTTACAGAAACGAGACTTCAAAATTGAACTGAACTTCCAGCAGGACTATCAATCAAAGTTGAATAATAATAATAATAATAATAATAATAATAATAATAATATGCACTATCTCCTCTACTATTTAATTTTGTACTAGAGCATGCCATTAAATCTTTAGAGAATGAGGAAGGCTTACAACTCAATGGTATTAATAAGCTGTTAGTTTATGCTGATGATGTAGTACTACTGGCCGATAGCGAGGAGATACTAAAGGCCAACACGCACACACTATTGAGTAACACTAAGAAATTAGGACTGGAAGTAAATATCAGTAAAACTAAATATATGGTCACACGTAGAAATACATTATATAATGGAACTGGACAGCTAATGACAAATGAGGGAAATTTTGAGGAAGTGGCTGAATTCAAATACCTAGGAACAATAATCACAAATAGGAATGAGATGCACAAAGAAATTAAACATAGGCTCAATTCTGGAAATGCATGCTATTATGCATTGCAGAGACTTTTGATGTCCCAAATACTTTCAAAAACGTTAAGCTGAAAATATATAAAACATATTGTTCTACCAGTTATATTATATGGGTGCGAAACATGGACTCTTACTTTAAGGGAGGAAAGGAGATTAAGAGTATTTGAGAATAAAGTTCTTAGGAAAATTTTTGGACCAAAGAGAGATGAACAGACAGGTGAATGGAGAAGACTACATAACAATGAACTACATGGTCTTTATAGGAAGCCAGATATAATAAGAACAGTTAAGTCCCGTAGACTGCGATGGGCAGGACATGTTGCACGTATGGGGAATGAAAGACGTGCATGGAAACTTCTTGTAGGAAAGCCAGAAGGAAAACGCCCAGTTGGTAGACCAAGAATGAGGTGGGAGAACAACATTAACTATGATTTGAGGGAAGTAGATTATACAGGGAATGATTGGAAAACATTAGCTCAGGATAGGGATGTATGGAGAGCTTATGTCCGTGCGGCCATGAACCTACGGGTTCGATAGTGCCAGTGAGTAAGTAAGTAAGTAATAATAATAATAATAATAATAATAATAATAATAATAATAATAATAATAATAATCTATCTATAATGGCGAACCCCATTCTTGAGCCATAGACTCTCCTTTTGTAACTAGTTACTAGATCAACTTAATTTCTAGTTACCTTATTTGTTCATAGGTGTCATGGATGGTTTGCGGATAACACATCGACCCCATGAGACATCTAACAGGCAACTAAGGTATTACTAGGACTTTGATGATGGTAAATATTGCTTAGAGGCCTCTTTATTCAGACTTAAGGATCTTTTACAAGCCTGAAAATCTTCAGACTCGGGATCCACGATTTAAAGTCCCTCCCGGAGGACTTGCTCCTTGGATTTTCCGTCCAAAAAAGAATCCATCGACCCAGGCTGGGAGTAATAATAATAATAATAATAATAATAATAATAATAATAATAATAATAATAATAATAGGCCTAATAATAATTCATTTATATACAAATTTTTCAATGTTTACACATATTTCTGTGCCTAAAGTTTTATTTTCTTTCTCCATGCACTCCAGTCCTCTTGTTCTCATTCCAGTTCTTATTTATTTTATCCACGAGTTTCGAGGTATAAATAATAATAATAATAATAATAATAATAATAATAATAATAATAATAATAATAATAATAATAATAATAATTATTATTATTATTATTATTATTATTATTCTACCAGTTATATTATATGGGTGCGAAACATGGACTCTTACTTTAAGGGAGGAAAGCAGATTACAAGTATTTGAGAATAAAGTACTTAGGAAAATTTTTGGACCAAAGAGAGATGAACAGACAGGTGAATGGAGAAGACTACTTAACAATGAACTACATGGTCTTTATAGGAAGCCAGATATAATAAAAACAGTTAAGTCTCATAGACTGCGATGGGCAGGACATGTGGAACGAATGTGGAATGAAAGACGTGCATGGAAGCTTCTTTCAGGAAAAGCAGAAGGAAAACGCCCAGCTGGTAGACCAAGAATGAGATGGGAGAATAACATTAATCATGATAATAGGGAAGTAGATTATACAGGGGGCGATTGGAAAAAAATATTTCAGGATAGGGTTGTATGGAGAGTTTATGAACGCGAGACCATGAGTTTGTTAGTTCCAGTTAGTTGTTATTTAGTTAGTCAGCCAGTTAGTTAGTGGTATGTTTGGAGGTACAACGACTGTGTCAAAAATTCCTCAGTGTATTTATTTTTATAAATTACGTAGTTTTTATTGGTTTTTATACTGTAATTAAAACGCAGTTCACTGATGTATACAATCTCGCAACTTTAAAAGTTATTTTATACCAAAGTCAAAGAGTAATATTGATTTAATAGGTTGGCAGTATTTAATGAGTGATCACGTAAATGACATTTAAAGTAAAGTTTAATTACCAACCTGTTTTATCTGTAGAACACAGACTTCCCTCGACCTGCAGCACAAAGCAACCTGTTTCAAACACGTGTGAATTCTAACAACCTATTAACCCACCTTCAAATTGCAGAGAAGCTCAAATTTATATTCCTAAAAATATATTAACAAGCAACAGACTAATGACAGTAAATTCCTTGTTACGTTGCTGAAAAAAATTAAGACTAAATTAAATGACAGAAAATATTGAATTTAAATGAAGCAGGACATTTTGAAAGTTTTAGTTTTGCTAAAAAAATGCATGATGGATTTCCGTTGACGTGTCTGTCACAAAATTGCAGACCATCTTCTAAAATTGGTATGATATTAGATCCCACAATTCGTTTTGAGACTCATAGTGGCCAACCTGAGGAAGTTGACTCTGAAACGAAAACCATATTATATGAGCCAACAATTGACTATTACAAAGATAAATACCAACTAGATAGTATAACTGTCACAGGATTGATGATTGGGTCAAGTGGTACTATACCAGGATTCTTAGCCAGATTTTGGAATTCATTAGAATTTGGACAGGGTTATTATCTTTCTAAAAATTGCATTCGCTGCCATTAAAAAAGGATCAATTTCAATTTGTAAGAAACCATCTTATACAAAATGTCTACTTTAATTATGTAGGCCAGACCTATACTTCAAATTATGCCTTACAATTTGAATTTGTTAAATGTATTTACAAAAGGTATGTCATCAATTCCAAAAAATTAATTTCTGTATCACTTTGTCCTTGAGGCAATCGTCTAATGAGGGAAGTTGCATATAATAATAGTATTATTTTAAGGTATTTAGACCATTTTTAGATAAACCAAAAGCAGCATACAACTATTCAACACGAGGTAGAAGAAGCTTGGGAAGACCAAAGAAAATATGTAAACAGCAGCAATTTGCAGCCTGAACAGGCTAGTAAATAAACCTAAACCGTGACGAAGTAGAAGAAGGATGTTTTTAGATCTTAATATGATAATTACATAGTTTTCCCAAAGATCTACATAATTTTGTTAATAACGCTCTTTCCCAGGAACTACGTAAAGAAAGCGAAATCTTTACAAAACGGAATTTATGGTCCAATGCGATTCCGCTTTGAGCAAGTTTTATTGTATTATATTGACTGTACTGGAATGCAGAATATTCGTTAAAATCAATATGGCTGCCACGTCTGCATGTAGTTATATATCGTGAAAAAATATATTCAAATATTCGTTAAGAAAACATGTAAAATGTTGGGAAATAATTTGGAAAATTAAACCCTAGGTTAAAAATAAAATTTGCCAGAAGCTAACCAACTATCTAACTCACTGGAACTATCAAACCCGTAGGTTCATGGCCACGCGTACATAAGCACTCCATATATCCCTATCCTGAGCTAATGTTTTCCAATCATCCCCCGCATAATCTATTTCCCTTAAATCATAGTTAATGTTATTCTCCCATCTGATTCTTGGTTTACCAACTGGGCGTTTTCCCTCTGGTTTTCCTACAAGAAGCTTCCATGCACGTCTTTCATTCCCAGTACGTGCAACATGTCCTGCCCATCGCAGTCTACGAGACTTAACTGTTCATATTATATCTGGCTTCCTATAAAGACCATGTAGTTCGTTGATATGTAGTCTTCTCCATTCACCTGTCTGTTCATCTCTCTTTGGTCCATTTTTTTCCCCTAAGAACTTTATTCTCAAATACTCGTAACCTCCTCTCCTCCCTTAAAGTAAGACTCCATATTTCGCATCCATATAACATAACTGGTGGAATAATAGTTTTATATATTTTCAGTTTAACGTTTTTTGAAAGGAGTTGGGACATCAAAAGTCTCTGCAATGCATAATAGCACGCATTCCCAGAATTGAGCCTATGTTTAATTTCTTTTTGAATCTCATTCCTGTTTGTGATTATTGTTCCTAGGTATTTGAATTCAGCCACTTCCTCAAAATTTACATTTGTCATTAGCTGTCCATTTCCATTATATAATGTATTTCTACGTGTGACCATATATTTATTTGACAGAAGCTCATGAAATAATGCAAAAGGTCGCGTCACATGTACAGTTCAGCCAAAATAACAATTTAATTGAAAAGGTAATTGGTTTTGAAACTGCTTCACGTATTTAAGCCGGGTAATTAGATATACGTGTTAACTAACACCCAGTCGTGGTAAGTAATGATTAAATTGGGGAACGTTGGGCAGAATTTCCAATAAAACAAGACATGACGAGGGTATAAACACGACGTTTCTAGAGGCCATCAAGTCCACAGTGGACCTAGGAAATATGCAAGGAGATGGACCCTAGAGAGCTATCCATTAGATCCCATATCCCACACTAATGACGCCATGAATTATACAGGCAAGCTGTTAGCAGATTTACAATTCAATGCCTACATAAGCATGATCAGTATTATGTCAATACTGTATTATCTATGTTCAATATCTGTTTTATTGCTTACCTCAACAACCTTATTAAATACCACCGTTTCTTCATGAAATTATTACCTTAAGCTTCGCAATTATTTTTTTCTTCAAATTTCTCAAAGGGTAATTTATGGATTATTTTTAGAGCTAATAAATACCGTCAACGGGTGAAAATTGAGATTGATGGAAAAATTATAGAACAAGTGTCAGATTTCTCTTACTTAGGAAGTGTATTTGCAGAGTATAAGAGTGACATTGATTCAAAATTACAAAAATATAATAAAATGAATGGGGTAATACGAAGACATTTTGGTAAACAGATGAGGACAGAGACAAAACTAAGATTACATAACGTCACATCAAAAGCTGCTCTAAAATACGGAAGTGAAATTTGGATTTTAAATAAAAGAAACTCTCATAAACTTCAAGTAAGCCAAATGCGCTTCTTACGATCATTGTTAGGAGTTAATAGACTGGATCACCAAAGGAACACTACTATCAGAGGAAAACTTGGAGTAGCAAGTTTAAATGAAGATATCCAAAGATACCAACAAGAATGGAAAAATCATCTGAGAAGAATGGCAAGAAATAGACTTCCAAAATTGGCATTCCAATATACCCCAACTGGACATAGGGACCAAGGAAGACCAAAACATCGGTGGAAAGATCAAGACCATCTTCGCTAGGTTTACCGTACAGGCCACATGGCCTAAAACGAATTTGTTCATGATGATGATGATGATAAATACCGTAAAATGGGGTTACTTTGACTCGAGGGGCAACTTTCACAAAATTGGGGCTTCTTTGACATTTTAAATTTCTTGCGTGTTTTGGGCTATGTTGACAACAATTCAAATTCAATGTAGAAATTACCTTGAAGGCGCACGAATAATTAAGTTGTTTTAAAAGAGGATGTTAATTGTTGGAGACACATCTGTGTCACTTTCAACGACAATAAATTCCCAGCAAGGATAAAATTGTGGTTTTCGGTTTTACAGGGGTAAGGACTGGATTTGTTGTGTAAGATGCAAGCTCTGGGTCTGTGGTATGTGTAACAGAGGATCGAACAATTCTCAATATGAATGTGAACTATGTGAAGATGAGATGTGAAAATATATTTTTTTTATTTTCTACTGTTGTTTCAAAACTTCATGTTTTCTAATTAATTACTGATTGTCTTACTACAATAATTATATAATTTTTGTGTTCTGTTGCGTGTCAGAATTGATAAAGAAGTTTAAGTCAATTTTGTCAAATTACAGTTATAAAAACATTTGTAGTAAGGTTGTTTACAATACAAATATTTATAAAAAGATAAATTGGTGTCAAAGTAGTACCTACAGTGGGTCTACTTTCAATTATAGTGAAAACAAATGTGATGTCAAAGTAGTCCAGCACATGGGCAAAACAGACCTAAACAAAACTCATTGTTGTCCTACTAAGTTTTTATTTCAGGGGAACAGTGCCACATGGGATTTGTAGTCTAGGGTTGAATTGGTACAATAAATCATACATTCAATATTTTCGGCATTAATCATCCGAGTTAAACCTTAAAAACTTTAAAAAAATATGTCAAAGGAGCTCCGTTTTACGGTATAATTTTTACTTGAAGACTTCAATGTATTTATAAATCTTGCGTTTTATTTCTAGAATTCACACAAAGGTTAGACTTATACGAATGTGTCTAAATGGCACAAAGAGTAGGGTGAGTGTAGGCAAACAGTTTCGGGTACTTTTGAAATTCACAATAGGTTGAAGCAAGGAGATGCACTATCTCCTCTACTATTTTATTTTGTACTAGAGCATGCCATCAAATCTTTAGAGGATGAAGAAGACCTTCAGCGCTGTGGAAAGCAACGGGAAGCTACCACACCTACAATTCCCTAGTAAAGCTGCAAAGCATAGCATGAAAATGCTATGATTGCAGTGAAGGATCTGCCCTCGGGCAGAATTACTATGGATGGAATGTAATCCTGGGGTTTTTCAATCCTTCCTCGACAGGTCGTGCCTGTGCCGTGGGACACATGAATGTACCTGTAAGCAGAGAGGTAAATAAAAGGTAAAAAAAATAAATGTTCATTAGGAAATATCGCTAAAATTAAAATCCGCTAATGAAGTCAAGTAGAAAAGAATGCAGAAAATAGTGTAATCTATGTAAAACAAAATAGAGAATGCGGAATATTCAAGCGACCCCCATAAACCACATGGATTTGGGTCCGAGAGTGGAAAACCTGTTTTCACCACAAGACCGCTGTGAGTTTATTTTGATATTACATGGGAATGTGGAACTGCTTTCTGCCAGCTGTTGTGCGCTCACATTTAAATTGTGTGATGTTGCTTCATTTCTGTTCTTCCAAAATTCAATTGTACGGCGTCACTGCGACAAGAAAAAATAGTGCTGCCTGCTTAATTCACTGCGACTTGGCTTTGCGTTTAGCATTTTTGGAAACCGTAATGCGCTTCAAAGTTCGTCAAGTGAGTAGGAGAAATGTACTATATCAGTTAGGTACAGGCCAGAGGAGACAGACGACGACGACGACGACCGGGGAAGAAGAAGAAAAGAAGAAGAAGAAGAGAAGAATGAAGAAGAAGAGAGAAGAAGAAAGAAGAAGAACAAGAAGAAGAAGAAGAAGAAGAACAAGAAGAAGAAGAAACAAGAAGAAGAAGAAGGAGGAGGAGGAGGAGGAGAAACAACAAGAAGAAGAACAAGAAGAAGAAGACGAAGAAGAAGAAGAAGAACAAACAAGAAGAAGAAGAAGAACAAGAAGAAGAAGAAGGAGGAGGATGGAGAAGAACAACAAGTAAGAAGAAGAACAAGAGAGAAGAACAACAAATGAAGAAGAATAATAAGAAAAGAAGTGATGAATGAAGAAGAACAAACAACAATAATGAAGAAGAATAAAAATGAATGATATAAATAATAATGGATTAATAATAATAATAAAAATAATAAAAATTAAAATAATAATAAAAATAATAAAAATAATAATAATAATAAAAATATTAAAAAATATAATAATGATAATAATAAAAATAATAATAATAATAATAATAATAAAAAAAAATAATAATAATAATAATAATAATAATAATAATAAAAATAATAATAAAAATAATAATAAAAATAATAAAAAAATAATAATAAAAATAATAAAAATAATAATAATAATAATAATAATAATAATAATAATAATAATAATAATAGTATTAATAACATATAATTAAGATTATGTCGATAAACACTGTAATAAAAATAATGATACTAATAACAATAATAAGAATTAAATAATAATAATAATGGGGGCACGCCGTAGTGTAGTGGTTAAGGCATTGCGCTACAAGTCGGAAGGTCGAGGGTTCAAGTCCCGGTGGGGTCAGGATTTTTAATCTGACCAAAACCTTCTGGCGGCACTATGGCCCTGGGGTCGACTCAGCCTCTAACGGAAATGAGTACCAGACGCTTGTTCTGGGGGTAAAGGCGGCCGTCACGCAGGGCTGACAACTCGGCTGACATAAAGAGCCGATTGTCTAGAAAAAGTGGGAGCCTTAACCTCCTACTACCCCAAGGGCCTCCCGAGGCCTGTTGTGGGATTACTTTACTTTAATAATAATAATAATAATAATAATAATAATAATAATAATACTAACTAATTAATTAATACATTTACAATAAAATATAAACTTAAAAAAACTAATCTAATTCTTGTCAATCTTAAAAAAATAAATCTTAAATAACACATGGATATAAACTTCCCAATCTAGGATCATTATTTATTCACTGTCACTATCGAACCCGTCGGTCCATGGCCGCGCGAATATAAGCTATCCATACATCCCTATCCTGAGTTAATGCTTTCCGATCATTCCCTTTATAATCTACTTCCCTCAAATCATAGTTAATGTTATTCTCTCGCCTCATTCTTGGTCTACCAACTGGACGATTTCCCTCTGGTTCTCCTACAAGAAGCTTCCATGCACCTCTTTCATACCCCATACGTGCCACATGTCCTGCCTATCGCAGTCTACGAGACTTAACTGTTATTATATCTGGCTTCCTATAAAGACCATGTAGTTCATTGTTATGTAGTCTTCTCCATTCACCTGTCTGGTCCAAAAATTTTCCTAACAACTTTATTCTCAAATACTCATAATCTCCTTTCCTCCCTTAAAGTAAGAGTCCATGTTTCGCATCCATATAACATAACTGGTGGAATAATAGTTTTATATATTTTCAGTTTAACGTTTTTTGAAAGGAGTTGGGACATGAAGAGTCTCTGTAATGCATAATAGCACGCATTTCCAGAATTGAGCCTATGTTTAATTTCTTTGTGCATCTCATTCCTATTTCTGATTATTGTTCCTAGGTATTTGAATTCAGCCACTTCCTCAAAATTTTCCTCATTTGTCATTAGCTGTCCATTTCCATTATATAATGTATTTCTACGTGTGATCATATATTTAGTTTTATTGATATTTACTTCCAGTCCTAATTTATCAATGTTACTCAATAGTGTGTGCGTGTTATCCTTTAGTATCTCCTCGCTATCGCCCAATAGTACTACATCATCAACATAAACTAACAGCTTATTGATCCCTATTAGGTTCGTCTTCCGGGCATATAGGCCGTGGTCCAGTCGTTCTTCTACTCGACGTTTCGTCTACTGCTGCGGTAGACATCTTCAGGAGATACTGCGTGCTCTCTGTGAACTCCTCAACAGTCGGCTGCAGACTGGCTGGTCGTTGGAAACTCCCTCCCTATTTATAGGCACGCCCCTGGTGGAGAGGCGGTTTTCTGCGCGGTCCGTGTTGCGTGCTGTTTTGTCCAGGCTGTCGCTAGCAGAAGTCATAGGCTTCGTTGTCGTATTGTGCAGTGCCGGGATCCAGATTTTTGTTTATCTTCATGGTTTCTTCTTTTTTTGTTAAAGGAATTTTTGTGTTTATATATTTCAATGGCTTCTCTGTACAGTCTGCTGTAATAATGTGATGTTTGGGACAATACCTGTGTTTCTTCGAATCTTATTATATGTTCTTGGTTGTTCATCCAGTGTTCCGCTACGGCTGATTTTTCCTTTTGTTTTAGTCTGCAATGCCTCTTGTGTTCTTGCAATCTTGTGGTAACCATTCTTTTTGTTGTGCCGATATAAACCTCGCCTCACTATTGAAACCGTATATTGGAAAAACTGACACGTTTGTAAAAAACTCCACGCACTTCATAGAAAAAATAGACGCTCTGAAACTCAAGCCAAACGATAAAATAATAAGCTTCGATGTGGTTTCTTTATTTACTAAGATACCTATCCCAGACACTATGACATACTTGCAAGAAATCTTTCCCCAGACATAGTAGCGCTGTATAACATATGCCTCACAGAAACGTATTTCCAATGGGGAGGAATATTCTACGAGCAAATAGATGGCGTGGCCATGGGAAGTCCATTAAGCCCCGTAATAGCCAATTTTTACATGGAACAATTTGAAAAACAGGCCTTGGAGAATGCTACATTAAGACCTTCAGTTTGGCTGAGATATGTGGACGACACATTCGTCATTTGGGAGCATGGTGAAGAAGAACTTGATAACTTCAGGCAACATTTAAATGGTATTTGTCCCAGCATCCAATTCACCCTGGAAAGAGAAGAGAACAACAGTCTACCGTTTTTGGATGTTTTAGTAATTCGAAACCAAGACATGACACTTGGACTCAAGGTATACAGGAAAAAGACTCACACAGACAGATACCTACATAAGCGGTCCAACCATCATCCCAGACAAAAACGCGGAATAATTAAAACCCTGGTGGAACGAGCCAAAAGGATTTCGGAACCACAGTATCTACAAGAAGAAATTAATCATCTCCAAGCAGCGTTTCAATCCAATGGATACAGCAAAACAGATTTTCGCCGAGCCATAAATCCCAATAAATACAAATCCGAAAACGGGAACAAGGAGGAGGCAAAGGGTAAGGTGTACCTACCATATATCAAGACTATAACGGAGAGAATTGGTCGAATATTAAATAAATATAACATATCTACAACCTACAAGCCAACACAAAAAATCAGCAATATACTGCGCCCAGCCAAAGATACAAGAGATCCGTTAAGTACTGCCGGTATATATCGCATCCCTTGCAGTTGTGGACAGGTTTATATCGGCACAACAAAAAGAATGGTTACCACAAGATTGCAAGAACACAAGAGGCATTGCAGACTAAACACAAAAGGAAAAATCAGCCGTAGCGGAACACTGGATGAACAACCAAGAACATATAATAAGATTCGAAGAAAACACAGGTATTGTCCCAAACATCACATTATTACACCAGACTGTACAGAGAAGCCATTGAAATATATAAACACAAAAATTCCTTTAACAAAAAAGAAGAAGAACCATGAAGATAAACAAAATCTGGATCCCGGCACTGCACAATACGACAACGAAGCCTATGACTTCTGCTAGCGACAGCCTGGACAAAACAGCACGCAACACGGACCGCGCAGAAAACCGCCTCTCCACCAGGGGCGTGCCTATAAATAGGGAGGGAGTTTCCAACGACCAGCCAGTCTGCAGCCGACTGTTGAGGAGTTCACAGAGAGCACGCAGTATCTCCTGAAGATGTCTACCGCAGCAGTAGACGAAACGTCGAGTAGAAGAACGACTGGACCACGGCCTATATGCCCGGAAGACGAACCTAACAGGGATCAAGACGCCGGCCGTGAAAGCCTACAGTTATACATAACAGCTTATTAATACCATTCAGTTGTAAGCCTTCCTCATTCTCTAGAGATTCGATGGCGTGCTCTAGTACAAAATTAAATAATAGAATCTCGAAATGGACAGAGGAAAATGTTCAAAGAAATAAAAAAGAATGAATAGAGTTGTGTGTTTATTATCGCATTAAGTTGTAACATTTAAATAGTTTTATGAAAGGGGTATTAAACAAAATCAATTAGCACTTAAGTCCTCGAGTTCAGGAGAACTGTAAGGAGAAGAACTTAAATTTACTGTTTAGTAGTTTTCTGGAAGGCGAAAGTCAAAACCTCGTAAAGTTGTTGAACATACCGCCATCTTCCGGAGAATAATATCTTAATATCCGTAGCGTTGTGAACTGCGCTTGTAATGTCTTTTCTTCATCTTATCATCTCAAGTCTATATCTGCATTATAAATACAAATTTCATAAACTTGAAAACTATTATCGTTTGTAGAGCTGGAAAAAAAACATCATTAAATTCTCTTACTGAAGTAAAGATTCCAGATAGAGAAGGTATACTCGTCCGCCATTATGTGTCTTTCAAAGCGAGAGATCCACTGATTTGATTTCAGATTCTTCTCGTAAGTAATGCCACGAGTGATTTCCAATCTAGAGGATTTGAAAATCAAGAGTGGTATTTGTTAGGACTATTTAACGAATAAAATTAAGCTGTTTACTTAAATGCAGTGGTCTCGGGGTAGCGTGCTGCCTTGTCACGCAGCGGGCCCAGGTTCGATCCCCGGTCGGGACAGTTTTTCTGGGTGAGGTTTTTATCGGGGTTTTCCTCGCCTGTAAGACAAATGTCAGGAAAACCTTAAGGCTCAAACGGTCCCCGAAATCATATGGTCATCATCAACACATCAACATCACCCTTATCATTATCATCATCATCCTTCACCGGTGTGGAAAGCAACGGGAAGCTACCACACCTACAATTCCCTAGTAAAGCTGCAAGCATAGCATGAAAATTGTATGATTGCAGTGAAGGACCTGCCTTCGGGCAGAATTACTATGGATGGATGGATAATTGTTTATAATAACCAGTGTATACAAGTTCTGTCATGTGCTGCTAGAAGTGCCTGGAGTGAACCGTTCTCCTGCTTGCATCGATGTATTACCCGTCCCTTAGAAACCCCAACTGCGTGTGTTTCACTCTCAGCTTCCATTTCAGGTAAAGCAGACCGCATTACATAGCCATAGGAATCGGGTAATAGGTTAAGAAAACTAGCAATGTCTTGGACTCTATTCCATTTTTACTCCATGGCGCGTATTTGTATCATAAATATCATAGATTATTTAACTCACCCTCAGGGGTCCTCATCTAGGGGATATGTGGATGGCGACCACAAGGTGCCCAAGCTGAGCAAAACATTTCTTCCACTTACTTGTGTTTTGCACTCTTTTAACTTTACTATCTAACCTCTCTTGGTTAACTCATGTGTTTTTCGACCCCGACGCTATTAGGGCATCCGAGGGCTAGGGAGTCTTTCCTTTCTTTCATTTCTTCTTTCCTTTATTTTCTTTTCTTCTCCAGAAAAGCCTGACCAGAGGCTATAAGATGGCAGCCCCATCACTGGTCTTGCCTTCCTTTGGCCAGCAACCAATCGAAGGGACTATTTTATTATGCTTTCAAGTCTTATACGAGAATTTCCCGGAAGGAACGCGGAGGGAAAATTTTCTATACGATCGTAACAGGCCTTGGCCTAATACTTGGAAGGAAGAAGAAGAAGACTATTTAACTCATGCCTCAAATGGGAGTCAATGACCAATCACGTTTCAATGATTTCTGTTTTACAACCAATCAGAGTCGTGTTTCACGAATTATTTTATCAGTGTTAAATTTACCATATTAAAGAAAGCTCCTCCTTTTTAATATTCTGAACAGGTCTGACAAATATTTTGCAGTGACTGAACCTGTAAGAAATACGGCTACCAAATTGTATATATAGTGCATAGATGTCAACACATAGCGCTTGCAGGAGTTAATATAAAAACATTTGTAGCAATTTATTATACCACCAAAAAAAGAAACCACTGTTTGCACTTTCTTAAATGTATTTTGTCTCAGGTAATAATCCAGAAATATATAATTGTCATATTTACATCATACGACATCAGAAATGAATTAATATACCGTTTGATGTCTTTCATTTTTTCTCCACTAGAGAGCATTCTTACAATATCGCGTTACTTTGGCAATAAATAGTATGATCTGGTTGCAGTGATAAACAAAAGATGCAGATGAAGCGTACCTATCGTTTCTCATTTGTTTTCAAACATCGCCGTTTACATTAAATATATATATATTTTAAAATAACTATATTTAAATGTCCACCGCTGTGGTCTCGAGGTAGCGTGCTGCCTTGTCACGCAGCGGGCCCGGGTTCAATCCCCGGTTGGGGCAGTTTTTCTGGGTGAGGTTTTTATCGGGGTTTTTCCTCACCTGTAAGACAAATGTCAGGAAAACTTTAAGGCCCAAACGGTCCCCGAAATCATATGGCCATCATCCTTATCATTATCATCCTTACCATTATCATCATCATCATCCTTCACCGGTGTGGAAAGCAACGGGAAGCTACCACACCTACACAATTCCCTAGTAAAGCTGCAAGCATAGCATGAAAATGCTATGATTGCAGTGAAGGACCTGCCTTCGGGCAGAATTACTATGGATGGATATTTAAATAACGATTTGTGAGTAAACAGCTTAATTTTATTCGTTAAATAGTCCTAACAAATGCCACTCTTGATTTCCAAATTATCTAGTGCGCCGGTTCGCTCAGGGTAGAATATGATCACTCTGGGATGTTTATATTATACACATTTTATTTCAATTTATTGTACAATTTTGTGTGTACAATGGTATTTACAATGTTTGATATTTAACTCATTCGGAGTGGAGTTGATGAATTACTTCCGCCCACGTGTTTTATTATCACCTTCGCGAACGGTTACTGACGAACTTGACTATAGTAGAACGTAGGAACATGAAAGTGTTTTCACACGCGTCCTTGCTTTATAAGGGCGATGACTCCTCCCATCCCCACTCCGAGTGTATATGTTATTCATTATAGCTTAGAAGGGTAGGTACCATTCGTTTGGGTTTCTATGTTGGTAATAGACTCGTGTGCACGTTTGTGCGCCTTCCAGTTATTACTATTAATGTACTCACGAGTCTATTACTTCTTGCCACACTAGATAAATCCACGACTCACTTCGATAATTTGAAAATCACTCGTGGAATTACTTATGAAAAATATATTGAAATAATCGTTAGAAAAGATGTAAAAATCATTGTAAATGGTGGGAAATAATCTGAAAAATTAAACCCTAGGGGCACACCGTAGCGTAGTGGTTAAGGCACTAAGCTACAAGCCGGAGGGTCGAAGGTTCAAGTCCCGTTGGGGTCAGGATTTCTAAACTGACCCAAACCCTCTGGCGGCACTATGGCCCTGGGGTCGACTCAGCCTCTAACGGAAATCAGTACCAGACGCTTGTTCTGGGGGTAAAGGCGGCCGTCACGCAGGGCTGACAACCCGGCTGACATAAAGTGCCGATTGTCAAGAAAAAGTGGGAGCCTTAACCTCCTACTATCCCAAGGGCCTCCGGGCCTGTTGTGGGATCACTTTTAAGAATACATTTTGACAGAATTTATTAAAGAATTAAAAAAAAAAAGTCGCGTCACAGGTTGCAAAGTTTGGCCAAATCAAGGAATGGAGAATTAAAATCCCACTAAGAGTTAAATTGTTTTTAAGTGGATATAAGATGAATTAGATCGAGGTCTAGAACGGACAGCTAACTTTCCAAGAGGCCGTGTATCGTATTGTTTTCTCTTATTCTTACATGACTCCTACATCCTCGTAATTCGTATACAACAGGGGTTTTACGTTAGGCAGATAATCCTTCCAGACTAAGAAGGATCTAATTTTGTTAATTGCCCCTTTAGTTTGCCGGTTGCTTGCCTTGGCCATTCCCATGGGAGAAAGTCAAGTCAAGTTTCCTAACCTACAAGCAGACATTTGCTTGTTTTCTTGCGCATGCAACTGTTTTCCCCGGAGCAACAAGCTTCAGCGCCTCTCCCTTGTTTTTCATGCACTAAATGCTGCAGTTTAAGTTTTTAACGGTCCTTTGCCCACGATAAACGATCTTTGCTGGCCCATGTTATGTTAAAGGCTGTCTGAAAATAATCAGATTTTTAAATCAAAATTTCACTCTCAACTTTTATAGTACATGGGACTCACAAGGGAGTATTCATAACTTCAATATCATTTACTAGTAAAATTCATATCAAATTCCGTTGAGGTGAAGTCATGTGATGAAAGTTAAAAATTAAATTGTACCTGTTGGTAGGTGCCGTCGTCCTCAACTTTGTTAAAATATTGTATATAAAATTAATGTAACTGCTGGTCTATTAATTTCGTCTATGAGGTAAAGAAGGCGTCAAGAGGGAATTGCAATAAATATTAAAATTATTGGTAAATATGGAATTAGATCAAAAATTGTACTGGATAACAAAATAATAGAACAAGTATCACAGTTCCAATATTTAGGATGTGATATAACTTAGGCTATAGAGAAAATAAAGATATAGAAAATAAAATAAATAAATTTCAGGCTATTTGTGGAACCATAAAAAGAACCTTAGGTCGGAAAACAAGGAAAGATACGAAACTTACGTTATATAAAACAATGGCTGTTCCTTTGTTGTTGTATGGAAGTGAAAATTGGATAATGAAATCAAGGGATAAAAGCAGGATACAGACTGCGGAAATGCTGTTTTTACGTAATGTGAAAGGATGCATAAGAGCGGATAGAATAAGGAATGAAACTATACGAGAAGAATTAAATATATATAAAATTGAAGATAAAATCAGCGAAAATAATAACAAATGGACAGAACACTTAATGAGAATGTACAACGAAAGAATACCAAAAAAAGAACCTTCCTGTATAATCGGAGAGGAACAAGAGATGTTGGCCGACCACGCAGAAGATGGACTCCACTTTTAACTTCGCCGGAACAGGCTGCATAGCCTAAACCTTGTAGTAGAAGAAGATTAAAATTATAGCAGGGTCAATTGTTCATGCAACTTCAAATAATTGTTCTTCAAAAATATAGGCATTTTTACCAAAAATGCGAGAATTATTCTTAAATAAAAAAGACTCTAACCAGTTCTCCTGCATAAAAAAGTTAAATTATTATTATCATAAAGATGTATAATTCCAACCAATAATGGTAAAGAAGCTAACAAAGTATAAAATAAAAGATAAATTCCTGCCTGTAACCGTTCGGGCTGGTAACCCGCAGCGCAATTGGTCAAGAGGAGAAGATTGTGAAGACATATAAAAAATAACTTGTGCTGGCTATTTAACTCATGCCCCAAATGACCAATCACATTTCAATGAATATTGATTTACAACCAATCACAGTAGTTTTTTCAACTCGATTTTATCAATTTACTTTTATCGCTTTAAAGTCAAGCTCCTCCTTTTTAACATTCTGAATAGGTGAGACCATTATTTTGCAGTGACTGACTATCAACGAAATACATTGAATATAACAATTTATATAATTTTGCATAGATCTATTAAGATATAAGAATTCTAGAATGCTTGTGGCTACCAGATTGTATATATATTGCATAAATGTAACCAGAGAGTAACTTTTGATTATACCACAAAAAAAAAACACAGTTTGCACTTTCTTAATAGTATATATATATATATATATATATATATTTCAAATGCTCCAGGTTGTCTTTCGACATTCTTGGTTTCTCTCTTGGCATGACTTACTTGTAATCCACTTCTGAGTCGGAACGCCTGAAGGCGGGGTTACGTTGTGGTTTGCACACGGACTTCCGATTCATTTTAGTGGTCGCTTACTAGACCACTACTAACTCCTTACTCTTTTTCTGGGTTGGTATAACCGGCATTAAATATTCGAGAAATATTGGCGCTCCTGATCCATCTCGAACATTTTCAACTCGAAACCAAACAACACGCACACACTATTGAGTAACACTAAGAAATTAGGACTGGAAGTAAATATCAATAAAACTAAATATATGGTCACACGTAGGAATGCATTATATAATGGAAATGGACAGCTAATGACAAATGAGGGAAATTTTGAGGAAGTGGCTGAATTCAAATGCCTAGAACAATAATCACAAGTAGGAATGAGATGCACAAAGAAATTAAACATAGGCTCAATTCTGGAAATGCGTGCTGTTATGCATTGCAGAGACTCTTGATGTCCCAGCTCCTTTCAAAAAACGTTAAACTGAAAATATATAAAACTATTATTCTACCAGTTATATTATATGGGTGCGAAACATGGACTCTTACTTTAAGGGAGGAAAGGAGATTACAAGTATTTGAGAATAAAGTTCTTAGGAACATTTTCGGACCAAAGAGAGATGAACATACAGTTGAATGGAGAAGCCTACATAACAATGAACTACATGGTCTTTATAGGAAGCCAGATATAATAAGAACAGTTAAGTCTCGTAGACTGCGATGGGCAGGACATGTTGCACGTATGGGGAATGAAAGACTTGCATGGAAACTTCTTGTAGGAAAGCCAGAGGGAAAACGCCCAGTTGGTAGACCAAGAATGAGGTGGGAGAATAACATTAACTATGATTTGAGGGAAGTAGATTATACAGGGAATGATTGGAAAGCATTAGCTCAGGATAGGGATATATGGAGATCTTATGTCCGCGCGGCCATGAACCTACGGGTTCGATAGTGCCAGTGAGTAAGTAAGTAAGTAAGTATCCAAACCATAGAGAAGCAACTGTCAGACCTATCTGCAAAGCTCCAAGGATATTTCCTGACTCATATGCCAGCATTCTTGAAGACATAGAGATTCTAAAAGAAGCAAGGAATAAAGACCTACTCAACAAGAACGTAACCGCAGACATAAATCCGTTATACAAGCTATACAACACCATTAGTTCCAGTTAAAATGCAGAAGATGAAACTTTGCTTTCGAAAGGCCTCCATATTAGAATAACTTAAACAAGTTTAATAATATAGTTCAGGACGACTGACTTAGCAGGTAAAACGTATATAATTAACATGTCATATGCCATATAAGGCGAGACTTGAGCGTCTCGTGGCAGCCTGCATAATTCAAAAGCAGGCCCAAAATTCTGGCACATTTTCATCTTTCCACTTCGTCCTTTCCACCTTTTTCCTGGTGGATTAAAAATAAATATTTTAAGTCCATTTTTTCTCTCATTATGTGTCCAATGCAACTTAATTGTCCTTCTTCTATTTCTTTAAAAGTGTAATTTATACTTTACATTTATATCTTATTAAAATATTATATTTTAATCTTCTTTTTTTTCCCTATTAATGTCACAAATACTACATAACAATGGCTTAGTTCAGTTTTATGTATTTGAGTCTCCAGACTTCAGCTACATACACAAATAAATAATATTGTATTTAATATTCTTCTTGTAAGCCCATGTTTCCCTTAACAGAGATTTAGGCGCTCTCCCCCGACAGAGAAGAATTTGAACCATACTAATTTAGTTACACTTGTTTTCGTACAGATGTCATTGGAGTGGCCCGTGGTCAGCGTCCCGCCTCATACTGACATCTAGGAAACCAAGGTAGTACTAGGATGGGAAATTAGGTAAATTTTGCTTAGAGGCCTTTTCATTCAGGCTTAAGGATCTTTTACGAGTCTGAAAATGTTCAGTCTCGGGACCCACGGCTTAAAGTCTCTCCCGGAGGACTTGCTCCTTGGATTTTTCCATCCTAAAAAAAACCAACGAGCCCGGCCGGGCTTGAACCTGGGACCCTCGGGACCAGAGGCTAGGATCATAACCACTAGTCCACCGCGGATGATTATTGTATTTAATATACGTTAATAATATTTATTCTGCATAATATTCAAATTACAATATACATTTTTCAAGTGAATTGTTCTTATTTCAAAATAAAAAACCACTGACTTTTTTCTTACAATGATTGACTCAAAACGAACATACATTTGTGCAGATCTATTTTTGAAAATATTTTTTCTCAAATCAACAAAGACACGTGTATTTAAAACAATACTCAGATTTGCATAATAAATCCTTAATTTACATATAAACTTAATAGCTAATTAACACAATAAATTTACTTACAACTCAGGATTTTCGTGTGTTTTTTTCACTTTGAAGACATGTTACATGAAGGTGACAACTTGTCTTACCTGAAAAAAACCAACAACAAAAATATTAAAATAAAAAAATCAATAAATCAGAAGAACATATAAGTGTGTTTTAAGGCTTGTTTTTCTCCATCTTAGTTTAACCTCTCACCTTAAAGGTACATTTACTTTCCCCACGACATTCGGGCACTACACCAGCACGACCTATGATCGAGAGTTTTTAATATTTCGATCACACAATTTGTTTACTAAAAAAGGACATGGAGGGCCTTCCCAAATAACTTCAGGAACAAAATAGGTTTTTATGATGATCTTGAAGAAGATTTTCGGGCTTGTAGTTCCTCGACGTTCCGCCAGTCAAACTTAAACAAATTTAAAAAAAAGAAACAGTTGATGCAACATGAACAAGGAAGAATAAGAGATTAAATTAAAGGAAACGTTTATGAAGATTTGCAAAATTATAAAACTTTGGTGTTAAAAACAAACAAAAAAACTGAAGTAACTCAGTTATGGCTAATTTTAAGACATGACTGAGTTCAAGAATATCTCATAAGATAAAAAACTGAAAATGGAGAGCTGCTGTCCACTGTGTTAAAACTATAATGTGATTCAAAACCAGGAACACCTTCTCAGCTGCAGAAAATTCGATGAAAATGAACAAAAAACTGCAAACTTGTATGCTCTTTATTGGAAAGGCAGGGATCAGAAAGCTGGACAATAAATGAAAGGATGCACAAAAGAATCTTGGCGACAGAAATGGATGGATTACGGAGAAGTATGAGAATATCCAGGCTACAAGATATTCGAAATACATATATCAGACAAGAAATGGATGCACAAGAAACTGTTATCGAAAGGATAACAAAGAGAGCTCTACAGTGGTATGGACATGTACAACGGATGTCGGAAGACCACTGGCCTAAACAGGTGTTGGATTGGATGGTACCAGGCAGAAGGAAGAGGGGGAGAAGTAGAAGAGCATGTTATGAGGGAATATATGATGCCACGATGAAGATGGGTATGGAAGGTGGTCAATGGGAAGATAGGAATCTCTGGAAAGCAGGAATCAAGGGCAAACTGCTGTAAAGTGGAAAGCCTGTATTAAGTAAATAAGCTATTTTTTACACGTTTTATATTAGCTTGACCTGTATCTATCTATCTATCTATGTAACGGAAACTTTCAACGCGATTTTCACCCACTTAAAATAATAGGGTCGACTTTAAACTTTGTATACTTGTAAAGGACCCGTGACAATACAGTAATTTCATATTTATTTTCTAAAATCCTGGCCAGAATCATCAGAAAAAAAGTGTCTTTGTACACGTGAACAGTTAACTTGGATGTGTAATAAGTAAGGAAAAAATACTTGGGCCAACAATCCCGGGAGCCACTACCAATAGCAATAGTTGAACATTTTTTACAGATGTTGGGATGACTGGAGTCCTCGTAACGCATTACAGTATGCGTTTCCAGAGTTGGTCCTATATGTTTAAATTCTTCTGCATCTGATAATATACAATTCAAAATTCTAGTCATAATTCATTTATAACATAAATTTAGCTGAACAACAGATAGCGTGTTAGAAATACCAGCACGCTATCAGCCGGAAGTTCGCGGGTTCGATTACTTGCACCGATTGTGTCACTGAATTTGTCAATCTAATTCATTCAGTAGACGTTCATATTTCATTCATTGAAATCAGAATTTCTTTGTATTTTTATGGGTATAACGACGCATGGAGATGAGCTGCTACACCTGCAAACCTTGACTGAGACATACGTTTTATTAATGTAAGATGTTTTATGAGGTTTTACCGATATAATTTCAATCCATGATGTGTACATAATTTAATTCTATGTCAATGCCTTACTTTTTAATTAATGTTTACATGCCAAGTTTCGTTTCGATGAAACAAAAATTCCAGCCGGTAGCCCGTTAATGGACACACACAAACTCACATATTTATGTATCTTCTTCTTCTTCCTCTACGCATAAAAGCTGACAGTTTGTTGCGTGTTCATTCATTTCAGGTCCGGAGTATGGTGACGTCCTTCCATCGTAGTAGTGGTCTTCCAAAAGGTTTTTCTGCTGAGGTGTCCAGTCAAGTAAACAAATAGAGGCTGCTGAAATGAAGATGTTGAGAGCAATAGCAGGATACCGAAGGACCGATAAAAAGAAAAACGAAGATAAAAGAACAGAACTTAATATATTCAATCTCTGTGAAAGAATAAAATACTATCAAAATGCTTTCCTTCAGCACGTATTACGAATGAATGAACATCGCATACCAAGAAGAATGTATAATTATAAACCAAAAGGGAGAAGATTGTTGGGAAGACCATTGAAGAGATGGAAGGACCAATTCGACCTATAATGAGATCGGAACAGGCCATTGGGCTTAATCCTTGTTGTTGTTGATGATGATGATGATGATGATGTCCAGTCACGTACGTTCTTCATTAATCTACTATTCTCCATTCTATCTTTGTAATCGTTCCGATTTAGTCTTCTATCATTTATCCAGAGGTTTATATTTTTTTTATTCAAATACATAATTTTAATATTTACACATTTTCTGTGCCTAAAGTTTTATTTTTCTTCTCCACTCGTCTCTCTCCATCCAATCCATTTCCTCCAGTCCTCTTGCTCTCATTCCAGATCTTATTTCCTGCATCAACGAGTTTCGAGGTCTTCCTCTCCTCCTTCTTCCAGGTGGATACGATTCCAATGTTTTCCTGGGTAATCTTTCTTCTTGCATTCGTCGTACGTGCCCATACCAATTTAATTGCTTATACCGTATATAATCTACTATTGAATAACCAATATTCATTTTTTCTCTTATGACAGTATTTCTTCTGTCTAATTTTGAACATCTTGCTGCTCTCCTCAAGAAATCCATTTCCATCGACATAAGTTTTTGTTCTAAGTTTTGTTGAATTTCCAAACTTCAGCTCCATATGTGACAGTACTTTTCACTATTGAATTATATATTTGTAACTTATTTTTCCTGGTTATATAATCTGTTCCATAACACTCCATTCATCAATGCAGGTTTATATATATACATATATATCAAGATCATTTTTTTTGTCTACTAGATATGATCGGTGAAAATCTATAAAAAAATATTTGAAAAAAATTTGATGAGAACAAACGCAATAGCTTCAATACTTCAGAATTCGCATAAAAAGCATAGAAAAAGGGGTTAATTTCTAGATTGAAACTTTTTTCTATTCATACTTTATTCTCTTTTCTACATTTTTCACCACCCATTTTGAAACACCCTGTATATTATTATTCCGTTAGTAAATGTGACCTACAAACACATTATATTGCCAATAGAGCAAACTTAAAATGAATACAAATCTTACGTCGTTTATGTATTTTTTTTAATGCACCTTCAAGAGTTAAGTGAATCAGGGTGCAACCTGAATTTGAAAGATAACAAAAGCGAGAAATAAGTAAAAGAATATCCCGCAAGGCCATCTCTCCAGGGGAAACAATGTAAAGAAAATTCTAAAAATATAAAAAATTCAACAGCTATTTCATCTTTCTTTTTTCGTACAAAATGGGCTGTTTCTTTCTGCGGCAGAAGAATCAATGTGACCATGCATTTATGGGCTTCTCAACTACCCACTTAACCCAACGCCTCTTAACTGAAATCTAGTGGAATATCTCTTCAAATTAATCTATAAATGTTCCAATTCAATCTAGTAATCCAATATATAAAAATTAATATTTGTTTGTTTGTTTGTTTGTTTGTTCGTAATTTATGTGCGGCCATACCGTTGATCCGATTGTGATGGTTTTTTTTTTTGCAAAATGTTCAAGAGATTCCCGGGATGAACATAGGCTATAAGAGAGTTCATCATCATCATCATCATAGTACATTCACGAATTTAGGCCATTTGTTGACCTGTTTCGGCCTCAAGAGAAACACCATCTAGAAGTCTTTTGAGTGGACGTCCTGCCTGATCTTCTTCTTCCTGCAGGTTGATATCTTAACATTGTTTGGGTATTCTGTGATCTTCCATTCGATGAACATGTTGCATCCATCTTGACTTATAATCAGAAATTTTGTTTTCTAAAGATTCCATGTGTAATTCTTCTAACATGTCTTCATTTTTTTGTGATCTAGTAGTGTGTATCCTGCAGTCCTCCGAAGATATCTCATTTCAGCAGATCTAAGTCTCTGTATATCCTGTTTCAACGTCCATACTTCGCTACCATACAAAAGAGTTGGAAGAGCCAGTGTTTTATACACTTTCAGTCTTGAATGCTTTTGGACTAACTGTGGCTTGAAGATAGAATTTATTAACCCTACATTTTTTTAAATTTAGACATTTTTGCATTTACGTCCTTTTCTTCTTCATATGAGATATTGCATCCTAGATATGTAAAATTATTCACCTGCTCAAAAATTTTATTGTCCAGTACAATTTTACTTCTGACAGGATCTACACCTTGAAATGCCAGAAAAAATCCAGAAGGAATTGAAATATAAGAGAGTTGTGATACTCAACTCCTACACCCTTAAAAATCATCGTTTGTAGTGAAAACATGAAAAAATATCCTTTTTGACGCTTAAATGGCTTACGCTGCCCAAACCATAACAAATACACAAAATTAATATACACAGAACTGAATATCTCAAAAACCTCTACAAAAAAGTCCGCGACAGCATATGTTTATCTCTTACGGATAACTCATAATAGCCATTTTTGGCTTCCATTGTTGCCAAGAAGATCGAGATAAGCTGATTCCCGGACAAGCGTGCACTGCCGATTTTGATGGGGATTTTTACAAAATGTTCAGGATTTTCCCGGGAAGGTTATAGGCTCAAGCCCTTCACCCTTAAAAAGCACCCTTTGTAGTGAAAATGTAAAATAAAAGTGGCTTTTTGTACGCTTAAATGGCTTACGCTGCCAAAACCATAACAAATTCATCAAATTAATGTACACAAAATTTAATATCTCAAAAATCTCTACAAAAAAAGCCAGCGACAGCATATGTTTATCATTTATGGATAACTCACAATAACCATTTTTGTCTTTCATTGATGTCAAAAAGATCGGGATAAGTAGATTCCCGGGCAAGCAGAGCAGCAGCACGGATAACTCGAAATAGCGAATTTTGTCTTTGATCTCATTTACGCCAAATACATCGGAATACGGAGATTCCCGGGCAACTCCGGGTAATCAGCACGGGGTATTTAAAAATAATAAAGATATAAATTTATAACTATTTTTCCTATTACTTATTCAACTAAACGTAAAAATATATTATCATTTATTTAGGCGTAGCAGCGCACGCCGGGTATTAGGCAGTAAAATAAAATTAATTCTTAATGGATCACAAACTGTCAAAATGGTTATCATTTTCAGTTTAATATCTAAGAACTTTTTTTTTATTCACAAGGGAAACGCCAACCATTGCACGCCGAAACCTACTTGGAAATTTCTCCCAGAGAAGAGTTGTGATATACCAAGGCCGTGTCAAAAAAAATAACCAACCGTTTTTAACTGCAAAGCACATAAAACGAAGTCAGAATCCAGCAATGGTAACCAACTATACGTAGCAGGTGGACGTCCCTGCATGAGTAGGAGAAGAGTTGAATGAGGCGGGACGCGGCAGGTGGTGAGTGTTGTCTATATACCAATTCAAGCGTTGTATTATAGCCAATTTTCTCGGTCCATCCAATCTCCTGGTTGTAGATGTTTCTCCTTCATGTATAAATATATTCCCTGACTCCAGGAAGTTTTAGATATTCCTCTGCCTCGTCTTCCCTCAGGTTTCCATTCCAAAACACATTTTGGTAGCAGATCCTCTTCCATTCGCTGGACATGTCTGTACCATCTTAATTGCTGTATTTTAATATAATCTAAAATAGGGTCTTCAATCTTAATTTCTCCCTTAAAACTGAGTTTCTAATATTGTCTCTTCTTGTAATTATTGCTGTCTTTCGTATAAAAATAAATTTCCATTGCCAAAATATACTTATTTGTTTTTGTTGTTAATGACCAAAGTTCTGCTCCATAAGTAACGATGCTTTTAACAATTGTATGATATATATTCATTTTATATTTTTTATTTATATTTTTATCTCACAATATTCCATTGAGACAAGCAATTGCAAATGTCCCTTTATTATTTCTATTTATTATTTCCTCTTCATAAATTCCATTTTTAGTAATTTTATAAAAATATTTATAAATACAATAATATAGAAAAAACAATCAATTTTAAAAGGTGGCCTATTATTTTAGAAACAGAAGAATATCATGAATTATTATTTCAGTCTGACAAACATGGACTCCTGCTTTAAGAGAGGAAAAAAGAAAAATTACGAGTATTTGAGAATAAAGTTTAACGAAAAAGTTTGGATCAAAGAGAGACGAACAGACAGGTGAATGGATGAGATTATATAATAGTAACCTACATGGAAAACCAGATATAATATGAACATTTAAGTCGCGTAGACTTCGTTGGGCAGGACGTGTGCCACAAATGGGGAATGAAAGAGGTGCACAGACACTTCTTACAGGAAAAACAGAGGGGAAAGGACCCAGTAAATAGACCAATAATGAGATGGGAGAAAAATATCAACCATCCTTTGAGGAAAGTAGATTATACATTGTATGAAATATATATGTAGTCAATATGCCCATTTCACCAATTAATGTTTTTATCAATTCTGTCTTCAGTCAATATCTGGTCTTGAGAATGACAGCTTGGCTGTAGAAACTTGTTGACCATTTTAAAACATTAATTGGTGAAATGGGCATATTGACTACATATATATTTTAATATTACATCACCAAGAAGATCACTTGTGTATTAAATACATTGTATGATTAAAAAAATATTATCTCAGGAAAGGGGTGTATGGAGAGGTTATGTCCGCTTGGCGATGAACATACGATTTCCATAGTGCCAATGAGTTAGTCGATTTATTCCCCTTAAAAGTATATATTGGCATGTTAGAAAACAGTTTTTTAAATATGTAATATATATATATATGTGTGTGTGTGTGTGTGTGTGTGTATGTGTGTGTGTGATCTGTGTATAGGAGAAGAAATGGAAAATATAAATTTCAACAATGGGGAAGAACTAAAAGCTAGTATTGAATGCACTTATTTAGGAACAAAATTAGACCATTCAGGCGATAACACAGTGGAAATTAAAAGTAGAATCGCACAAACAAAACAAGCAATAAATGCTTTAAACTCTATTTGGTGGAGCAAAAATATTACAAAAAAATAGAAAATTACAAATATATCAAACCATAATTCAGAGCATTTTAACATATGGTGCTGAAGTCTGGCAAATTCCTACCAGGGAAATGAAAAGAATTTTAAGTACAGAAATGCATGTTTTAAGAAGATCAGCTGGAAAATATAGAATGGATAGAATACGAAATACAGAAGCAAGGGAAAATATGGGTGTACAAGAGGAGCCGAACTTCATAGACAATTATTGTATTGTATTGTATTGTATTGTAAGCCTATGTTTTCCCTTTACAGAGATTTAGGCGCTTCCCCCTACAGGGAAGAATTTGAACCATACTAATTTAGTTACACTTGTTTTCGTATAGATGTCATTTTGAGTGGTACGTGGTCAGCGTTCCGCCTCATACTGACATCTAGGAAACCAAGGTAGTACTAGGACGGGAAAATTCGAAAAATTTTGCTTAGAGGCCTTTTCATTCAGGCTTAAGGATTTTTTACGAGCCTGAAAATCATCAGACTCGGGACTCACGGCTTAAAGTCCCTCTCGGAGGACTTGCTCCTTGGATTTTTCCGTCCTAAAAAATCCATCGACCCCGGCCGGGTTTGAACCCGCGACCCTTGGGACCAGAGGCAAGGAGCATAACCACTAGTCCACCGCGGCCGACTAGACAATTATAGAAAAGAAAAGATTACAGTGGTATGGGCATATCAAAGAGCAAAGATTGCCTAAATTGTTATGAAATGGATCCCAATGGAAAGGAGGAAGAGAGAAAGACCGAAGAAAATTTGGATGGAAGGAGTATAAGCAGCTATGAATATCAGAGGATTGGAGGAAGATCAATGGTTGGAGAGAGAGGAATGACGTTTGGTTTCCGGAAGACGGCGGCAGCTGCCATGATACCGGATGATGATATATATATATATATATGTGTGTGTGTGTGTGTGTGTGTGTGTGTGTGTGTGTGTGTGTGTGTGTGTGTGTGTGTGTGCGAGTGCTTATTCACGCGCATGTCCGTGCATGGTTGTAACTGACGTAAGAGTGAAGTTATATCATCGTGAACTCAAATTGTTTAAGTGGAGTTAAAAGAACATGTTTGTAACCACAGTTCTGAAGCCTAATTTTATTCTCTCTCGATTTCCCTTCTCTACAAATAATGTGCATGTACTCTCTTCGCGTTCCTGAAGAGGTCACATTGTACCCTCTTAAGGTTTGAATACCTCCTCCATTCATGATGGTACAATCAAAGTTGCATCATCCCATATATTTCGGGTTGGTATTTGTTTGAGCGACGAAATATTTGAGCAAGTCATGGGCTGAGCTTGTAACATGTGAATCAACAGGTCCTAACTACCCTTTTCATCAGCATTACAAACATACAAGAGAATTCAACAAATAAATCAAACAAAAATCCCATAGGAATATCACACCAATCATCCATATTAACTATTGCTCTCCACATACTTACAAAATGTATTATCTTCTATTATTCTAAGGAATATATACATCCTTTTTTATAATCAACTTTTACAAGATCATGATGTGTTCCGTTGAGGTATTATTCAAAATTAAAATATAAAATTATGGAATATTCACCTGAAATGTCCGTCTCCTCAACTTAATTAATTATTTAACTGTAGCGCTTTCGGGACTTGTCCCATCATCAGCAGGATTTCAAACTGATATTCACTTATTTAACTGTAGCGCTTTCGGGACTTGTCCCATCATCAGCAGGATTCCAAACTGGTATTCACTTATTTAACTGTAGCGCTTTCGGGACTTGTCCCATCATCAGCAGGATTCCAAACTGGTATTCACTTATTTAAACTGTAGCGCTTTCGGGACTTGTCCCATCATGAGCAGGATGCCAAACTGGTATTCACTTTAGTAAACTGTACCGCTTTCGGGACTTGTCCCATCATCCGCAGGATTCCAAACTGGTATTCACGTTATTTAACTGTAAGCGCTTGCGGGACTTGTTCCCCACAATCATCAGGATTCCAAACTGGGTATTCACTTATTTAACTGTAGCGCTTTCGGGACTTGTTCCCATCATCAATCAGGATTCCAAACTGGTATTTCACTTTATTTAACTGTAGCGCTTTCGGGACTTGTCCCATCATCAGCAGGATTTTCAACTGTATATTCACTTATTTAACTGTAGCGCTTTCGGTACTTGTTCCCATCCTCAGCAGGATTTCAAACTGGTATTCACTCACTATTTAACTGTAAAGCCGCTTTCGTGAACGTGTCCCATCATCAGCAGGACTCCAAACTGGTATTCACTTTATTTAACTGTAGCGCTTTCGGGACTTGTCCCCATCATCAGCAGGAGTTCCAAACCTGGGTATTCACTTATTTTAACTGTTTGCGCTTATTCAGGGCTTGTCCCATCATCAGCAGGATTCCAAACTGGTTATTCACTTATTTAACTGAAGCGCTTTCGTTCGGGACTTGTCCCATCATCAGCAGGATTCCAAACTGGTATTCACGTTGTTCACTGTAGCGCTTTCTGGACTTGTCCCATCATCAGCAGGATTTCAACTTGGTATTCCCTTATTTAACTGTAGCGCTTTCGGGACTTGTCCCAACATCAGCAGGATTCCAAACTGGTATTCACTTATTTAAACTGTTAACTGTTGCGCTTTCGGCGAACTTTTCCCCTCATCAGCAGGATTCCAAACGGTTATTCACTTAGTTTAACTTGTTGCGCTTTCGGGACTTTGTCCCATCATCAGCAAGATTCCAAACTGGTATTCACCTTTATTTAACTGTAGGGCGGCTTTTTCGGGAGCTTTCGGGTCCCTTCCGGATCAGCAGGATTCCAAACTGGTATTCACTTATTTAATAACTGTAGCCGCTTTCGGGACTTGTCCCATCATCAGCAGGATTCCAATCTGGTATTCACTTATTTAACTGTAGCGCTTTCGGGACTTGCCCCAATCATCAGCAGAGGATTCCAAACTGGTATTTCAACTTATTTAACTGTAAGCGCTTTCGGGACTTGTCCCATCAATCCACAGGAGTTTCAACCTGGTATTCACTTATTTAACTGTAGCGCTTTCGGGACTTGTCCCATCATCAGCAGGATTTCAAACTGGTATTCACTTATTTAACTGTAGCGCTTTCGGGACTTGTCCCATCATCAGCAGGATTTCAAACTGGTATTCACTTATTTAACTGTAGCGCTTTCGGGACTTGTCCCATCATCAGCAGGATTCCAAACTGGTATTCACTTATTTAACTGTAGCGCTTTCGGAGACTTGTCCCATCATCAGCAGGATTCCAAACTGGTATTCACTTATTTAACTGTAGCGCTTTCGGGACTTGTCCCATCATCAGCAGGATTCCAAACTGGTATTCACTTATTTAACTGTAGCGCTTTCTGGACTTGTCCCATCATCAGCAGGATTCCAAACTGGTATTCACTTATTTAACTGTAGCGCTTTCGGGACTTGTCCCATCATCAGTAGGATTTCAAACTGATATTCACTTATTTAACTGTAGCGCTTTCGGGACTTGTCCCATCATCAGCAGGATTCCAAACTGGTATTCACTTATTTAACTGAAGCGCTTTCGGGACTTGTCCCATCATCAGCAGGATTCCAAACTGGTATTCACTTATTTAACTGTAGCGCTTTCGGGACTTGTCCCATCATCAGCAGGATTCCAAACTGGTATTCTTCACTTATTTAACTGTAGGCACTTTCGGGACTTGTCCCATCATGAGCAGGATTCCAAACTGGTATTCACTTATTTAACTGTAGCGCTTTCGGGACTTGCCCCATCATCAGCAGGATTTCAAACTGGTATTCACTTATTTAACTGTAGCGCTTTCGGGACTTGTCCCATCATCAGCAGGATTTCAAACTGGTATTCACTTATTTAACTGTAGCGCTTTCGGGACTTGTCCCATCATCAGCAGAATTCCAAACTGGTACTCACTTATTTAACTGTAGCGCTTTCGGGACTTGTCCCATCATCAGCAGGATTTCAAACTGGTATTCACTTATTTAACTGTAGCGCTTTCGGGACTTGTCCCATCATCAGCAGGATTCCAAACTGGTATTCACTTATTTAACTGTAGCGCTTTCGGGACTTGTCCCATCATCAGCAGGATTTCAAACTGGTATTCACTTATTTAACTGTAGCGCTTTCGGGACTTGTCCCATCATCAGCAGGATTTCAAACTGGTATTCACTTATTTAACTGTAGCGCTTTCGGGACTTGTCCCATCATCAGCAGGATTCCAAACTGGTATTCACTTATTTAACTGTAGCGCTTTCGGGACTTGTCCCATCATCAGCAGGATTTCAAACTGGTATTCACTTATTTAACTGTAGCGCTTTCGGGACTTGTCCCATCATCAGCAGGATTTCAAACTGGTATTCACTTATTTAACTGTAGCGCTTTCGGGACTTGTCCCATCATCAGCAGGATTCCAAACTGGTATTCACTTATTTAACTGTAGCGCTTTCGGGACTTGTCCCATCATCAGCAGGATTTCAAACTGGTATTCACTTATTTAACTGTAGCGCTTTCGGGACTTGTCCCATCATCAGCAGGATTTCAAACTGGTATTCACTTATTTAACTGTAGCGCTTTCGGGACTTGTCCCATCATCAGCAGGATTCCAAACTGGTATTCACTTATTTAACTGTAGCGCTTTCGGGACTTGTCCCATCATCAGCAGGATTCCAAACTGGTATTCACTTATTTAACTGTAGCGCTTTCGGGACTTGTCCCATCATCAGCAGGATTTCAAAAAGATATTCACTTATTTAACTGTAGCGCTTTCGGGACTTGTCCCATCATGAGCAGGATTTCAAACTGATATTCACTTATTTAACTGTAGCGCTTTCGGGACTTGTCCCATCATCAGCAGGATTCCAAACTGGTATTCACTTATTTAACTGTAGAGCTTTCGGGACTTGTCCCATCATCAGCAGGATTCCAAACTGGTATTCACTTATTTAACTGTAGCGCTTTCGGGACTTGTCCCAACATCAGCAGGATTCCAAACTGGTATTCACTTATTTAACTGTTGCGCTTTCGGGACTTGTCCCATCATCAGCAGGATTCCAAACTGGTATTCACTTATTTAACTGTAGCGCTTTCGGGACTTGTCCCATCATCAGCAGGATTTCAAACTGGTATTCACTTATTTAACTGTAGCGCTTTCGGGACTTGTCCCATCATCAGCAGGATTCCAAACTGGTATTCACTTATTTAACTGTAGAGCTTTCGGGACTTGTCCCATCATCAGCAGGATTCCAAACTGGTATTCACTTATTTAACTGTAGCGCTTTCGGGACTTGTCCCAACATCAGCAGGATTCCAAACTGGTATTCACTTATTTAACTGTTGCGCTTTCGGGACTTGTCCCATCATCAGCAGGATTTCAAACTGGTATTCACTTATTTAACTGTAGCGCTTTCGGGACTTGTCCCATCATGAGCAGGATTCCAAACTGGTATTCACTTATTTAACTGAAGCGCTTTCGGGACTTGTCCCATCATCAGCAGGATTCCAAACTGGTATTCACTTATTTAACTGTAGCGCTTTCGGGACTTGTCCCATCATCAGCAGGATTCCAAACTGGTATTCACTTATTTAACTGTTGCGCTTTCGGGACTTGTCCCATCATCAGCAGGATTCCAAACTGGTATTCACTTATTTAACTGAAGCGCTTTCGGGACTTGTCCCATCATCAGCAGGATTCCAAACTGGTATTCACTTATTTAACTGTAGCGCTTTCGGGACTTGTCCCATCATCAGCAGGATTCCAAACTGGTATTCACTTATTTAACTGTAGCGCTTTCAAGACTTGTCCCAACATCAGCAGGATTCCAAACTGGTATTCACTTATTTAACTGTAGCGCTTTCGGGACTTGTCCCAACATCAGCAGGATTCCAAACTGGTATTCACTTATTTAACTGTTGCGCTTTCGGGACTTGTTCCATCATCAGCAGGATTCCAAACTGGTATTCACTTATTTAACTGAAGCGCTTTCGGGACTTGTCCCATCATCAGCAGGATTCCAAACTGGTATTCACTTATTTAACTGTAGCGCTTTCGGGACTTGTCCCTTCATCAGCAGGATTCCAAACTGGTATTCACTTATTTAACTGTAGCGCTTTCGGGACTTGTCCCATCATCAGCAGGATTCCAAACTGGTATTCACTTATTTAACTGTAGCGCTTTCGGGACTTGTCCCATCATCAGCAGGATTCCAAACTGGTATTCACTTATTTAACTGTAGCGCTTTCGGGACTTGTCCCATCATCAGCAGGATTCCAAACTGGTATTCACTTATTTAACTGTAGCGCTTTCGGGACTTGTCCCATCATCAGCAGGATTCCAAACTGGTATTCACTTATTTAACTGTAGCGCTTTCGGGACTTGTCCCATCATCAGCAGGATTCCAAACTGGTATTCACTTATTTAACTGTAGCGCTTTCGGGACTTGTCCCATCATCAGCAGGATTCCAAACTGGTATTCACTTATTTAACTGTAGCGCTTTCGGGATTTGTCCCATCATCAGCAGGATTCCAAACTGGTATTCACTTATTTAACTGTAGCGCTTTCGGGACTTGTCCCATCATCAGCAGGATTCCAAACTGGTATTCACGTATTTAACTGTAGCGCTTTCTGGACTTGTCCCATCATCAGCAGGATTTCAAACTGATATTCACTTATTTAACTGTAGCGCTTTCGGGACTTGTCCCATCATCAGCAGGATTCCAAACTGGTATTCACTTATTTAACTGTAGAGCTTTCGGGACTTGTCCCATCATCAGCAGGATTCCAAACTGGTATTCACTTATTTAACTGTAGCGCTTTCGGGACTTGTCCCAACATCAGCAGGATTCCAAACTGGTATTCACTTATTTAACTGTTGCGCTTTCGGGACTTGTCCCATCATCATCAGCAGGATTCCAAACTGGTATTCACTTATTTAACTGTAGCGCTTTCGGGACTTGTCCCATCATCAGCAGGATTTCAAACTGGTATTCACTTATTTAACTGTAGCGCTTTCGGGACTTGTCCCATCATGAGCAGGATTCCAAACTGGTATTCACTTATTTAACTGTAGCGCTTTTGGGACTTGTCCCATCATCAGCAGGATTCCAAACTGGTATTCACTTATTTAACTGTAGCGCTTTCGGGACTTGTCCCATCATCAGCAGGATTCCAAACTGGTATTCACTTATTTAACTGAAGCGCTTTCGGGACTTGTCCCATCATCAGCAGGATTCCAAACTGGTATTCACTTATTTAACTGTAGCGCTTTCGGGACTTGTCCCATCATCAGCAGGATTCCAAACTGGTATTCACTTATTTAACTGTAGCGCTTTCGGGACTTGCCCCATCATCAGCAGGATTCCAAACTAGTATTCACTTATTTAACTGTAGCGCTTTCGGGACTTGTCCCATCATCAGCAGGATTTCAAACTGGTATTCACTTATTTAACTGTAGCGCTTTCGGGACTTGTCCCACCATCAGCAGGATTTCAAACTGGTATTCACTTATTTAACTGTAGCGCTTTCGGGACTTGTCCCATCATCAGCAGGATTTCAAACTGGTATTCACTTATTTAACTGTAGCGCTTTCGGGACTTGTCCCATCATCAGCAGGATTCCAAACTGGTATTCACTTATTTAACTGTAGCGCTTTCGGGACTTGTCCCATCATCAGCAAGATTCCAAACTGGTATTCACTTATTTAACTGTAGCGCTTTCGGGACTTGCCCCATCATCAGCAGGATTTCAAACTGGTATTCACTTATTTAACTGTAGCGCTTTCGGGACTTGTCCCATCATCAGCAGGATTCCAAACTGGTATTCACTTATTTAACTGTAGCGCTTTCGGGACTTGTCCCATCATCAGCAGGATTCCAAACTGGTATTCACTTATTTAACTGTAGCGCTTTCGGGACTTGTTCCATCATCAGCAGGATTCAAAACTGGTATAATTTTATGGGAAGATAAGACAATACTGAGTTTTGTAATATTATAAATTTGATTGGTTGGGCTATTAATTTTGAGAATTATTTTGTTGGGGCGATGGAGAGATATAATTAACTTTTTTTTGTACACAGATTTGAATCCTGCCGATGATGGGACAAGTCCCGAAAGCGCTACAATTAAATAACTAATTAAGTTGAGGAGACGGACCTTTCAGCTGCATATTCCATAATTTTATATTTTTATCTTTTTTATAACTTATTTAACAATTTCAAGAGCAAATATTCACTTCTTTCGAAAAAAAAAACAAATTAAATAGTATATTCCCAAACCTTCCGGCCGCACTATGGCCCTGGGCTCGACTCAGCCTCTAACGGAAATGAGTACCAGACACTTTTTCTGGGGTAAAGACGGCCGTCACCCAGGGCTGATATCAAATGTTGATTGTCTAGAAAAAGTGGGGGCCTTAACCTCCCACTATGTAGTGGGATCACTTTACTTAACAGTACATTACCATACGAGGTTGGGAAGTGTTTTTTTACAGAAGGGAGGAAATGTTTAAAAACTGAGTTATAGCAAGGCTTTCTTATTTCCCAGATACTGTAAAACAATTCACAAAGATTCGTTGTACAATATTTTTTGCGCGATGTTTTCAAAATAATAAATAATAGTAAAATAATAACATTTTTGTTGGAAAAGTTTGCGTTCTTTATAACAACTGACTAACGTTAAAAGTGTGGGCAATGTTTATTAGTTGAAACTACAGGAGGCCGTGACAGGAATCAGTAATAAAATAACGGAAAGTACTTATTTATTATGATGATCTTGTAGAAGAATTCCGGTCTGTTGGCCATGGTCTTGAATTAGGTCTGTATTTGTTTACCAATGTTGCTCTGCTCATGATGGAACTAGTCCCGAAAGGCCTATAGAGTGTTAAAACATCTTAAGTTGAGGAGACGGACCTATAAGGTGGCTATTTTATAGTTTTTAATCATACATTATATTACTGTGAACTAACACCTCTACGGAAACTTGTCATGAATTTTTCTAGTATCCAATCATCTCCATCACATAATGAATTTCTCGTGAATAATCTATAGTTAAATTCAGGATATATTTCTAGCGTCACCATGTTTTCTCTCGAAACGATACTTGATATATCTAATATATAAAAATGTTTGTTTGTTTGTTTGTTCGTTCGTACTTTATGCGCGGCCATACCGTTGATCCGATTGTGATGGGGCTTTTTGTAAAATGTTCAGGAGATTCCCGGGATGAACATAGGCTATAAGAGAGTTGTGATACTCAACTCCTACACCCTTAAAAATCACCCTTTGTAGTGGAAAACGTGAAAAAAAGTAGTTCTTTGGACGCTTAAATGGCTTACGCTGTCTAAACCATAACAAATACACAAAATTAATGTACACAGAATTAAATATATCGAAAAACTCTACAAAAAAGTCCGCGACAGCATATGTTTATCTCTTACGGATAACTCACAATAACAATTTTTGTCTTTCATTGATGCCAAGAAGATCGAGACAAGTACGTAGATTCCTGTGCAAGCATAGCAGCACATGGCGGGTATTCTTTTACGGATAGCTAACAATAACGAATTTTGTCTTTTAGCTCATTTATGTCAAGAAAATCGAAATAAGTAGATTCCCGGGCAACACCGGATAATCAGCACGGGGAATCTTAAAATAATTACGATATACATTTATAATTATTTAATTTGACTTATTCAACGAATCATAAGAAGTACATTGACTTTTTTCTTTCAGCTCATTTATGCCAATAAAATGGGGATGAGTACATTCCCGGACAACGCCGGGTAAACAGCACGGGGTATCTAAAAGTAATTACGATATAAAATTTTTCCTTTTACTTATTTAACTAAACATAAAACACATTAATTTTCGTATTTCAGCTCATTTATGTCAAGAAGTCGGGATAAGTAAATTCCCGGGCAACGCCGGGTAATCAGCACGTGGTATCTGAAAATATAAATTTATAATTAGTTTTCCCTTTACTTATTCAACTAAACATAAAAGCACTTTAATTTTAATTTATTTAGGCGTAGCAGCGCACGCCGGGTATTAGCTAGTGCATTATAAAAAATAAATTTTCAGTAAATTAGTAAAATAGGAGTATACATTAGACTTGCTGAGGAATATGCTTGTTTTAAACAGTTCCTGAATGACAGGATCTTTTGAATCATGCGTTACATTTTACTCCTCCTGACAGCAGATTCCCCTTAAAAAACATGTTATTGATAGTTGGAAGTATGTAGCGAGGAATTGAATAGCCCGGATTAATTTCGCAGCTGTGGGATCAATGTGAAATTGTGTAGAACAAAATCCTGAACGATTCATCACGGATGTAACAAGATTTGTACGTCGAGCTGCAGCGACAGGAGAGACGGTCTTCGTGATGAATGATCGGTACCAACCATCTCCCTCCATTCATAAAGTCAGGATTCTTGCTACTGCCATAACCCGCTCCATAACGTAACCTAACGTTTCCATGGTAACCTAACGTTTCCATGGCAACCATGTTCTAAGAGCAGCGAGTTACTAAACCTAATTTTGTAACGTGTTGTCGGGCAGGGCATGTGGCACGTATGGGGAATGAAAGAGGTGCATGGGAACTTCTTGTAGGAAAGCCAGAGAGAAAACGCCTAGTTGGATGACCAATAATGAGGTAGGAGAATAACAACTATGATGAGGGAAGTAGATTATACAGGGAATGATTGGAAAACATTAGCTCAGGATAGGGATGTATGGAGAGTTTATGTCCGCGCGGCCATAAACCTACGGGTTCGATAGTGCCTGTGAATTAGTAAGAGTAAGTAAGTTGTCTACAATATTTTATCTACGTTCACAGTATTTTAATATATGTTAGATATTTAGTATATTTAATTGAAATGTATTTACTGCGGAAACGATATGTTCAAAGAAATAGTACCATTAAAATGCGAGGTTGGGAAGTGGTTTTTACAGAAGTGAGGATATAATTAAACACCGAGCTATAGCGAGGTTTTTAATTTCCGAGATCCTGTAAAAACTTCACAAACGTGCGTTGTACATTATTCTTTGCACGATGGTTTTCAAAATAGCAAATAATAGTAAAATAATAACATATTTGTTGGAAATATTTGTGTTCATTATAAACAACTGACTAACGTTAACAGTCTGGCCAATGTCTGTACGGAAAATGCCGAAAATAATTCAGTTGAGACTTCAGCAGGCCGTGACAACAATCAGTCATAAAATGGCGACAAGTACGAATTTATTGTTTTATATTGTTTCAAATAAAGTTCAGTTAATTTAAAATGCAGTGATTTGTTTCTTATAATGTATATTAACAATACATTTTGGATATATTTTGCATATATATATATATATATATATATATATATATATATTGTAGGTAGCATACATAAACAGCAGAGGTTTTACTTCCCGGAGGTATGTAATATTACAGTATAGTTATTTACATGTTGCCAACCCCGAAATTGAGGAAATAGAACTTTCTATCATGGTCGTCATTCCTATATTCTATATATAGTTTATTCTTCTTCAGTAATAGATCTTGGACTACATCTAGACGCAAATTTAACCTGGCAAACACAAGTGAAACACATATGTAAAAAGACTTTCTCCGTCTTACATTATCTTAGACGTTTACAGAATTTTCTCCCAGTTTCGTTAAAACAAATCCTTGTGCAGAATCTTGTGTTACCACACTTCGATTATTGTGACATTATATATAATGATCTAAACTATGACTTGTCGCAGAGACTGCAGCGTGTTCATAATGCTTGCGTTCGATTAATTTTCAATATCCGCCGTTATGACCATATTTCCGAACACTTTAATAACCTCTCTTGGCTCCGTCTTACTGACAGACGTAAATTGCACTCTCTTTCACTACTTTTCAAGCTTCTGAATTCCTACATCCCTACTTACCTGGGGTCTAGATTTGAGAAGTTATCCTCTTACCACAATATTGACACTAGATCACAAGATAACAGTCTGCTAACAATTCCTCTTCATAGCACTTCCTCCTATTCTACTTCCTTCACAGTAGCCTCTGCCCGCTCCTGGAATCTCCTTCCTCAAGATATCAGGGGTTGCCGCACACTTGGCACCTTTAAGTCACGCTTATACAGTTACCTGTTGTCTAATAATTAATTTTTCTCTATTTATTTAATTTTATACTTTGTCATTAATCGTTTCCTGTTTTTTTATATATATTGTACATATTATATATTTAATTCGTTAAATTTAGAGTAAATCAAAATACATTATAAATATTAATTGTATTGTATTCATAACTTGTAATCGTTTATTTATATATATATATTGTAATTTAGATTTAAGACTATTTTTTTGTTTGTATTTTTTTAAACCTGGTTGAGTGGTAGACAAGGCCTTAAGGCCTTAACTCTGCCAGGTAAAATAAAGCTATTATTATTATTATTATTATTATTATTATTATATTATTATTTTATTTATTATTATTATATGTACGACAGAACGCACTATCCTACAAAAAAAAATGTGGGCTTTGGAGAAAAAAAAAATCACGATAAATGAACAAACATTGTTGTTATACGGAGTGAATCATAAATATGGCTATACGTTTGATCGCGTTGTGTGATGAAAATATTACCATTACAGGAAAAATGAAATTACCGTTGTAAAGGCAATTATTCAAGTCACAACAACGGAATAAAACAAAACAGCGTAGAACTTACGTCATTAGTCAAAACGGCGTTGAATATGCAACAGCAAATTACAATTGCTGCATGGGCAATAACGTATGTTAATGATCATGAGGCCGCAAGACGGGCAAGACGTGAGTTTAACGTAGCATTGCAGCCGTCGACTGTGGGGAAGTGGAGAAAACGACTGCTGGAAACGAGAAGGATGCAGAAAATCAAACATCCTGGAAGGCCTCGCATTAGCACGGATGCAGAAACAACGAAGAGAATTGTGGAGGCGTTCGACGCTAGCCCACAAAAATCAACCCGCCAAGCTGCACGTGAGCGGTGATTTGTTTTGTTTTGTTCTATAGTTGTAATTTGAAGGATTCCGTTTCCAATGATAACATCATATTTCCTTTAATAATAATATATTCATCACAAAATGCGATCAAACGTATAGCCATATTTCTGAATCACTCTGTATTGCGGAAACAATATGTTCAAAGAAATAGTATATTACAATGCACGGTTGGGAAGTGGTTTTTATAGAAGTGAGGATATATTTAAAAATCGAGCTATAGCGAGGACAGAATATGTAAAGTATAAATAATAGTTCTAAAAACACGCTTTATTAGAAACCCGAACCAAAAAATTGAAAAATAATTTTAATTTCCAACACACTTAGGATAAAATTAAAGTGGTCAACAAAAAACTCATCTCCAACACATCTAGAATAAAACTACAGTTATCAACAAAAATAAAATAATTTTACCATCAAAAGCGTGGGGTGCTCTATATCAATTAATATATTTGATAATAAACAGACATTGGTAAAAGTAAAGTCTCTAAGAAGAAAATGTAAAAATCATATAGAGCACCCCACGCTTTTGATGGTAAAATTATTTTCTTTTTGTTGATAACTTTAGTTTTATTCTAGATGTGTTGGAGATGAATTTTTTGTTGACCACTTTAATTTTATCCCAAGCGTGTTGGAAATTAAAATTATTTTTCATTTTTTTAGTTCGGTTTTCTAATAAAGCGTGTTGTTTTAGTTTTTTAAACTATTATTTATTTTTTAGTTTTAATATTTTACAGAATAAGATAAAATGTAAATATCTTTAAATTCGATACTATTGTAGTATGAGCTAAAAGTAATACTCTTCTATAAAAAATGCTCCCAGCTGGATTTGAACCAGCGAACTATGGATTACTGAAATTATTTACCACTACAGTCCACCGCTCTACCAACTGAACTCTTACAACGATTGGACTAAAAAAGTCGACAAGTCCGCAACTACTATTATACCAGTTTCATTTTTTTTATCTTCTGATGATTCTGGCCAGTATTTTAGAAACACAATATGAAATTAGTGGATTGTCAGGTCCTTTACAAGAATACCAAAGTTTACAACCGTCGATCCCAATGTTCATAAGTGGGTGAAAGATCGTTTTCCAATTATTACGTTCCATTAGATACAAGGACACTTTATTTTATTTTCTGATGATTCTGGCCAGGACTTTGGAAACTAAATATGAAATTATTGTATTGACACGGGTCCTTTACAAGTATACAACGTTTCAAGTCGATCCAATGATTTTAAGTGAGTCAAAATGGCGTTCAAAGATTCCGTTACATAGATAGATAGATAGATAGATAGATAGATAGATAGAATAGATAGATAGATATAGATACGATAGATAGAGATAGACGATAGATAGATAGATACGATAGATATAGATAGACGATAGATAGATAGATACGATTAGATAGATAGATCGATAGATAGATATAGACGATAGATAGATAGATACGATAGATAGATATAGACGATAGATAGATAGATACGATAGATAGATAGATACGATAGATAGATATAGACGATAGATAGATAGATACGATAGATAGATATAGACGATAGATAGATATAGACGATAGATAGATAGATACGATAGATAGATATAGACGATAGATAGATAGATACGATAGATAGATATAGACGATAGATAGATATAGACGATAGATAGATAGATACGATAGATAGATATAGACGATAGAGATAGATAGAGACGATAGATGAGATAATGACGATAGATAGATATAGACGATAGATAGATAGATACGATAGATAGATATAGACGATAGATAGATAGATACGATAGATAGATAGATACGATAGATAGATATAGACGATAGATAGATAGATACGATAGATAGATATAGACGATAGATAGATAGATACGATAGATAGATAGATACGATAGATAGATATAGACGATAGATAGATAGATACGATAGATAGATATAGACGATAGATAGATATAGACGATAGATAGATAGATACGATAGATAGATATAGACGATAGATAGATAGATACGATAGATAGATATAGACGATAGATAGATATAGACGATAGATAGATAGATACGATAGATAGATATAGACGATAGATAGATAGATACGATAGATAGATAGATACGATAGATAGATATAGACGATAGATAGATAGATACGATAGATAGATATAGACGATAGATAGATAGATACGATAGATAGATAGATACGATAGATAGATATAGACGATAGATAGATAGATACGATAGATAGATATAGACGATAGATAGATAGATACGATAGATAGATAGATACGATAGATAGATATAGACGATAGATAGATAGATACGATAGATAGATATAGACGATAGATAGATACGATAGATATAGACGATAGATAGATAGATAGATAGATAGATAGATAGATAGATAGATAGATAGATAGATAGATAGATAGATAGATAGATAGATATAGATGATAGATAGATATATACAGGTCAAGCTAATATAAAGCGTGTAAAAATGAATGTTTGTACTAGACATGCTCTGGGGCGTAATCAGATGCGCACTGGGGTACCAACCCAGAGGTCTGGGTTCAAGTCCCATCCAAGCATTTATTTTTATTATCATGTCATATTAAGCTTGCATTGCTCAAGGTCAAAATTTTAATTATAAACATATATATATAATATATATATTATATATATATATATATATATATATATAACTTGAATAAAATCAGGACAGTGTGTTGATAGGATAAAGAGTCTAAAGTAATATGTATAGTAAATGATAATACATTTCAAAAGTTGCCAAACTTATTAAATTTTAACTTTTTCTATACGTATCAATAGAAAGTAGGAAAGAGTAAAATTCTATGTGATTCTTTCGTTGGAAAATGTGGTACTGGCAGGAATATTGACAAAGTCTCAAAAGATGAAAAGAAGAAAAAAGAAGGAAAAAGAAGAATGAAAGAGTTGTATCCGTGTATAATGAGGGAAGCCTGCTGCAAGAGACATAATGAGCAAGAGAGAACCGAATGGACGTGGATGAAATGGAGATAATGGAGGGCGAAAGGCGCACAAAGACGTTGTGCAACTGTTTCAGATGGTTGGCTGCACAAAAAGAAATGTACAGTATCTGTACAATGTTACTGAAAATCCAACTATCTGATTTCTAAAGATGTACGCTATTAGTGACAAGATTTGTTACAAAAGTATGGTCTCCCTTTCTTGTAGTTCTCTTCTATTTACAGAAGTTAAAAATCATATATCGTAAATGCATCCAAAGTCAATAATAATAATAATAATAATAATATTAATAATAATAATAATAATAATAATAATAATAATAAATTTTGAAAAGAAAAAAATATCGAAAATATAGTGAAAAAGAATGCAAAATTATAAGAAAAGTTTTAGGTGCACAAGTCATAGGTGAACCATTTAGACTCAGAAGTAAAAAGGAAATAAAAATATATACAGACATTCATAGTGATATTAGAAAACGAAGGTTAAAATTTTATAGCCATATTAAACGAATGAACTCAAATAGGCTTACAAAACAGATAATGGAATTCTACGAAAACAGAAGTAAAGCTCCAGTGGATACCATGAAGTGGATTGATGAAGTCAAAAAGGACTTAAAATTGGCAGAAATTACTAAGGAAGATATCCCAAACAGAAATATATTTAAAATTAAGGTGAATAAGTGGCAAGTTGACCAAGAGGACAAACCGAAGTAAAAACTGGAACAACTTGGACAGATGAGAGAAAACTAGCTCATAGCAAAAGAATGAATGAAATTTGGGCTCAAAGGAAACGCCTCTAAGTACTTTGCGTAGTCCTACATGGGCTCATCCGCAATTAAAAATAATAATAATAATAATAATATTTTTTTTATTTATATACAGAATTTTAATGTTTACATATCTTTCTTTGCCTAAAGTTTTATTTTTCTTCTCCACTCGTCTCTCTCCATCCAATTCATGTACTCCAGTCCTCTTGTTCTCATTCCAGTTCTTATTTCCTGCATCCACGAGTTTCGAGGTCTTCCTCTCCTCCTTCTTCCAGGTGGACACCATTCCAATATTTTCCTGGGTAATCTTTCTTCTTACATTCGTCGTACGTGCCCATACCAATTTAATTGCTTATACCGTATATAATCTATTATTGAATAACCAATATTCATTTTGTTCTCTTATGACAGTATTTCTTATTTTTCTAATTGTGAACATCTCGCTGCTCTCCTCAAGAAATCCATTTCCATCGACATAAGTTTTTGTTCTTGCTCTTCTCAAGAAATCCATTTCCATCGACATAAGTTTTTGTTCTAAGTTTTTGTTGAATTTCCAAACTTCAGCTCCATATGTGGCAGTACTTCTCACTACTGAATTATATATTTGTAACTTATTTTTCCTGGGGGAACGCCGTAGCGTAGTGGTTAAGGCACTGAGCTACAAGCTAGAGTGTCGAGGGCTCAAGTCCCGTTGGGGTCAGGATTTTTAAACTGGCCCAAACTCTCTGGCGGCACTATGGCCCTGGGGTCGACTCAGCCTATAACTGAAATGAGTACCTGACGCTTGTTCTGGGGGTAAAGGCGGCAGTCACGCAGGGCTGACAACCCGGCTGACGTAAAGTGCCGATTGTCTAGAAAAAGTGGGAGCCTTAACTTCCTACTACCCCAAGGGCTTCCGGGCCTTTTGTGGGATCACTCTTTTTTAAACTTATTTTTCCTGGTTATATGTCTGTTCCATAAGACTTCCATTCATCATTGCTGTTATTGCTCTACCTTTATTTATTTTGTTCTTAATATCACTTTCTTGTTTATCCTCTTTATGCCTTTTCTAAATCCACAAATGTGAAATGAACTTGTTATTCGTATTTTCAATCAATTACTTTACCACAAATATGTGATCAATTGTAGATCTCTCAGACCTGAAGCCTGCTTGTACTTCATTCTCCTTATGTTTATAATTTTCTTCCAAATAGTATTTGATTATTTTTCCATATATACGGCTAATAACATTCATTACGGTGATTCCTCTATAATTATTGCACTCATCCTTTCTTCCTTTCTTATGAATAACTGATATTAACCCAATTTTCCATTTTACTGGTACATCTTCTCCGTTTAGGCATCTCTCAAAAAGGTTCCTTAACAATTCAAATAATTTCCTTGTGCCATATTTAATTAATTCTGGTTGTACTCCTTCTTCCCCACAAGCCGTTCCACTTCTTAAACTTCCAATTGCTATCTCTTACTTACTTACTTACTTACTCACTGGCACTATCGAACCCGTAGGTTCATGGCCGCGCGGACATAAGCTCTCCATACATCCCTATCCTGAGCTAATGCTTTCCAATCATTCCCTGTATAATCTACGTCCCTCAAATCATAGTTAATATTGTTCTTCCACCTCATTCTTGGTCTACCAACTCGGCATTTTCCTTCTGGCTTTCCTACAAGAAGTTTCCATGCACGTCTTTCATTCCCCATACGCGCAACATGTCCTGCCCATCGCAGTCTACGAGACTTAACTGTTCTTATTATATCTGGCTTCCTATAAAGACCATGTAGTTCATTGTTATGTAGTCTTCTCCATTCACCTGTCTGTTCATCTCTCTTTGGTCCAAAAATTTCCCTAAGAACTTTATTCTCAAATACTCGCAATCTCCTTTCCTCCCTTAAAGTAAGAGTCCATGTTTCGTACCCATATAATATAACTGGTAGAATAATAGTTTTATGTATTTTCAGCTTAACGTTTTTTGAAAGGAGTTGGGACATCAAGAGTCTCTGCAATGCATAATAGCACGCATTTCCAGAATTGAGCCTATGTTTAATTTCTTTGTGCTTCTCATTCCTATTTGTGATTATTGTTCCTAGGTATTTGAATTCAGCCACTTCCTCAAAATTTCCCTCATTTGTCCTTAGCTGTCCATTTCCATTATATACTGAATTTCTACGTGTGACCATATATTTAGTTTTATTGATATTTACTTCCAGTCCCAAGTTCTTAGTGTTACTCAATAGTGTGTGCGTGTTGGCCTTTAGTATCTCCTCGCTATCGGCCAGTTGCTATCTCTACTGTCTCAATATCTAAATGTATACTCGTTCTGTTTTAATAATAATAATAATAATAATAATAATAATAATAATAATAATAATAGCTTTATTTTATTTGGAAGAGTTAAAGCGTTAAGGTATTGTCTACCACTCAACCAGGTTAAAAAAAAACGAAAATTATTCTTACATCTAATTACAACAAACATAAATATACATGATACGTCTACAATATAATTATGTAATATATAAAAATGAATGTTTGTTTGTTTGTTTGTTTGATTGTACGTACTTTATGCGCGGCCATACCGTTGATCCGATTTTGATGGGGTTTTTGCAAAATGTTCAGGAGATTCCCGGGATGAACATAGGCTATAAGAGAATTGCGATACTCAACTCCTACACCCATAAAAATCGCCCTTTGTAGTGGAAAAAGTAGATTACGCTGCCTAAACCATAACAAATACACAACATTAATGTACACAGAATTGAATATCTCAAAAAGCTCAACAAAAAAGCCCGCGACAGCATATGTTTATCTCTTACGGATAACTCACAATAACCATTTTTGTCTTTCATTGATGCCAAGAAGATCGAGGCAAGTGCTTAGATTCCTGTGCAAGCATAGCAGAAAAATACGGGTATTCTTTTAGGGATAGGCCTAACTCATAATAACGAATTTTGTCTTTTAGCTCATTTACGCCAAGAAGATCGACATAAGTAGATTCCCGGGCAACACCGTGTAATCAGCACGGGGAATCTTAAATAATTATGATATACATTTATAATTATTTTTCATCTTACTCATTCAACTAATCATAAGAAGTACATTAATTTTTGTCTTTCGGCTCATTTATGCCAAGAAGATCGGGATGAGTTGATTCCCGAACAACGCCGGGTAAACAGCACGGGGTATCCAAAAACAATTACGATATAATTTTTTTCCTTCACTTATTTAACTAAACATAAAACACATTAATTTTCGTATTTCAGTTCATTTATGTCATAAAGATCGGGATAAGTAGATTCCCGGGCAACGCCGGGTAATCAGCACCGGGTATCTAAAAAATATAATCCTATCATGTATTCAACTAAACATAAAAGGACACTAATTTTCATTTATTTAGGCGTAGCAGCGCACGCCGGGTATTAGCTATTATATTATAAGACATTCCCCCTTGTCACATATCGGGTAAGTTAATTAATTATTGATACTCAATGCAGCAATATGGAGCCGGAACAGGCTAGCAAAAAGCCTAAAGAGTGACGAAAATGACGAATAAGTTATTCAATGTCGAATGAATCACTGACATATTTTAATCTCCCGAATATTTTAAAAATACACAAATTGAAGTGTAGTTAATTAAATAAGTTATGAATGTATAAAATGATATAATTAAAGAAGGCGTTTGAAATGCAATGTACTCTATGGTGTACAATTTCCTGATGCTATCAGTTTTCAGGGCGTCTCCCCAGTTCAGTACACGAACAGTCCATCGCAATCAATTATTTAATTATCCTGATAATATTCACGTAAAACAGTCGCTTTATTTCCCACAAACTCGCTAAACAATTCTTATCCCACAGTATTTTGTACACCACACATTTTCTTTAAAACAGGCTGTGTTTTTTGCGAAATGGCCACGGCAAAAAGTTATAAGTATATGCAGTGACTCAAAAGGTATTTGTGAAATCTTCTTCTTGTATCTTGTAAGGCCATGTTTCCCTTAACAGAGATTTAGGCTGTCCGTTGCCGTGGCGTAGTCGGTAGAGTCCCTACCTTCCACTTCGGCGACCCGGGTTCGATGCCTGGCGGGGTAGGGGATTTTAAATCTCCACCCTGGGTCTGGGTGTGTGTCCTGTCCTTGTGTCTATGTGAGGATAAAAGAAAGTTAAAAAAGCAGGTAAAACAAAAAGGAAAAAAGGTAAAACAAAAAGAAAAAACAGTATAAACGAGAAAAAAAGGCGCTCTCCCCCTACAGGGAAGAATTTCAACCACATTCAGTTACACTTCTTTTCATATAGATGTCATTTGAGTGGTCCATGGTCAGCGTTCCGCCTCATTCTGACATCTAGGAAACCAAGGTAGTACTAGGACGGGAAAATTCGGTAAATATTGCCTAGAGGCCTTTTCATTTAGGCTTAAGGATCTTTTACGAGCCTGAAAATCTTCAGATTCGGGACCCACGGCTTAAAGTACCTCCCGGAGGACTTGCTCCTTGGATTTTTCCACCCTAAAAAAATCCATAGACCCCGGCGGGATTTGAACCCGCAACCCTCGGGACCAGAGACAAAGAGCATAACCACTAGTCCACCGCGTACCAGGTGATAAAAGATCACTTTATTTTGGATAATTTTTTTTTAATGTCGTCGCGCGCCGTAACCGAGTGGTTAAGGCAAGAAGCCTTGGCGCAGAGCTACGGACTTGCGCTGGTTCCAGTCTCCATGGGAGAAGAAATTTTCTCATGGAATTTCGGCCAATTTGGGACCGGTGCCCATCCAGCATCGTGATGCATTTGGATAGGTACAATAAGTAGTGACTCCAAGTTGAGAAGATCAGCTATAACGGCTGGCGGACCCGATATTCTAACCATATATCACCCCTACACTGGCTAGATTATCATCTACCTCTGTGATTAACACATGTGGATGTGAGACCAGCAGCCGGATGGTAGATCAAGGGCCTTCTAGGCCTGTCGTGCTTGACGTTAGTTAGAATCCATTGGTTCTCTTTTATGAGATTTCTGGCTTTCTCCCCTGGCATTGGCGGATTTATTGTAATTATATTTTTTAGGTTGGAGCACCTGGAAGGTGGAGTTACATTATACCGTTGATAAGATACGTAATAGATAATAATGAAGCTCCAGGAGAGTTCTTAACCTAAACTTAATCTAAACTCCACACCATAGGCAACCACAGGATCAAAAATATAGCCTAAATACAACATGTCCACAAATATAGTAGGCCTATCATACTTTAAACTCAATACAAGTAAAATTCATATCAAATCCTGTTGAGGTGAAGTCATATGATGAAAGTTAAAAATTAAATTTTACCTGTTGGTAGGTGACGTCGTCCTCAACTTTGTTAAACTATTGTATATAAAATTAACTGGAGCGCTTTCGGAAGTTATCTTCCATCTTCTGCAGCTTTAGCTTCTGCTACTTGTTGTGTACGGTGATGTATACTCCAACTGTTTGTAGCAGCAACTGACTTGTTTTTGACGATCTCGTATAATGGGTTTGACTGGGGTGCGTTCTCATTAAGAAGAGAGGTGTTGTTTGTTTCCTTTATAATTTCAAGGTCTTCAAATATATTTATCCTAGCGAATGTTTTCTCGGTGGATTATCGTGAGATTATCTCTCATCATATACTTTAAACTACTATTACGTCGCTTTGGATAATCGTATCTAAATGAAATTGGTGACAATCAAAAGAGAAACCCAAAACGTTTTTGCTATACCTCATACACATTAAATGTGGGCCCCCACGAGTGACGCTGCAGACATCGATGTCTGCTAAATATCCAACAATGGACCACAAAAAACATGATTAAATTTAGTTTAGTCTCTGTATTGTTGTCCATTATTCTCTATTGTTGACATTGTTAACATGCACAAAATTTTTTGAGTTTCTCTTTTGATTGTCAAAATTTTCATTGATATGATTATCCAAAGAGACGTGGTAGTAGTTTGAAGTATGACACTATATTTGTGGACACGTTTTATTATATGGAATAGTTTCCGAAATAATTGAATTTAAAATAGTCTAACATATGATGTACATATCGTGTATATTAGCCTTGTTTCTGTCCATATGTCGCGAATCAGGACGTAAACAGATGTCTCTCTTTGACGGTCAAATTCACTGTACTTAGAAGTGATTCTAAGTTACGCTAAGCTAATTACTGACTGCAAAGTTATCGCGTGTAGTAGACGACAAAAACTAACTCAACACTGATACAAACAACAGAGACAGCGTTTTCTTTCAGCTCTATACTAGGGGTTGGAATGTAGAGGGAGAGGTACCCTCAGTTTAAAAAAGACAAGTAACGGTCCTTGCCAGCGAGATAACTGTGGCGAAGTATCAAATATATAAAAATCAATGTTTGTTGGTTTGTTTGTTCATATTGTATGCGCGAGCATACCGTTGATCCGATTTTAATATGATTTTTTGCAAAATGTTTAGGAGATTCCAGGGATGAACATAGGCTATAAGATAGTTGTGATATTCAACCACTTCACCTCTAAAAATCACCCTTTGTAGTGAAGAAATGTGAAATAAAGTCCCTATTTTGACGCTTAAATGGCTTACGCTGCCTAAACCATAACAAATACACCAAATTAATGTACACAGAATTGAATATCACAATAAACTCTACAAAAAAGTCCGCGACAGCATATGTTTATCTTTTACGGATAACTCACAATAACCATTTTTGTCTTTCATTGATTCCAAGAAGATTGGGATAAGTAGATTTCCGGGCAAACGTGCTCTGCCATACCGTTCATCCGATTGAGATGGGGCTTTTTGAAAAATGTTCAGGAGATTCCCGGGATGAACATAGGCTATAAGAGAGATGTAATACTAAACCTCTTCACTCCTATAAATCACACTTTGTAGTGAAAAACGAGTCCTTATTCTGAAGTAATTAAAAAAGTTATGTAACATCTTGTAAAGTTTAGTCGAAAAAAAAATCTTTATCTCATTATTATGAATTATTATAGGCCAATTTAACAATATTTTAAAACTATTTTTAAATGTTTTTACTATACATATGCTAGAATTTATTGCAATATTGTGTTTTGAATGCAGTTGAAATGGATTTTTGGAAAAGAGCTGCCAGAAAATCTCGACTGTAAAGAATTAGAAATACAGAAATAAGAAAATGGATGAATTCAGAAAGAAATATAATGGATGAGATTGAACACAGAAAGCTAAAATTGTATGGACACGTAAGAAGAATGCAGGATGGAAGACTACCAAAGACTGCCTATACATGGAAAATTGAAATAAGGAATAGAAAAGGAAGACCAAGAACAACCTGGAAGAATAGCATTCAGAATGCAATGAGGAAATTTGGTGTAACGGATGAAGACGGAGGGCAGAGAACGATGGAGAACTTTAATTAAGGGAAATTTGTGAATGTTTATTACAAACTGATAGTCTATAAGTTCGTAGTCATTTATGTTATTTTTTCTTCTTCTTCATCACGGTTTAGGCTTATACTAGCCTGTTCCGGCTCCAAATTGCTGCTCTCTCCATCTTTTCTTTGGTCTTCCCAAACTTCTTCTTCCTCGTGGTGAATAGCTGTATGCTGCTTTTGGTATTCTATTCTCAGTTATCCGTGCCAAATGTTCTTTCCAATTTGTTCTGTATTTCATTATTGTTGTGTTTAATTCCTCTACTTTTAGTTGTCTTATTTCTGTGTTATGTTTTTTTTGTCTGTTCTTTCATATCCTGATATCGGCCTGTGTATTTTTTAAACTCATTTTAATTACTAGGATTGGTCGAAGAAAACCCTCAATGATGAGGAAAATTCTCAAAATGAATGAAAAAGTGTTTTGTTAGAATTTATAATCTTTTGACCTTCACACAAACAGAACTTGCTGTTTCCAATACTACAAATTGATTCCAATGAAGCTATGACAAATGAATGTAATCTGACAGAATTTTTCGTATAAAATTGACAAACACACTTTTATATGTTCAGAATGACAAAATATTTGCTTAAACGTGATTTGAGTAAACATTATTTCTGATGGAAGTTGCATCAATGGAGATTAATAATTATGGGATATTGAAACATGCTGCTATTAATGATAATTATTATTCTATATGTCCCCGATTCCTAGTTTCGTTCGCAACACAGAAATTCGATTTGCTCCCATATGAATAACAGAATTATAAGTTTGTATCTGTGTAATGGCACTGCTCTCATTTATTTTCCCCCGACTGTATTTTAGTCCTGTCACCATGATTTACTGATAAAAATGACATTCCATTTACTGTCTGCAAATAATGACCATTTACTTAATAAGAGCAAATATTTCACTACTACAAACATGTCATGCATCACTGCAGCAGCGCTTTTTTAACGCTATTCTTTCCTCAATTAATAAGTTTATTGCTCTGCAGTGTCTCGCGTCTTAGCCAAGCAGGTTAAGGCATGGTGCCTGTTGCACAGCTACAGGATTTGCGCTGTTTCCCCGTTTGGAATGAAATATTCTTAAGGAAATAACTAACTCACTGGCACTGTCGAACCCGTAAGTTCATGGCCGCGCGGACATAGGTTCTCCATACATCCCTATCCTGAGCTAATGTTTTCCAATCATCCCCTGTATAATCTTTTTTTTTTTGATCCCACAACAGGCCCGGAGGCTATTGGGGTAGTGGGAGGTTAGGGCTCCCACTTTTTCTAGACAATCGGCACTTTATGTCAGCCGGGTTGTCAGCCCTGCATGACGGCCGCCTTTACCCCAGAACAAGCGTCTGGTACTCATTTCCGTTAGAGGCTGAGTCGACCCCAGGGTCATAGTGCCGCCAGAGGGTTTGGGTCAGTCCCCTGTATAATCTACTTCCCTCAAATCATAGTTAATGTTATTCTCCCACCTCATTCTTGGTGTAGCAACTGGGCGTTTTTACTCTGGTTTTCCTACAAGAAGCTTCCATGCACGTCTTTCATTCCCCATTCGTGCCATATGTCCTGCCCATCGCAGTCTACGAGACTACACTGTTCTCATTATATCTGGCTTCCTATAAAGACCATGTAGTTCACTTTTATGCAGTCTTGTCCATTCACATGTCTGTTCATCTCTGTTTGGTCCAAAAAAGTTTCCAAGAATTTTATTGATTCTTATGTATTTCCGCTTTATAATTTTATTCATGAATTGTATAGAAATATCCTTCCGTTTCCGCGTTGGACAGATTCCGTTTTATGCAAAATAAATACACGTAAAATTACTATTATTTCGCCGGGACCAATACATTTGTTCACATTGGACAGATTTCCGCATTATTCACGTTCCGGATTAAACAAGTTTTACTGTATAAAAAAAACAAAACGTTCGTTTTATATACCGGTAGGCCTATATAGATTCATAAGTGTTTTTTTCGTAAATTTCTATACAGATAGACCACCCATCCATAGTAATTATGCCCGAAGGTAGGTCCTTCACTGCAATCATAGCATTTTCATGCTATGCTTGCAGCTTTACTAGGGAATTGTGTAGGTGTGGTAGCTTCCCGTTGCTTTCCACACCGGTGAAGGATGATGATGGTGATGATGATAATGATAAGGATGATGATGATGACCATATGATTTCGGGGACCGTTTGGGCCTCAACGTTTTCTTGACATTTGTCTTACAGGTGAGGAAAAATCCCGATAAAAACCTCACCCAGAAAAACTGCCCCGATCGGGGATCGAAACCGGGCCCGCTGCGTGACAAGGCAGCACGCTATCTCGAGATCACAGCGGTGGACAATAATAATAATAATAATAATGATAATAATAATAATAATAGTAATAATAATAATAGTAATAATAATAATAATAATAATAGTAATAATAATAATAGTAATAATAATAATAATAATAATAGTAATAATAATAATAGTAATAATAATAATAATAATAGTAATAATAATAATAATAATAATAATAGTAATAATAATAATAATATAATTTCATTTTCTTGCAGTAGTAGGACTTTTAGTAGTAATAGGACTTTATTAGACTGAAACTAACATCTATACAGTGTTATTTACAAATATGGGTCGCACGGGCAGTAAGCCGTACGTGCTGTTGACAGACCGTTACAATAAAGTAATATTTGGCAATAATATAAAGAAAAACATAAAGAAGACAATAATATTGCAATTACATAAAGAAAACACAATAATATTGCAATTACATAATAATACAATAACATTATACATTAATTAAGTTATATATAATTATTAAGAATTAAAGGTATTGCATTTTGATAACATATATTTATTCATGAATGAGTGTTGTCCTTATTTTCGTGTTTTGTCCAGACATTTGCCCACATTTATCTAATTTTCTGGATTTACCAATAACTCGTAGCAGCCAATCTTTCACGATTTGAATTTAGAAATCTTTCCGGTAATAACTGACGCTTCCAATATTCTAAGTCGTTACATTTTTCTTTTTCTTCTTCTTCCTTCCAAGTATTAGGCCAAGGTCTGTTACGATCTTATAGAAGATTTCTGGGAAATTCTCGTATAACACTTGAAAGCATAATAATAGTCCCTTCGATTGGTTGCTGGCCAAAGGAAGGCAAGACCAGTGATGGGGCTGCCATCTTATAGCCTCTGGTCAGGCTTTTCTGGAGAAGAAAAGAAAATAAAGGAAAGAAGAAGAAATGGAAGAAAGGAAAGACTCCCTAGCCCTCGGATGCCCTAATAGCATCGGGGTCGAAAAAACAAGAGTTAACGAAGAGAGGTTAGATAGTAAAGTTAAAAGAGTGCAAAACACAAGTAAGTGGAAGAAATGTTTTGCTCAGCTTGGGCACCTTGAGGTCGCCATCCACATATCCACTAGGTGAGGACCCCTGAGGGTGTTACATTTTTCTAATATATGTATCTAGTGAATTATTTAGTTTAATAAATAGGTTGAGTGACTTCTAAACATTACTATAGTAAGAAAAACTGAGTTGAGATGTGTCCTTTTGTCTAAGGTCGTCAGTATAAATATTAAAGAGAAAATCTGTAACAACCTAGATCTTTAATAACACAATTTAACATGAGGTCTTTAATGTTTAACGCGTAGAAACATGTAACATAAGAACAAAAGAAACAAAATAATAAAACAGTTTAAAAACTCTTCTAGAAAACTAGAATGTATTCAGTAAACAGTTGCAAAGCAGTTTTGTTATAATATAAAGCACACAAGTCAGAGAGAATAGAACAAGCAGAGATGACCACAAACATCCTGCTGAACACTCCGGCAGAGGGCTAGAAAGACAAATGGACCTACGTCACACGCAATGAAGACATTCTTAAAACGTTTCACACACACACACACACACACACACTGTATTATTTATGGAAACGCCATTTTAATCTGTCCGCATTATGTCTGTTGTGAAAAAAAAAGACAATCTATTCAAGCAAGAACTATAATTTGAGCTCGAAAATTTAATGGCGTTTTTTTAATGATTGCGTCACGCTATGGCGGCTTAGAAAAGGTTGGAATATTAATAGAATTTAATTATGAAACTTCATTATATAAACTACTAGCTAATATCCGGCGTGCGATGCTACGTCAAAATAAATGAAAATTAATGTGTTTATATGTTTAATTGAATAAGTAGAAGGAAAAATAATTATAAATTTATATTTTCTAGATACCCCATGCTGATTACCCGGCGTTGCCCAGGAATTTACTTATCCCGATCTTCTTCTTCTTCTCCCTTTCAAGTATTAGGCCAAGGCCTGTTACGATCCTATAGAAAATTTTCCCTCCAGTGTTTCATAGGACGGCCCAGTGATCTTCGTCCTCTTGGTATATAATTATAAACAGCTTTGGGGATCCGATTTGAACTAATTCTTTCAAGATGGTGTTTCCAATTTAGGCGGTACTGTTTGATATATTCCAAAATTGGCATAGTCTTCAATTCTTTTAAGAATTCGGTGTTGCTTTTCCGATCCCATTTGGTGTAACCCGCTGTTCTGCGCATGATCTTCTTGACATAAATGAGCTGAAATACGAAAATTAATGTGTTTTATGGTTAGTTAAATAAGTGGAAGGAAAATTTTATATCGTAATTATTTTAAGATTCCCTGTGCTGATTACCCGCGTTGCCCGGAAATCTACTAATCTCGATCTTGACATAAATGAGCTAAAATACAAAATTCGTTATTGTGAGTTATCCGTAAGAGATAAACATATGCATTCGCGGACTTTTTTGTAGAGCTTTTTTAGATATTCAATTCTGTGTATATTAATTTTGTGTGTTTGTTATGGTTTAGACAGCGTAAGCCATTTAAGCGGCCAAAGAGCTACTTTTTTTACGTTGTACACTGTTTTATATTTCTTAAAATTTTGACGACACTAATAATAAGTAGAGGGAAGTGTGTTGTGGATATTACCGGTTATTTTTACCCCTCTTGAACCTGCAGCTGTATTTATCTGTCTTATCAGGAGGGCAGAGATAGATAACAACGACATATGTATTTTATCGGGTTCACGTAACACTTTATACCAACTCATAGGGACCGCGGACAGGTAAATACAAACGAAGGGCTTATGCTAATAATTTTATACTGAAACTATCAAGATCTGTTCGTAACTTAATGCATTTATGATTACCTAATTTATGACAACCCCACAACCCAAATGTCGGTCCGGGTGGACCACTGACTATTCACTGACTTATGGATGTAAACATAATTGTTATTTTTTAGGAATATTTCACAATACAGTGTTTCTCCTTCAATCCAAAATGATTTGTCGCCAGAGGTTCTTGTCTAAAGCGTCTTCTTCCCTCAAATCTCTAGCTTCCATAGTTCTCTTCACACCATCATCCATAGATCTCTAGGCCTGCCCCTTCCACTTCTTCCGTTAGCTTTCCAATTAAGGATATTTTTTGGTATTCTCACTTCTTCCATTCTTATGAGGTGTCCATACCATTTCAAACGTTTATCTTCTATTTTTCCTAATTTTTTTTTTCAACTTGAATAATTTTCCTTATTGTGCTGTTTCTGACCTTGTCCCTTCTTGAAATTCTTGTCGATAGGCCCCCAAAATCCATTTCTACTGCTAAAAGCTTGTTGACTTATTATTACTACTACTACTACTACTAATAATAATAATAATAATAATAATAATAATTATTATTATTATTATTATTTATTATTATTATTATTATTATTATTATTATTATTATTATTATTATTATTGTTATTATTATTATTAATTATTTACAAGTATTTGAGATTAAATTTTTATGAAAATGTTTGGACCAAAAAAAGAAATAAACAGACATGCGAATGGAGAAAACTACATAGTAGTGAGCTACACGTTATGTATAGGAAGCCATATATAATAAGAACAGTTAAGTATCGTAGACAGCGATGGACAGGATGTGTGACACGTATCAGGGATGAAAGAGATTCATGGAAGTGTCTTGTACGAAAAACCGAGAGAAAAAAACCAGTTGGTAGAAGAAGAATGAAGTGGGAGAATGGAATTAACCATGATTTGAGAGAAGTTGATTATACAGGGGATGATTGGAAAACATTAGCTCAGGATAGGGTTGTATGGAGAGCCCGCACGACCATGAACCAACGGGTTCAATAGAGCCAGTGTGTTAGTTGTTATTATTATTATTATTATTATTATTATTATTATTATTATTATTATTATTATTATTATTATTCATTCGGTATCATGACAGCTGCCGCCGTCTTCCGGAAACCAAACGCCATTCCTCTCTGTCTATCCATTGATCTTCCTCCAATCCTTTGATATTCATAGCTGCTTGTACCCCTTCTAACCAAGTTTTCTTCGATCATCCTCTCTTCCTCCTTTCCATTGGGACCCATTCCATAATAATTTTAGGCAAACTTTGCTCTGGCATTCTTTTGACATAGCCATACCACTGTAATCTTTTCTATAATGTCTATGACGTTCGGCTCCAAATATATCAAACCATAATTCAGAGCATTTTAACATACGGTGCTGAAGTTTGGCAAATTCCTATGAGGGAAATGAAAATAATAATAATAATAATAATAATAATAATAATAATAATAATAATAATAATAATAATAATAATATAATAATTATTATTATTATTATTATTATTATTATTTGTATTGTAGCGAAGTATAGACGTTGAAACAGAAGGATATACAGAGACTTAGATCTGCTGAAATGAGATATCTTCGGAGGACTGCAGGATACACACTACTAGATCACAAAAAAAAAATGAAGACATCTTAGAAGAATTACACATGGAATCTTTAGAAAACAAAATTTCTGATTATAAGTCAAGATGGATGCAACATGTTCATCGAATGGAAGATCACAGAATACCCAAACTAATGTTAAGATATCAACCTGCAGGAAGAAGAAGACCAGGACGTCCACTCAAAAGACTTCTGGATGGTGTTTCTCTTGAGGCCGAAACAGGTCAACAAATGGCCTAAATTCGTGAATGTACTATGATGATGATGATAGTTACGTGGTAAATGGTTAAATATGTCTAAAAAATATATATACATGAACACACGCGGTTTTTAAACTAAATTTAGCATTAATTTAAAAATTGTAATGTGTAATGTGTAATTAGAAATACATATGTTGTTTTCTGACTAGCTGTTACTTTATCTTAACTATCATTAACCGGTTGTATTATAGATCGTAATATAATATATATTATCTTATTGATCAAATCTTCATTTAGTATTTAATCATCATCATCATCTTCTTCTTCTTCACTTGATGAGCTAGGCAAAATGTCTGTTCTGCCTCACAGTTGTTCTGTCCATCTTTTCACTGGCCTTCCCACATTCCATGAACCTCTTGGCTTGTAGTTAAATGCTGCTTTTGGTAATCTTGTTATGTTCATTCTTTCTAAATGTCTAAACCATTTTTCTCTATATTCCCTTAATTATATCACCCATAATTAGATTAAACAGAAGGGGTGTTATGGAGCCACTTTGTCTAACTCCTTTTCCAATAATTATCTTCTTCTCTTCTTCCTTCAAGTATTAGGCCAAGGCCTGTTACGATCCTATAGAAAATTTTCCCATCCAGCGTTTCATAGTTATCATAAGTAATGCCACGAGTGATTTCCAAATTATCGATAAATTCACGACTCGCGAAGTGAGGAGTGTAATTTACCTAGGGAATTTGGAAATCAAGAGTGGCATTTGTTAGGACTATTTAACGAATAAAATTAAGCTGTATACTCACAAATCATTATTAAACTATAGTTATTTTAAAATATTTATATATTTAATGTAAACGGCGATGTTTGAAAACAAATGAGAAACGATTGGTAGCTTCATTTGCTTCTTTTGTTCGATCACTGCAACCAGATCATAATATTATTTATTGCCAAAAGATCGCAATGTTGTAAGAATGCACCCTGGTGAATACATTTATAACCAACGTTATAGGTATTAATTCATTTCTGATGTCCTATGATGTAAATATGTCAATTATATTTTTACATTATTTCCTGGAAAATAATTCGTTTAAGAAAGTGCAAACAGTGGTTTCTTTTTTTGTGGTATAATCAATTGTTACAAATGTTTTTATATTATCTCTCGTATGCGCTACGTGTTGACATTAATGCACTATATATACAATCTTGTAGCTGTATTTCTTACAGAGTCAGTCACTGCAAAATAATGCTATGACCTATTCAGAATGTTAAAAAGGAGGTGCTTTCTTTATTATGATAAACTTTAGTTGGTAAACTTTAGTTGGAAACACGACTGTGATTGGTTGTAAATAAAAACTCATTGAAATGTGATTGGTCATTGACTCCCATTTGGGGCATGAGTTAAATAGTCATAAGTAATGCCACGAGCGATTTCCAATTTATCTAGAGAATTTGGAAATCAAGAGTGGCATTTGTTAGGACTATTTAACGAATAACATTAAACTGTTTACTCACAAATCATTGTTTAACTATAGTTATTTTAAAATATTTATATATTTAATGTAAACAGCGATGTTTGAAATCAAATCAGAAATGTGAGGTGTCATTTGTTCATTCACTGCTGCTTGATCATATTATTTATTGCTAAATAAGATCGCAACATTGTAAGAGTGCACCCAAGTGGAGAAATAATGAAACACATCATTACAGGTTATTAATTAATTTCTGATGCACTATGATTGAAATGTCCACCGCTGTGGTCTCGAGGTAGCGTGCTGCTTTGTAACGCAGCAAGTCCGGGTTCGATCCCCGGTCGGGGCAGTTTTTCTGGGTGAGGTTTTTATCGGGTTTTTTCCTCGCCTGTAAGACAAAGTCAGGAAAACTTTAAGGCCCAAACGGTCCCCTAAATCTTATGGCCATCATCATCATACTTATCATCATAATCATCATCATCCTTCACCGGTGTGGAAAGCAACGGGAAACTACCACACCTACAATTCCCTAATAAAGCTGCAACCATAGCATGAAAATGCTATGACTGCAGTGAAGGACGTGCCTTCGGGCAGAATTACTATGGATGGATGGAGGACGTAAATATGTCAATTAGATTTTCTGCAATGTTAATTCCTGGGAAATAATACATTTATGAAAGTGTAAACAGTGGTTTCTCATTTTGATGGAATAATCAATTGCTACGAATGTTTTTTCTATTTTATCTCGAAAGCAGAATCTGGTTACATTCGTGCACTATATATACATTTAGGAGCCACTTTATAAAATAAAATGAAAGTGATCAAATCGAGGTGAAAAACGACTGTGATTGGTTGTAAATAAAAATTCATTGAAATGTGATTGGTCATTGACTGCCATTTGGGGCATTAGTTAAATAGTCAGGTAATTATTTTATTATTTTAACATTTTAATTTAATAATCATAATAGACTTCCAAACGTCGTGCTTCAATATCGTCCTCAAGGGAAGAGATCTTTGGGAAGTCCTAGAAAAAGATGGGCCGAGAATGCTTAGGACATTAGACGTTTTGAAGATAGTTACACTTTAATTTTTCTAAACCTCTTTATTCTTCTAAAGCATCATATTTTGATTTATGATCTAATATATAAAAATGTATGTATGTCTCTTTGTTTGTTTGTTCATACTTTCTGTGCGGCCATACCGTTAATCCGATTGTGATGTTTTTTTTTTCGTAAAAGGTTCAGATGATTCCCGGGATGAACATACGCTACAAGATTTGAGACACCCAACTCCTACACCATTAAAAACGCCCTTTGTAGTGAAAAACGTGAAAAAGTCCCCTTTTCTACTTTTAAATGGCTTACGTTGCCTAAACGATAACAAATACACAAAATTCATATACACCGAATTGAATATCTCACAAAACTCTACAAAAAGTCAGCGACAGCATATGTTTATCTTTTACAGATAACTCACAATAATCATTTTTGTCTTTCATTGATGCCAAGAAGATCGGGAAAAACAGATTCCCGGACAAGCATGTGCTGCCACACCATTAATCCGATTGTCATGGTGCTTTTTGCAAAATATTCAGGATTTTCCAGGGAAGGTTATAAGAGAGGTGCTTAAAAATCACCTTCTGAAGTGAAAACACGTGGAAAAATGTCGCTTTTTGTAAGCTTAAATGGCTTACGCTGCCTAAACCATAACAAATACACAAAATGATTGTACACAGAATTGAATATCTCAAAAAACTCTACAGAAACGTCCGCGACAGCACATGTTTATCTTTTAAGGATAACTCACAATAACCATTTTTGTCTTTCATTGATGCCAAGAAGATCGGGATAAGTAGATTCCCGGTCAAGTATAGCAGCGTACGGCGGGTATTCTTTTATGGATAACTCAAAATAACGATGTATTGACGTAGACAGTAGACGGCAGTAGCAAAACTCTCTTTACTTGATGGCCACATAGTACAATACCAGAATACAGATATATTATCTAACTGCACACACTATTTTACCCGTCTACAACGAGAAACCATCGAAATATTCAAACATAAAAACAGTTTCAATAGAAAATAAGGAGCATTAAAAGTCAACAAAGTATGGATACCGGTTCTAAAAAAACGCAGAATGCAAACCTCTACAAGAACAGTCTACTAGACCACCAAACAGCAACCTCATTGGAGCAATGGAAGTCCCTACCGCTGACCAATCAGAAAGCAGATATAACGTACAGTAGACTAGACCATCAAACAGCAACCTCATTGGAGCAATGGAAGTCCCTACCGCTGAACAATCAGAAGGCAGATATAACGTACAGTAGACTAGACCATCAAACAGCAACTTCATTTTAGCAATGGAAGTCCCTACCGCTGACCAATCAGAAGGAAGATATAACGTACAGTCGACTAGACCATCAAACAGCAACCTCATTGGAGCAATGGAAGTCCCTACCGCTGACCAATCAGAAAGCAGATATAACGTACAGTAGACTAGACCATCAAACAGCACAACATTCTTCGCCTTGGTTCCCTATTGAGCTGACAGCGTATTGATTTTCTACTAATCTCCAGTGACGTCATTGAAAACAACAGCACAGCTTACATCGTTCAACGACGCTACAGCAGTGCCCTCTGTTTCTCACGGCCTTCTGGACTACTAGTAAACATCAAAACACTTTCCTTCCAGCGTTTCAGCGCTGGTTAATTTGTTTTCTTCTGTGCTAGTGAAACAAATAAATAAATAGTGTCGTTTAGTGTTCTGTGAAAACCGGGTGAGGCTCTGGTAGCCAATACCCCTCTGAGCATACGCTCAGTGAGTGCTCAGTGCGAGTGTTATCAGGTGTGGTTTAGCCACTGCATTAATAACTCTTCTACAAACTGTGAGTATTAGTGTTAAGCCCATATCTATTTGGTGTAAGTGTTCAGTGTCTAGTGCATTAAAACAAGCCATTGGACTAAGTCTTGGCAAGTCCAAGCACCATGGCGACCAGCTGTGAAATCAGTGATATGGAAGTGGTGGAAGAGGTGCGGGACTACAGCCCGCTTGAAATCTGGGAAATAGCTACAAATCAATTTGAAGCGTATTTAAAGAAACAAAATTTCAAACCAGATTCCAAATTTTCCACAGTTGCAAGCAAAATTCAAGGCACTTTCTGGATCATTTCAAGTTATTTGCAAACATACCCAGAGTTCGAGCGGTCTGACACAGCCTTGGATATGACGCGAAATTACTCTGATGCATTAAGTCAACTAAAAGGAAAATCTAATGAAAAAACTCAATATCTAGAAAAGATTCTAAATGCTGTACAGAAGATGGCTATGGACGTTCAAACCACTTGTTTCCTAACATATGGTGAAGAACGCACAGAGTCATCAAGTGAACATAAAAAACGAAATGAAAACCAAAATGAAAACCAATACGAAACACCAGAAAAGAAAATGAGGAAACAATCAAATCCCAGTAAAAAGGTACCAACCGTGTCATATCCACAGGAAGTGTCAGTTTCAAACCCTTATTCCATATTGGCTAATATGAATGAAACTGACAAACGTCCCGCATCTCAAGCTGGACCATCAAAAGAGGCTAAGGCTCCTACTGCTACAACAAATTCGCAGCCCACTGGTGTGCTACCACCTAAAAAAGAACCAAGACCGCCCCCAATTACAGTTATTGGGCAAGCTGATGCCTTCAAAATGAATAAAGAATAGAAATCACTTCTAAACTTAGTGGAGATATCAAAGTAGTTAGCACGCCAGAAGGTCTGCGATACTACGCCACATCAGTGGCAGATCATAAGTTACTCAAAGAATATTTTTCTGCTGTAGGTAAACAGCACTACACCTACATAATGAAGCAAGATCTGCCACTGAGGGTGGTATTAAAACGACTTCCAGCAAGTACATCAAAAGATGATATATTCGAAGAGCTTCAATCTCTTAAATACCCTATTAAGACAGTAAAACAAATCTCAAAAAAAGAAAACGAAAAACTAGTACCACTTCCTATCTTTATATTGGAACTCGACAATAATGATTCCGGTCGAGAAATATTCAACCTCACAAAACTCAACTATATGATTGTAGCAGTGGAGCCTTATAGACCCCGATCAGGGCTAAAGCAGTGCTTCAACTGTCAACGTTTTAATCACACATTTGCAGGGTGTAGCCTGACGCCCAAGTGCGTAGTTTGCGCAGAACCCCATAACCACAGTAAATGCCCTGTCAAGCAAGAAGCTTTGACCGACAAATCAAAACTAAAATGTGCAAATTGTGGAGCGTCAGGTCACCCTGCCTCATACAGAGAATGTCCATCATACGTTGCAGCAAAAGCTGCCTTTCTGAAACGTACAGAAAATAATTCAAATTCAAAACAGCAAAACATTCAACGCAGAACTTTTTCTTCAAAAACCAATAAATCCAAATATTTCCTTCAGCCAAGCAACTGGCCAGCCAAATATTCAATCACAAAGCACTGCTAAAAGCCCGAATAGACAAGCCTCTCAACTCCCTCTATCAAGTCAGGGACGCGAACTTCTCAATAACTTAGAGCCATTATTAGCTCAATTACAATCTCCAATGGAGAAGTTTGCGTTCATGACAAATCTAGTAATATGTGTTTCGGTGAATATGTGTAGGTTCCATACCGGAAGCTTTCTCAATGTTGCGGCTTTTAATGCCAATGGTGTACTTAAACAGATTCGAGAGCTTATTACTTTTATACAAGAGAGAGATATTGACATTCTTCTTCTGAATGAAACTTTTTTGAAACCAGGTAACAAATTCAAAAATTCCGAATTATTGTATATATAGAAATGACCGATTGAATGGTCCCCTTGGAGGTACAGCAATTTGTATTAAACAAACCATTGGCCACAGAGTGGCCCCTATACCCAGGCTTCAATTTATTGAAGCAACAGCCATCTTCTTGCCAATTTCAGACCGCGAATCAATTTATATAGTTTCTATTTACAAATCACCTACCAGACTCCTAACGAGGCACGACCTAAATGCTCTCACTTCCGTCTCCCCTAACTACTTGTTAGCGGGAGACTTCAATAGTAAACATCTTCTTTGGAATTGTCGTACCCAAAATGGATCTGGTGTGATACTCCAAAATTTTTGTCAGCATCATAACATAGAAATTTCCGCTCCAAGGGAACATACATACTTTAGAAACACACATGTTGGCTTTCGATCAGATATACTGGATATAGTTCTCTCGAAGAATGTACCTATCTCTCCACACGTCACTACAATTACAGACATACTTAACTCAGATCACAGTCCTATACTCTTTAAAATCAGTCCCACATTTTTGTTGTCCTCGCCCCCAAACATGTATTATGATCACACTGATTGGCAGAGTTACACACACATGCTTAACCAATGGGTTAAGCCGACACTCTCTGTCCAATCAACAGAACAAATAGAACACGCTGTCCTTAGTTTACAGGCTAGTATACAAACGGCCATTACACTATCTACAACACAAACAAACAAAAATGCACATACAAAACCATACGATCCTACACTCCAAAATTATTTAACTGAGAAGAAACGATATCTCAGATTATACCGTACTTTTGGCGCACCCCAACACAAACAACTTTACAATCGCTATGCTCATTTGGTGCGAAACCGATTAGAAGAAATGCGAAATGCTGAATGGGATTCTTCCCTTCAGCGTTTCACAGATGCTAAAACTCCTCCGTGGGAGATATTAAAAAGAATTAGAAGGAGTCGAGCTCCGCCTCCTCCATCAGCTATTTTTTATGACGGAGATTGGGCTTACCTCCCACGGGAGAAAGCCCAAGCTCTCTCTAAACACCTAGAATCAAGGTTTCGCCCACATGAGCTCACTCACTACAACCGGCTCATGAAGCTGAAGTATACCATACAGTAAGTACTTTTCTTGAGAGACCTATCCCTCTCACCCTTCCTGATATACGGCTTTCAGAATTGAAAGCCGTAATCCATAATCTACCTTCCAAACGTGCCCCCGGTCATGACCGGATACCATATTTGGCGGTAAAATATTTACCGCTAAAAGCCCTTCTCCTATTCCTTCAAATAGCTAAATTTTGTCTCAAGTACCAGTACTTCCCTGAGGTCTGGAAAAAAGCCAAAGTTGTAGCTATACCAAAGCCTGGTAAAGATCCAACCAACCCGGACAACTTAAGGCCAATCAGTCTTCTACCCGTGCTGGGGAAAGTTATGGAGAAACTCATTTTGGCAAGACTAAAAAGAGAGGTGGTAGAGAGAAACCTTATTCCTACTCACCAATTTGGCTTTAGAAAAACACATAGTACTCCGCTCCAACTTGCTCGACTGGTTGACCAAGTTGTTACGGGATTCAACAACAAGAGAAGTACTTTGGCAGTGTTCCTCGATATTGAGAAGGCATTCGATACGACTTGGATAAATGGACTATTATACAAATTAATAAAATTTCAAATTTCGGCTGATTTAATTAAAATTATAGCTAAATACCCTAACTAACCGACACTTTTATGTGTCGGTTAGTGGGTATAATTCTGACTGCAAGCCACTCTTGGCGGGAGTTCCTCAAGGTGCAGTCCTCTCCACCGATTCTGTACACTCTCTATGTGTCAGACATCCCTAATTTTAACCGTATTAACCTAGCATCCTTTGCTGATGATACTTGTTTGTATCTTCAGGCTCCATTCCGTCTATTACCTCGACGCGTCCCAATAATCCAGTCCGCCTTAAATTCCTACCATTCCTGGTTTGGTCTATGGAACATTAAGCTCAATGTTAACAAAACAAAAGCTGTTTTGTTTCCAAAGACTAGTAGACCAAACCAAATCCAACTCACCTTGGGAACTCATCACTTCCGACCAGAGCCTTCAGTCAAGTATCTCGGAATCCATCTGGATTCCAAGCTTACGTTCAAAATTCATATTCGGCATCTTATTCATAAATCAAATGCTGCAATTGCCTTACTTTATCCATTTTTCAAGTCACCTACACTATCCTCTCGGATCAAGCTGATTCTTTACACAGCTGTGATCCGAAGCATGTTGCTGTATGGTTGTGAAGCCTGGAGCATCCTCGCTGGATGTCACAAAAAGAAAGTTCAAATAATTCAGAATAAATGTTTCAAAATTATTTTTTCGGCACCAATGTACACGAGGATCGCAGAGCTTCACAACCAAGCACAGATGCCGTATATTGCGACTACGATTGAAGAACGTGTGGACAAAATGTTCCAACTAATCCAAAATCATACAAATCCAATTGTTCGCAATATAGGGCATCTAATACAGCGACGTGCAATTCACCGGAACATATTTGCTAGACTTTGATGGTCCAGCTAATGAAATGAGTGCTGTATGACAGCTAAAGTAGTGTGGCTCATTCCTCTCGGTCGGCTTTCGGACTCTCTGCTTGTCCGGCCGAGTGGTTTACGATGCCCTGCTTTAGTAGGATTACACCTCATTTCATCCCCTTCCCTTTACAAAATTTTTTATACTCTGAACACAAACGCCGCTAGATATAGTGGGTAAAGTGGTTAAACTCCATCTAGATAATCACTATGGTATTTGCTGCCAGGGAGCCGCAACTGGTTCTAGTGCAGCGCACTGGGCGATGCTAGACATTGCCAAACAAAAAAAAAAAAAAAAAAAAAAAAAAAAAAAACCATCAAACAGCAACCTCATTGGAGCAATGGAAGTCCCTACCGCTGAACAATCAGAAGGCAGATATAACTTACGAACAAATCACGATGAACGTATAAATAGGACAGACAGTCGACAAAATTGCCAGTCTCAAGACAACCCTGGAGGATGCCAGACACAGTCTCTGGCGAAACGTCGCAGACACAGTCTCTGGCGAAACGTCGGAGAACTACAAGCCTCACGACCACGGTCTACAACCCGAAAATCTTCTTCAAGATCATCAAAATAACGAATTTTGTCTTTCAGCTCATTTATGTCAAGTACATCGGGATGCGTAGATTCCCGGGCAACATCGGGTAATCAGCACGGGGCATCTAAAATAATAACAATATAAATTTATATTTATTTTCCTTTTTCTTATTCAACTAAATGCAAAAACACATTATAATTTATTTAGGTGCAGCAGCGCACGCCGCGTATTAGTTAGTACTTAATCTTATCAACGCTCAAAGGGATCGCCCTGTAGAATATTTAATGTTTATAGAAACAAAAGTGAAGACAAGGAATTGAATGTTCTACTGTCAGTGAACATATTATAGAATCCTAGACCAAATGTGTGCTTATAGAGAAGGCCATGCATGCATTTCAAACGTGCCTGGACTAAAAGACTGTGTTCTCTTTAACTGGATGGAAAAGAGCCCTGCTGTGATATATTCCATTAAAATCGAGTCACAAATGCTATTGGCATCGTGTTCATATCTCCTCCCTTACCCCCTTTTCGTCCCCTTTCTTTCTTCCTCTCCTTTCCTATTACTACATTTGGCATAGCTGATACACTGCAGCATGTGGGTTTTGTTCCCCATCCGGTCGATGTGCAGGGTAGAAAAGGATAGAAGTATACTTTTATTATTTTATATTTTTTTATTAACAACCCTTCTACCCCTTTTCCCTCTTCGCTTTTTTTTTCCTTAGCTTTTGCGTTCAGTTTTCAGGTCTGGACTTGACATTCCGTATAATCTGCTAAAAGTATCCACGGTATGGTTACTCCAGAATTTTTATACAGGATCCTGTTTGTTGATTTTTAAATAGGTTAAAGATAAGTTAATTCGTGGTATATGTAATTTTGAAACACAGTCCCGAAATTAAAATGCAAGGTAAATATATATATATATATATATATATATATATGTATATATATATATTTATGTATTTAGACTAAAATTAATATATTTTTTATAATAATATGTTTTTAATTTCAGTATTGTACCTAGAATGATAATACTGTACCGATATTTGAAAATTAACTACACGAAATTACCAATATCATGAAAATACCACCTTTACCCTATATGTTCAATTACAATTGTTTTACAATTATTCTAAAGACGATGATAGGTCCCCAAACTTATGTTTTATGCTTAATCCTTTCTTGTGGGAATACATATGTAAGAACTGTGCAAATAAGGGAATTCCTCAGTAAGTCCAAGTTATGATCACATGTTGCAAGTTTAGGAACGGGCCTACAGACTGCCAAGCACTATCATTATTAAAATACAAATTAACTGATATCTTAAGTTCCAGACAATGAAAATGTTGACTGCATAACAAATATATTCAGCACTTTGTATACACCTATTTTATTCTTCTAAGAAATTTTACTTACTTTATTTTATATATATATTATTTTATTTCAATTTATTTTATTTTATTTCATGTTTTGTTAGTATTAATTAACCCTTAAATTCGTAATGTATCCTTTTGGATACATCAGTTGGTTCAATTAATCTAATATTTTAAATAAATCAGAGGAAAACGAACAGAAAGAAACCACTTAAATGAGTGTCTAATTATACACTGTAACTAATAATAACAGTTATAGAAGATTCCGTTTTCACTGCGGTCCGCCACATTCAAATAACTAACAGAAGAAATTTGTGTTTTGCCAATTTAAGGGTTAATATTGCACCATATTTCCGTTGTCTTTTGTTTAGGCTATATTTCAATATTATTTTAAATTCGTAATAACTATGGAAGTATCGTGTGATTTTGTTATTCGTTGGTTGAGTGGAAGAGGAGGGCCTGTGGCCTTAACTCGGCCAACTTAAATAAAGCATATTATTATTATTATTATTATTATTATTATTATTATTATTATTATTATTATTATTATTGAGACGAGTGGAGAAGAAAAATAAAACTTTAGGCACAGAAAGATGTGTAAACATTAATATTCTGTATATAAATAAAATTATTATTATTATTAGTATTATTATTATCATTATTATTATTATTATTATTATTATTGAGACGAGTGGAGAAGAAAAATAAAACTTTAGGCACAGAAAGATGTGTAAACATTAATATCCTGTATATAAATAAAATTATTATTATTATTATTATTATTATTATTATTATTATTATTATTATTGAGACGAGTGGAGAAGAGAAATAAAACTTTAGGCACAGAAAGATATGTAAACATTAATATTCTGTATATAAATAAAATTATTATTATTATTATTATTATTATTATCATTATTATTATAATTTGTGTGAACTACAGCATAGTATGGTGCAGAGACTTGGACATTACGAATGAAGAAAAGCGACTGGAAGCTTTCGAGATGAGGATATGGAAAAGAATGGAGCGTTATAAAATGGACAGACTAAATAATAAATAAAGTTGTGCTAGATAGAGTGAGTGAAGGAAAAATAATGCTTGGAACTCATAAAGAAGAGGAAAGAAATTGGATTGGTCACTGGCTAAGAAGAAACTGTCCGCTGACGGATGCCCTAGGGTGAACGGAAATAAGGTTAGAGGCAGAAAAATACATCAGATGACAGACAATATTAAAATAAATGGTTTGTATGCGAATACAAAAAAAAAAGGATGGGAGAGTTGAGAAAAGAGTGGAGAATGATGAATTTGCTGTGAAAGACCTGCCCTTTGGAAAACACTATGTATGTATGAATTATCAACATTATTGTTATTATTACTATTCCTACCAGGGAAATGAAAAGAATTTTAAGTAGAGAAATGGATGTTTTAAGAAGATCAGCTGGAAAATCTAGAATGGATAGAATACGAAATAAAGAAATAAAGGAAATTATGGATGTACAAGAGGAGCCGGACATAATAGACATTATAGAAAATAAAAGATTACAGTGGTATGGCCATGTCAAAAGAATGCCTGAGCAAAGATTGCCTAAAATTGTTATGGAATCGATCCCAATAGAAAGGAGGAAGAGAGGAAGACCGAAGAAAACTTGCGATAGAAGGGCTACAAACAGCTATGAATATCAGAGGATAGGAGGAAGATCAATGGATGGACAGAGAGGAATGGCGTTTGGCTTCCGGAAGACGGCGGTAGCTGCCATGATACCGGACGATGATGATTATTATTATTATTATTATTATTATTATTATTATTATTATTATTATTATTATTATTATTATTATTATTATTACATTTCTTTTAATAATGCTTCAAGTTTAGAAGCTTATTTCCTTGTACAAGCTTATTAACTGATATCTTAAGTTCGACACAATGAAAACATTAACTGCATAACTATATAGAGCATTCCATTAATAATCATCTAGGAAGCTACTTACTTTATTTTATATCATTCTAATGTTATTATATTCTATGTTTTTGTTAGTATTAGCTAGTATTAGATCACATCATCATTGTATTTTGTTTAGTCTGTATTTTAATAATATCTTAAAATTGTAATATGTATGTAATTTTTGTATAATTCTACTATTCGCTGGTTGAGTGGAAGAGAAGGCCTTATGGCCTTAACTCTGCCAGCTAAAATTATTATTATTATTATTATTATCATCATCATCATCATAGTACATTCACGAATTTAGGCCATTTGTTGACCTGTTTCGACCTCAAGAGAAACACCATCCAGAAGTCTTTTGAGTGGACGTCCTGGTCTTCTTCTTCCTGCAGGTTGATATCTTAACATTAGTTTGGGTATTCTGTGATCTTCCATTCGATGAACATGTTGTATCCATCTTGACTTATGATCAGAAATTTTGTTTTCTAAAGATTCCATGTGTAATTCTTGTAAGATGTCTTCATTTTTTTTGTGATCTATTATTATGGTTATTATTATCATTATAATTATCATTATCATTATCATTATCATTATCATTATCATTATTATTATTATTATTATTATTTATTATTATTATTATTATTATTGAGGTTTCTAAGAGGTTATGATTTCTATACAAGCAGCACGAGATGTCAACAAGGTAGACAACCCTGCGTAATGGCTGTTTATGATCCAATATATACATCTCGTGACCACCGCTGTGGTTTCGAGGTAGCGTGCTGCATTGTCACGCAGCGGGCCCGGGTTCGATCCCCGATAGGGGCAGTTTTTATGGGTGAGCTTTTCATCGGGGTTTTTCCTCACCTGTAAGACAAATGTCAGGAACTTTAAGGTCCAAACGGTCCCCGAAATCTTATGGCCATCATCATGATCATCCATATCACCATCATCACCCTTCGCCGGTGTGGAAAGCAACGGGAAGCTACCACACCTATAATTCCCTAGTAAAGCTGCAAGCATAGCATGAAAATGCTGTGATTGTAGTGAAGGACCTGCCCTCGGGCAGAGTTACTATGGATGGATACATCTCCTAACAATTTCCGTTAGAGGCTGAGTAGACCCCAGGACAATTGTACTGACAGAAGGCTTAATTTTGAAACGAAAGAAATAAAGAATGTATAATAAGTTGGGAGTTAAAGCTTGTAAGATAATTTAATAACTTAATATGGCATGGATTGAGGTTAAACACGTCTAGTGAAGCCAGACGGCCAAGAATTTTCTGGCTACCCATGCGGCTGCATATACTGCCAAAACAGAGTTCACATGGTGACTCGAAAATTAAGCACCCCTTGCATTAACACCACATGTGTTACCCGTGCTAAATTAACTAACACAAAATGAAGATTGCTTCACATCCAATTTCGCAGGCTCAAATGTGTTAACCCATCTGCTTTTACACATTATTAGGGCTCCTATTTCCCTTCTTGCCTATTTGCTTACACATACTAGGAAAATGTAACGATTTAGAATATTGGAGGCATCAGTTATTACCGGAAAGATTTCTAAATTCAAATCGTGAAAGATTGGCTTGCTACGAGTTACTGGTAAACCCAGAAAATTGGATAAACGTGGGTAGATGCTTGGACAAAATGCATTGATTGAGTGAAGAGAAGTATGGAAGCTAGAGATTTGAGGGAAGAAGATGCTTTAGACAGGAACCTCTGGCAAGAAATCACTTTGGGCTGAAGAAGAAACACTGTATTGTGGAATATTCCTAAATAAAATAATAATAAATAATAATAATAATACTTCATTTGAGAATAAAGTTCTTAGGAACATTTTTGGACCAAAGAGAGATGAACAGGCAGGTGAATGGAGAAGACTGCATAACAATGAATAACATGGTCTTTATAGGAAGCCAGATATAACGAGAACAATTAAGTCTCGTGGACTGCAATGGGCAGGACATGTGGCACGAATGGGGAATGAAAGACGTGCATGGAAGCTTTTTGTAGGAAAACCAGAGGGAAAACGCCCAGTTGGTAGACCAAGAATGAGGTGGGAGAATAACATTAACTATGATTTGAGGGTAGTATATTATACAGGGGATGATTGGAAAACGTTGCCTCAGGATAGAGATATATGAAGAGCGTATTTCCGCGCAGCCTTGAACCTACGGGTTCCATAGTGCCAGTGAATTAGTTAATAATAATAATAATAATAATAATAATAATAATAATAATATAATAATAATAATAATAACAGTAATAATAATAATGCTAATGATAATGATGATGATAATGATAATGATAATGGCAATGATAATGATAATAATGATAATAATAATAATGATAATAATAATAATAATAATAATAATAATAATAATAATAATAATAATAATAATAATAATAATAATAATAATAATAATAATAGAAAACACCTCCAGGTTGTCTTGTACATGTTAGTTAAATAGGAACATTCTTCGACTGAGGGAATGAATTAGATTTAGTATGAAATTCTCCGTTCCCTAATTTAAGAATAAACGAAGGAATGATAATAAGACAGACTGCAGTGTGCAAAAATAAAATATCCGTAATTCAAGAGAGAAATATATCTACCTGCATGATTGCCTGCAATCATTTTATCATAGTTTTAAATTATCTACACTAAAGGCTGAAAATATCAGAGGGTAATATCTGCTAAGTAATCGACGTATAGAAGACTCTGAAGACGAAACCACAGCTGTCATAGAAGTCACGAAACATCCAGCAACGGTTGTGGAAAACTACCCCTTAACGTCTGCAGTTGAAACTGCATTATGCAAGATGTCAGAAACAATATTCGATATTCATTTCACGCCGTCAAAACATCCAGGATAACACTATAAAGATAAAAATAAACTACATTTCATTAGAGATAGTAGCTTCCGCAATAGCAATAAATGCGAAGTGTTTCCATATACTGTCAAAGCTCATTATTTTATTATACAAATTCACTTGAACAAAGGGTATGGATTCAAATTATGAAGATTTCAAAAGGTAATATTTGTATTGTGTACTAGCCCATACCCGGCGTGCGCTGCTACTTACTTATTTACTCACTGGCACTATCGAACCCGTAGGTTCACGGCCGCACGGACATAAGCTCTCCATACATCCCTATCCTGAGCTAACGCTTTCAAATCATTCCCTGTATAATCTACTTCCTTCAAATCATAGTTAATGTTATTCTCCCACCTCATTCTTGGTCTACCAACTGGGAGTTTTCCCTCTGGCTTTCCTACAAGAAGCTTCCATGCACGTCTTTCATTCCCCATACGCGCAACATGTCCTGCCTATCGCAGTCTACGAGACTTAATTGTTCTTATTATATCTGGTTTCCTATAAAGACCATGTAGTTCATTATTATGTAGTCTTCCCCATTCACCTGTCTGTTCATCTCTCTTTGGTCCAAAAATTTTCCTAAGTACTTTATTCTCAAATACTCGTAATCTCCTTTCCTCCCTTAAAGTAAGAGTCCATGTTTCGCACCCATATAATATAACTGGTAGAATAATAGTTTTATATATTTTCAGTTTAACGTTTTTTGAAAGGAGTTGGGACATCAAGAGTCTCTGCAATGCATAATAGCATGCATTTCCAGAATTGAGCCTATGTTTAATTTCTTTGTGCATCTCATTCCTATTTGTGATTATTGTACCTAGGTATTTGAATTCAGCCACTTCCTCAAAATTTCCCTCATTTGTCATTAGCTGTCCATTTCCATTATATACTGAATTTCTGCGTGTGACCATATGTAAATTATTATATAAGCTATGTTTTTATGTTTAGTTAAATAAGAAACAAGAAAAATTATTACAAATTTATATCCTAATAATCAGTTATGTTGTTGTTTGGTCGGGTTAAAGGTAAATTGATCATTTTAAGGTAGGTCGGTCGTTTTAGAGATAGATGCATCAAATTAAGGGTAGTTTTGTCGTTTTAGAGGCAGCTTGATCAGTTTAAGGGTGGTTTTATCGTTTCAGAGATAGTTGTATCGGTTTACTGGTACTTTCGGGGACTTTAATACGGTTCGAGGGTCCCTAATTCGGTTCGTTGGTCCCTAATAGCGTTCGTGGGTCCCTAATTCGATACGGGGGTGCCTTATTCAGTTCGGGGTCCCTAATTCGGTCCGATGGTCACAAATTCGGTCCGTAGTCCCTAATACGGTCTGGGATACCTAATTCGGTCGGGGTACCATATTCGGGCGGCGGTCCCTAATTCCGTCGGGGGGTCCCTAATTAAATCCGGCGGTCGCTAATTCTGTTCGGAATCCCTAATACGGTTAGGGGTCCCTAATTCGGTTCGTGAGTCCCTAATTCGGTATGGGCGTCAGTCATTAGGTTCGGGAGTCCGTAATTCGGTTCCCGAGTCCCTAATTCAGTTCAGGGACTTTTGATTCGGTTCGGGGGTTCTAATTCGGTTCATCGGTCCCTAACGTGATTGGCGGGTCCCTAATTCGGATCAATCTCTAATTCGGTTTAGGAATCCCTAGACTTTAATTCGGTTCGGTGGTTCCTAATTCGGTTCGGGACTTTATTCCGGTTCGAGGGGCACTAATACGATTGGGGGTATTGATGATGAATGTTTGAGAAAAGAACACCGTTCTACAGTCAAGTAAAAATCTATTAGCATTGAATTTGAACAGTCAAGCTATTGTTTATTCAAAGGTAGGTGATTTGAACCTGGAGCTTCAAGCACGAGTCTCAAACAATAGGCTACCAAGCCCATCTCTCAGAAAAGCATACTGAGGGAAAAATGAGTAGAAGGTCCCTTTACAACTGCGTGTGTTAATATTTTAAGCCCAACGGAATGCGTCTGGATGACAAGTAAGGAATTCCCTAAGTTCCAAAGCAGCTAACGAGATTAGTTAGTTTTAAAAATTGAAGAACACCCTGGAGAATAAAATCCAGTTTTTTTTCCGGTTTATAATATATACCGCCTATCGTTAATGCAACCAAAAATACGCTTTATATTTTCACCATACGACATTCGGAATCCAGTTATGTTACTGTGAAGAAATTATTTTCACTAAATAAGATCATTTAATTATTTTAGGGCATTAAACAAATACACCTTCTTCTTCTTCTTCTTTCCAAGTATTAGGCCCAAGGCCTGTTACGATCCTATAAAAAATGTTCCCTCCCCGGGAAATTCTCGTATAAGACTTGAAAGCATAATAATAGTCCCTTCGATTGGATTTCAATTATCTAATATTGTTTTTAGATTAATAGAAAAACAAACGAGTAACAATTACTAAAATTTATGTCAAATTACGCAATGATGTATAAATAATAACTTACAGTTTTACATTAATTTATTTTCGTTGCGGTCCGGAACATTTTAATAACTGACACGAGAAAATATTGTATTGAGAATTTAAGAATTTAACTGTTAAAGAATAACATTATTACATTCCATGTACACTGTAACTTAAGAGTTACATTCCCAAGTTTTTTTTTTTTTTTTTTCTGACAGGAGTGTATTTATAGTTTAAAAGAATATGCGATGCGAGGTTGGGAAGATGTTTTTACAGAAGCCAGGAAATGTTTAAAAACCAAGCGATAGCGAGCTTCTTAATTTCCGAGATTCTGTAAAACACTTCACAAATGTGCGTTGTGCATTAATTTTTGCGCGATGGTGTTTACAAAATAGTAAATAATAGTAAAATAGTAGCATCTTTGTTGGAAATATTTGCGTTTATTATAAACGACTGACTAATGTTAACAGTGTGGGCAATGTTTATTAGTTCAGACTACAGCAGGCCGTGAAACCAATCAATTATAAAATGGCAGCAAGTTCGTATCTATTGTTCTATATTGTTTCAAATAAAGTTCAGTTCATTTAAAATGCAGTGATTTGTTTCGTATAATGTAGGCCTATGTTAACACTACCTTTTGGATATATTTTTGTATATACAGTGTACATAGAATAGGCTACATAAAGGGCAGTTGTTTTACTTCCCGCACGAGGTTTGTAATGTAGTATTACAGTATAGTTATTTAGGTTGGCAACCCCGAAATATAGGAAGTTGAACTTTCAACAATGGTCGCCATTGCTGTAAGTATGACAAAACGCACTATCGCGCAAAAATTATTTTCATTTTTATTTCGAGGAATACATATTTTCATAGCTTGTGATGGAAACAGATGTAATATTTTTAATTAAGCTTAATTTATATCTGCACAAAATTTCCAAATTTTAGCGAATTCCATTAGATTAAAATTATTGACGTTGTTTTCATCAAATGATATTTCTAAATTTTTATAGATCTTCGTCGACTGCATCTGTACACACCGAAAATTACCACTATATAAAACTTTTAACGTTGCGTTTCTTTTTAATTCCGTAAAATAATAAAATTTGATTGGTTTGTTAATAAATAAGTGAGATCCTAACAATGAATTTAAAAGTTCCAAGCTAATTAATTTGAAAATTTTGTATGATAATCTACTTAAGAGTAACAAGTGTAAATATGTGACAAAATGGTGTAATTACGCAACAGTGATTGTAGAATGTTAATAGGATAGTTAGCATGCAACATTACTCCAGATCTACATAATTAGAGACCATTAACCGGTTAGCAGATCAAAGGAAATTATTAATAAACTCGTGTGCAGTGTGCCATTCTTTATTATTGTACTCAATAATGTCGATAATGTATAAAGCATTATCATTATCTACATTATACTCATTGTAAAGGGTCCATTTACAGTCTTATTACTATTTTCGACCATTTTGTAGCAATCGTAAATTAAATTCAATTTTATAAAATAATCATGAAGGATATTCTGTTTACACATTGTTACAATTCGAACTGATTACTTTTAAATCCTTAAATGGAAAAATAAAAAATCGATGACGTAACAATTTAGAGACCATAATTACCTTATATAAACATCATCACCAAAAAATCGATGACGTAACAATTTAGAGACCATAATTACCTTATATAAACATCATCACCATCAGCATAGTACATTTCACTCTTATTTGCAGTTGTAGCCATAGAACCGGTCAGACCTAGAGCTGGGCAAAACACAAATATATTTTTTTCTCTTCTTCTTCTTCCTTCCTTCCAAGTATTAGGCCAAGTCCTGTTACGATCCTATAGAAAATTTTCCCTCCAGCCTAAATAGTACGATCCTTCCGAAAAATTCTCGTATAAGACTTGAAAGCATAATAATAGTCCCTTCGATTGGTTGCTGGCCAAAGGAAGGCAAGACAAGTGATGGGGCTGCCATCTTATAGCCTCTGGTCAGGCTTTTCTGGAGAAGAAAAGAAAATAAAGGATAGAAGAAATGGAAGAAAGGAAAGACTCCCTAGCCCTCGGATGCCGTAATAGCGTCGGGGTCGAAAAAACAAAGAGTTAACCAAGAGAAGTTTGATAGTAAAGTTAAAAGAGTGCAAAACACAAGTAAGTGGAAGAAATGTTTTACTCAGCTTGGGCACCTTGTGGTCGCCATCCACATATCCCCTAAATGAGGACCCCTGAGGGTATAAATATTAAAATTGTCTTGGTGATGGTAACTATATATATATATATATATATATATATATATATATATATATATATATTTATTTATTTTATTGAATCTCCAATAATATGGACCCTATTTCACCATCAGGTATGTTAGGGTTTTAGTTACAATATTAATTATTTACAGTAATTTAGAGTGTGGTTAATTTCTAGCGTTACATAATAACGTAATATGAACAAATAAATTAATTAATTAACAAACCCAAGAAAAAATCTAACTCAAAGTCTCTTAAAAATATGATGGATAAAGTCACACAGCTTTCTGTAGTAACACTTCTTACTATGTATAATAAATTTATAAACAACCATGTCTTGAAAATGATCTCACATAAGGAGATTGAAACGTCGACGTAATAAATTAATGCTTTGACTGAGATAACGTTTATTTCTTTGTAATTACACATTTCTTCTGTTAGTTATTAGAATGTGGCGGACCGCAGTGAAAACGGAATCTTGTGTAACTATTATTATTATGTATATTATATAATTAGACACACAAGTGTTTTTTTTTCTGTTCGTTTTCTTCTGATCTTTTTAAAATGCTAAATTAATTACACCAAGTGATGTATCCAAAAGGATACATTACGAATTTGAGGATTAAGCAATGCTACAAGTGTCAATCATTCAACCACACATTCCAGCTTGTAACCGGGCTCCACGTTGCATAATCTGTGGCTGGGCCTCATGGGCACAAGGATTGTTCCCTTAAAGCCCAAGTGCAGAGAGACCCTAAGTTGCTCAAATGTGCCAACTGCAGGGAGTCCAGACACTCTGCTTCATACCGAGGCTGCCCTGCTTTCAAGGCAGCACTTGAAGCTTATAGTAAGGTAGCTAAACTCAATAGCAAGACCATCCTAATGTGAAACCATCCCTCATCCTATAGCAAGACTATCTCAAAGAAAGACCTTCACTTGAAGCTTATAGTAGGCTAGCTAAACTCAATAGCAAGACCATCCCAATGTGAAACCATCCCTCATCCTATAGCAAGACTATCTCAAAGAAAGACCTTCACTTGAAGCTTATAGTAGGCTAGCTAAACTCAATAGCAAGACCATCCCAATGTGAAACCATCCCTCATCCTATAGCAAGACTATCTCAAAGAAAGACCTTCACTTGAAGCTTATAGTAGGCTAGCTAAACTCAATAGCAAGACCATCCCAATGTGAAACCATCCCTCATCCTTTAGCAAGACTATCTCAAAGAAAGACCTTCACTTGAAGCTTATAGTAGGCTAGCTAAACTCAATAGCAAGACCATCCCAATGTGAAACCATCCCTCATCCTTTAGCAAGACTATCTCAAAGAAAGACCTTCACTTGAAGCTTATAGTAGGCTAGCTAAACTCAATAGCAAGACCATCCCAATGTGAAACCATCCCTCATCCTATAGTAAGACCATCTCAAAGAAAGACCTTCACTTCAAGCTTATAGTAGGCTAGCTAAACTCAATAGCAAGACCATCCCAATGTGAAACCATCCCTCATCCTATAGTAAGACCATCTCAAAGAAAGACCTTCACTTCAAGCTTATAGTAGGGTAGCTAAACCCAATAGCAAGAACATCCCAATGTGAGACCATCTCTCATGCTATAGCAAGACTATCTTAAAGACAGAACCCCTATTTGATAGCCAAAAAGGTGTTTGCTACCAAGAATACCCCTTTGGTATCAGAATGCAGCACACCGGACGATGTAAGTCACCGTTACTCTACCAACACCAAGAAAGTTAATTTCACGAATTTTTGGTCATTTGTTGAGCTGTTTCGGCCTTAACAGAAATACTATCCAGAAGACTTTTGAGTGGACGTACTGGTCTTCTTCTTCCTACAGGTTGATAGATATTGTAGCCTCACTATGATGGTTGTTCAGCGGCTAGCTTTGTTTCTCCGCAGCTCTTATATATAATTAAATACAAAGATGCCGACTACCGCCACTATAATAATTCCGGATGTTAATCATTGTCAAACATTGTAGCGCGGCACCCGCTTTTATATAAAGGGACAACCATCACAATGAGGCGATAATGACAACTACTTTGGTACCCTGTAATCCTCGATTCGAAGAACATGTTGGATCCAACTTAGGTCAAAATAATTAGAAATGTTGTTTTCTGAGGATTCTATGTGTAATTTATTTAAGATGTCTTTCTTTTATCTAGTACTGTGTATCCTGCAGTCCTCCGAAGATATATCTGATTTCAGCAGATCTAAGTGTCTGAATATAGTCACGTTTCATTGTCCATACTTCACTACCATACGATTACGTTTATTTAATAAATAAAACTTTCAAAGTTTTATATGATTTTCTTAAATACATACATTATTTAATATTTGGCAGTAAGTAGAGAACAAGCCAACAAGCTGTTAACAGTAGAAATGGATTTTTGGAGGCGATCGACAAGAATTTCAGGAAGGGATAAGGTCACAAACAGCACAATAAGGGAATTATGCAAGTTGAAAAAAGAAACATATTAAGAAAAGTAGAAGAAAAACTTTTCAAGTGGTTTGGACACCTCATAAAAATGGAGGAAGAGAGAATACCAAATAAGATCCTTAATTGGAAAGCTAATGGAAAAAGTGGAAGAGGCAGGTATAGAGAACGATTGATGGATGGAGTGAAGAGATGTATGGAAGCTATAGATTTGAAGGAAGAAGATGATTTAAACACGAACCTCTGGCGACAAATCACTTCGGGTTGAAGGAAAAACACTGTATTGTGGAATATTCTTAATTAATAATAATAATAATAATAATAATAATAATATATAATAATAATAATAATAACTGAATCAACTCACAGTTATGAATGTGTAGTCAGCCATTTAGAATATTACCTGTAACAAAGAAACAAAATATAAAATTAAAAATATATCAAACCATAATTCAGAGCGTTTTAAACATATGATGCTGAAGTCTGGCAAATCCTTACCAGGGGATTGAAAAGAATTTTAAGCACAGAAATGGATGTTTCAAGAAGATCATCTGGAAAATCTAGAATAGACAGAACACGAAATAAACTAATAAGGGAAATTATGGATGTACATTAGGAGCGGGACATAATACACATTATAGAAAAAAATATTGCAGTTGTATGGCCATGTCAAAGAATGCCAGAGCAAAGATTGCCTAAATTCATTATGGAATGAGTACCAATGGAAAGGAAGAAGGTACAAACACCAGAGAAGACTCTGGATAGAATGTGTGCAAGGGCTATGGTTATCAGAGGATTGGAGGAAGATCAATGGAAGGACAGAGAGGAATGGCGTTTGGTTTCCGGAAGACGGCGGCAGCTGTCATGATACCGGATGATGATGATGACAAAGAAACAAATGAAGATGTCTTTATCAGCTTTGTAAATTGAAAATAAATCTAATATGCTTTAAAACTTTTAAAAATACATTTTTCAAATGTAAAATTACATTTATTTACTTTCATTTAATCTTATATAGAAATATGTACTGATGCTATGAACTGTATTATATGCATCAGTTGAAAAAGTTTAGTTTCGGCATGCAATGTTTGATACAAACAGGATTGTCCAAAAAGTATCTGCCTTTTTAACTGCAAGGCACTCAAATCCAGTTCCAAATCTCTCTTTTAAACTAAAGGGAAGTGATACAACTCCTGTATTGGCAGGCTGAATAACCATCACTATCCGCCGTCCGAGCCGTGTTCCACCTCATTCTACTCTTAACTCATGCTCTTCTGCATAGTGGGTTGCCATTGCTGGATTCTTGCTTCGATTTCTGTTCCTTTTAGTTAAAAATGGCATTTCTTTTATATATGCTTGGTACATCACAACGTTTCTCTGAGAGAAATTTCAAAGTTGGTTTCGGCTTGCAATGGCTGACAGTTCCCTTGTAAGTTAAGATTGAATACTGTTAGAATATACAATAGAGTTGTTTCTATTGTGACGCATTGTTCATTCGTTGTCCAAATTACCACCACCTTTGAAATTAGTTGACAGAAGCATGATTGCGTATAAGACAATAGGCTCTAAATAAGCTTTCTGGATAAATCAGTTTCCAGATACATCTATTCTCTGATAATGTGTCGGATATTTAATACGAGAGAATTTGAGACTGGTGCCTAGAATGTTCCTCTTACATATGCGTGGATCGGACGAGTCAGTCGTGTCCAAAGTGTGGATGGACAAGAGTGTGAAGACAAAAAAAAAAAGATTCTTTTTTGTTGCACAGTGTTATTAATATACAGTAGTTACAATTTGTATTTCTTTCCATTGTCAACTTTATATTGTGTAGCCTGCCTATATCTATTATGTATCATTAATCAACAAGTAGATAATTCATAATTGTTACTTACTTACTCACTGGCACTATCGAACCCGTAGGTTCATGGCCGCGCGTATATAAGCTCTCCATACATCCCTATCCTGAGCTAATGCTTTCCAATCATTCCCTGTATAATCTACTTCCCTCAAATCATAGTTAATGTTCTCCACCTCATTCTTGGTCTACCAACTGGGCGTTTTCCCTCTGGCTTTCCTACAAGAAGCTTCCATGCACGTCTTTCATTCCCCATACGTGCAACATATCCTGTCCATCGCAGTCTACGAGACTTAACTGTTCTTATTATATCTGGCTTCCTATAAAGACCATGTAGTTCATTGTTACGTAGTCTTCTCCATTCACCTGTGTGTTCATCTCTCTTTGGTCCAAACATTTTCCTAAGAACTTTATTCTCAAATACTCGTAATATCCTTTCCTCCCTTAAAGTAAGAGTCCATGTTTCGCACCCATATAATATAACTGGTAGAATAATAGTTTTACATATTTTCAACTTAACGTTTTTTGAAAGGAGTTGGGACATCAAAAGTCTCTGCAATGCATAATAGCACGCATTTCCAGAATTGAGCCTATGTTTAATTTCTTTGTGCGTCTCATTCCTATTTGTGATTATTGTTCCTAGGTATTTGAATTCAGCCAAAAATAATTGTTATTGTATGTATAATTTAACCCTGGTAACTGCAAGAGAAGACCTTACGGTCTTAACTCCACCTGGTAAAATAAATAAATAATTTAATTGAAGAAAGTTGATTATACAGAGGATGATTTTAAAACAGCTCAGGATAGGAATGTATTGAGAGCTTATGTCCATGCAGACAGGAACCTAAGGGTTTGCTAGTGCCAGTGTGTTAATTAGTTACCTCAGCTGTGGTTTTCAATGAATATAAAAGTACCGTTTATACTGAGCAACAAAGAAGAAACTTTTTTTTTGTCTCAGAAAGAAAAATATGTGATTCTGATAGTATTTTTTCCTGAAATCAAATATGATAACGGTTTTTCTCCATCACGCAAGGTTTCCGAGAGACAGGAATTTATAATTTCAAACACTTTAATATTTTCTACATTCGTATCTACACAATATTCGAACATTCGGACTCACCTAGAAAGTAAGAAATCATGATTTTCTGCTATTTTTCGCCTGTGGAGCATCCCTCTCGATGATCCAACAATAATCGGCCAGCATATTAGGATTACATTTGCCTTGATATATCTTTTCCATAGCTAAAATCTCCTGAGTTAGCTCATTTGGTTTTATTTTACAATGGACAAATGGACGAAAAAACGTTCTTTAGAAAAGAATTATTTAAATCCATTAATTTAAATCGAAATAAAAAAACTGTGGGTGATGGAGAAATTCCGAATACATACTTGAAAACACGATAAAAAAAACTGCATTCAGTACAACTATTGGTACTCATGAGACAAAAATCATATTGACCAGCGTTATTATTATAATTACAATTTTTATTTCTTTCCATTGTCAGCTTTACATGTGTAGCCTGCCTGTACCTATTATATATCATTGATCAACATGTAGATAATTCATAATTGTTATTATATGTATAATGGTGAAGTGGAAGAGATGACCTTACGGTCTTAACTCCATCAGGTAAAATAAATAAATAAATAAATAAATAAATTGAAGAAAGTAGATTATACACAGGATGATTTTTAAACAGCTCAGGGTAGATTTTTTTTTAGATTTATTTATTTAGCCTGGTGGAGTTAAGGCCATGTGGCCTTCTCTTCCACTCACCAGGACAAACATATATTACATCAGAATATAACAATCTTAATTAACTCTAATATTAAATACTAAATAAAAATTTGATCAAAAAGATAATATCTATTATATTACGATCTATAATGCAACCAGTTAATGTTAGTTAAAATTAAGACTAAAACTAATAATAAAATCATATTTGAAGAGAAAAATTATACGCTCAGACCGGGACTTGAACCCGGGGCCCTTGGTTCTCTAGACCAAGTGCTCTACCAACTGAGCTACCTGAGCAAGTACCGATCTAAACGCAAATCTTTCTCTATATACATTGTAATTCCCGTCCACCAAATGCTGTGAAGCCATGCTTCTATCTTGCAAATGGCGGCTCCTTTATTAAGAAGACATATTTGGGAATTATACATTACAGCCAGTACGGCTTTTCCATGTTTTTATTATTGATTTCGTACATCTCAATGATGGATAAATCATATTTGAAAAAAAAATTATACGCTCAGACCGGGACTTCAACCCGGGACCCTTGGTTCTCTAGACCAAGTGCTCTACCAACTGAGCTACCTGAGCAAGTACCGATCTAAACGCAAATCTTTCTCTATATACATTGTAATTCCCGTCCACCAAATGCTATGAAGCCATGCTTCTATCTTGCAAATGGCGGCTCCTTTTATTAAGAAGACATATTTGGGAATTATACATTACAGCCAGTACGGCTTTTCCATGTTTTTATTATTGATTTCGTACATCTCAATGATGGATAAATCATATTTGAAGAGAAAAATTATACGCTCAGACCGGGACTTGAACCCGGGACCCTTGGTTCTCTAGACCAAGTGCTCTACCAACTGAGCTACCTGAGCAAGGACCGATCTAAACGCAAATCTTTCTCTATATACATTGTAATTCCCGTCCACCAAATGCTATGAAGCCATGCTTCTATCTTGCAAATGGCGGCTCCTTTTATTAAGAAGACATATTTGGGAATTATTAAATAATAAAATGTATACAATCAAGACATATTAAATTGTCCCTGTCTAATGTATGGATGTATGGAGAGCTTATGTCCATGCAGACAGGAACCTAAGGGTTTGATAGTGCCAGTGCGTTAGTTAGTTAATTAGTTATTAACCTCAAACGATGAATTTTAAAAGTACCGATAACCTGTGAAATTGTGCACCACCCTATAGTATTGATGGTGTTAAAAAAGTGTAGCATCGCTCATATCGGCATTTCCCAGCGGTCCACTTTGCACAACGACTGCTGTGCATTAGTACGGGCTGCGACTCCGGTTTAAACTTTAAATAATACGACGGTATAGAGACATGCAGCGCGCTCTGAAATGTTAATAGCTTAAATTTCCTGGTTCTAAAACGTTCCTCGATACGCCCGCCAGCAGCAGAGTTCTGGTGGTGTGAGGCGCGCGGGAGAGCGAGACAGAAGAACCTAGTGCAAGTAATCAAGTTCTGGTTAATGTTTCTCAAACCAGTGACCAGCTTTTCAAAAGGTAGACTCTGATAGAAAAGACCAACACGCACACACTATTGAATGCTGGTTGAGTGGAAGAGAGGGCCTTATGGCCTTAACTCTGCCAGAATAAATAAAGTATTATTATTATTATTATTATTATTATTATTATTATTATTATTATTATTATTATTATTATTATTATTATTATTATTATTATTATTATAACATTATGAAATTGGGACTGGAAGCAAATATCAATAAAACTAAATATATGGACACTAGGGTTATAACTTTAGAATTTGAACATAAAGTACTTAGGAAAATTTTTGGACCAAAGAGAGATGAACACACAGGTAAATGGAGAAGACTACATAACAATGAACTACATGATTTTTATAGGAAGCCAGATATAATAAGAACAGTTAAGTCTGTAGACTGCGATGGGCAGGACATGTTGCACGTATGGGAAATGAAAGAATTGCATGGAAGCTTCTTGTAGGAAAGCCAGAGGGAAAACGCCCAGTTGGTAGACAAAGGAACAATAATCACAAATAGGAATGAGGTGCACAAACAAATTAAACATAGGCTCAATTCTGGAAATGCGTACTATTATGCATTCCAGAGACTCTTGATGTCCCAACTCCTTTCAAAAAACGTTAAACTGAAAATATACAAAACTATTATTCTATCAGTTATATTGTATGGATGCGAAACATGGACTCTTACCTTAAGGAAGGAAAGGAGATTACGAGTATTTGAGAATAAAGTACTTAGGAAAATTTTTGGACCAAAGAGAGATGAACAGACAGGTGAATGGAGAAGACTACATAACAATGAACTACATGATTTTTACAGGAAGCCAGATATAACAAGAACAGTTAAGTCTCATAGACTGCGATGGGCAGGGCATATTGCACGTATGGGGAATGAAAGACTTGCATGGAAGCTTCTTGTAGGAAAGCCAGAGGGAAAACGCCCAGTTGGTAGACCAAGAATGAGGTGGGAAAATAATATTAACTATGATTTGAGGGAAGTAAATTATACAGGGAATGATTGGAAAGCATTAGCTCAGGATAGGGATATATGGAGAGCTTATGTCCGCGCGGCCATGAACCTAGGGTTCGATAGTGCCAGTGAGTAAGTAAGTAAGGATTATAACTTTTTGGATTGCTGTGAAATAAAATATTTCTTGTGCAATAAATGGATGAACTTTTACTTAAACCATTGAAAAAGGACTTCAATTTCACTGAGCTTAGAGAAAATGTCACCCCCAAATATATACATATATCAATATTTAATATTGATTTCGGGGTGACCATTTCTTGAATCTCGGTAAAATGAAGGCCTTTTTCAATGTTCTTAAGTAAAAGTTCATCCATTCATTGCACAGGAAATATTTTATTTCAACATACAGTCCAAAAATGTATAACCTTCTAGGGTTCTAAATTTTGGACTTTTGTGAAATATAATATTTTCTGTGCAATGAATGGGTGTAAAATATTTCCTGTGCAATGAATGGGTCAACTTTTACTTAAAACCATTGAAAAAGGCCTCAATTTCACTGAGCTTCAAGAAAATGACACCCCCTCCTAAATAGATTTATATATCAATATTTAATATTGATTTGGGGGTGACCTTTTCTTGAAGCTCACTAAAATGAAGGCCATTTTCAATGGCTTTAAGCAAAATCTCACCCATTCATTGCACAGGAAATTATGGAAATTTTGAGGAAGTGGCTGAATTCAAATACCTAGGAACAATAATCACAAATAGGAATGAGATGCACAAGGAAATTAAACATAGGCTCAATTCTGGAAATGCGTGCTATTATGCATTACAGAGACACTTGACTTCCCAACTCCTTTCAAAAAAGTTAAACTGAAAATATATAAAACTGTTATTATACCAATTATATTATATGGATGCGAAATAGACTCTTACTTTAAGGGAGGAAAGGTGAAAATGTTTTGAAAAATACAAAAAAAAATGCATTTTTTTGTTTATTTGCTTTTTAATAACTCTGATTCTTTAGGATCATTTTCATGTATTTTTTTTTATTGTAGGAGCAAAATTGTGTCCGTGACGTAAGAGTTTAAATACTCTTGCACGTGTGGTCTGCACTCCTACTTAAATTTTAATGTGTTTTATTTTCTGTTTCCATTTGTTTGACATTTACCAAAAACTTAAAATGTCTCTTTTGATGCAATTTCTATGCTATGAAAGTGAAATTTTGTGGTTACACTCCCCAATATATGCCAATTTAAATTGGCTATGCAGTTACTAGTCTAAGACACATGTGTTCTTTTAAATTGAGATGGAAATACAATAGAGTGGGTAAAACAAATATTTCTTTTTCGAAAAATGAAAAATAAGCAATATCCTCCTTTTATGAATTTTTTTTTCATATCAAAAATGTGTTTAGTGGAATCAAAAAAGACTCTGAATCTCAAATTTCGTGAGAGAATATTTAAAAAATGCATCGTAAGGAGCATGTTTTTAGAAAATATTAAAAAATATACATTTTAAAAATCATATTTAGAAAAAATGCTTAACAATATCAAAAGAACCAGTAAGATGCAAATTAGAAGTGGAAACAAAATAGAACAAGTATCAGATTTTAATTATTTAGGTGTATTAACAACAAACACTAAACATTTAATAAAATAAGTAAAGAAACAAGCTGATAAAGCAGCACAAATATCAGGATATGTGAAAGATTTAATTAGGCGCAACAAACATATGTCAATAGAAAGCAAAACCCGCATATACAAAACGGTAGTTCTACCAGTTATTATATATGGAGCAGAAAGTATGGCTGATACAACAAAGACTAAACAAATAATAAGCACATGTGAAATGAAAATCTTAAGAGAACTATTCACGAGAAAACATTATTTGATAAAATACACAACACAGAAATTAGGGACAAATGTCATATTCAAGACATAACCAAATGCACTATAGATAGACGAAAATATTGGAAGGGTCATGTAGAAGGAATGGAAGAAAACCGACTTGCAAAAAGAGCTAAAGAAGATAAACCAATGGACGGGAGAAGAACAAGAGGAAAACCAGCCAAGAGATGGATAGACAGTGAATGTACATCCAATACGTCTTACTCCGAGGAGTGATTTTGGAAATAAACAGGATGAAAATCCTACAAATTAAGTTTAAGAAGAAGAAGATAATTTAGAAACTATTCTACTTATAAACACCAAAACTTCACAGAAACACTTCTATAAGCACATAATGTGTGAGATAAAAATTTCAAAACAATCACATGAAAACTAAAAAAAAAATAATTTCACCAGTCGGTCCCCTTAAGGGAGGTAAGGATATTACGAGTATTTGAGAATAAAGTTCTTAGGAAAAATGTTGGACCAAAGAGAGATGAACAGACAGGTGAATGAAGAATACTACATAACAATGAACTACATGGTCTTTATAGGAAGCCAGATATAGGCTAATAAGAACAGTTAAGTCTCGTAGACCGCGATAGGCAGGACATGTGGCCCTAATGGGTAATGAAAATATGCATGGAACCTTCTTGTAGGAAAACCAAAGGAGAAACGCCCAGTTGGTAGACCAAGGATTAGGTGTGAGAATAACATTAACCATGATTTGAGGTAAGTAGATTACACAGGGAATGATTGGGCAACGTTAGCTCAGGATAGGGATTTATGGAGAGCTTATTTTCGTGCGGCCATGAACTTATGGGTTCCATAGTGTCAGTGAGTTAGTTATGATTGGAAAACAGTAGATTAGGATAGGGGCGTATGGACGGCTTATATCTGCGCGGTAATAAACATTCGGGTTCTTTAATGCCAGTGAGTTAATTATTTTGTTCATTTATAAAAACGGAATGACCCTGGGGTCGACTCAGCCTCTAACTGAAATGAGTACCAGACGCTTGTTCTGGGGTAAAGGCGGCCGTCACGCAGGACTGACAACCCGGCTGACATCAAGTGCCGATTGTCTAGAAATAGTGGGAGCCTTAACGTCCCACTACCCCAAGGGCCTCCTGAGGCCTGTAGTGGGAATACTTTACTTATAAAAACGGAGATTTTTATGGATGACTTAGAACAAACCATACATAAGAATGTATTAGCTAGAAATGTTCTATTTTGGTATCGTTATGTAGATGATGTCATAGCAGGCTTCACAGGAACCAAAAGACAATTGAATTCCTTTTTAAATTTTATTAATAACATTCGCAGAAGTATTAATTTCACAATGGAATTAGAAACAAATAATGGTATAAATTTCTTGGATTTATCAATAAAACACATTGATTATATGTAAGTTTGAGTTTGGTATCTTTCACAAACCATCTCATACTGATACCACTATCCATAGTTCTTCTCTTCACCCATATACTCATAAGATGGCAGCCTTTAATAGTTACATTCATAGACTTTTAAATATCCCTCTTTCACCCTTGGAATATAATAATGAATTGAATATTATTAAACTATTAGCTATTAATAATAACTACGACCTTAAAATTATAGAATATTTAATTTAAAAAATTCATTACAAAAAGCAATTAACAAAGGTTTTCCTTTACCCAAAGAAAACATAAAGAAATTTCATAATGTCATACATAGGCCCACTTTCCAATAACATATCTAAACACTTTAAAAAGTTGAACATTAATGTGGCATTCAAAACTAATAAAACTTTACAAAATATAATAAAAAACAATAAAATCAAAATAAAAAAATATAAAAATTATCCGGTGTATATAAATTGAAGTGTGGCACATGTGACAATGTCTATATAGGACAAACTGGTAGAGCTTTTATCTCTCGGATAAAGGAACACGTGAGAGCATATAACAGAAATTTAGAATATTCAAAATATGCTAACCACCTATTCCAATTGAATCATTGTTTCCATCCAAATTTTGAAATGTTACATGTTTGTGATAAGGGTAAGAAGTTGGACCTTTTGGAGGCTGTAGAAATAAATAAATTGAAAAGTAGTAAAAAACTGTTAAATTCTCAACTTGATTTAAATGAATCGCCTTTGTTAAATTTAAAAATTTAAATAAATTATTGTTGTATTGTTGCTTAGATCAGTTGATATGTACTATAATAACACAATTCATAATTTGTTAACATGTCTGAAGAAGGTACAGTGTACCGAAACAGCTGTCACTGAATTATATCTTAATAAATATGAAAATCAAATAAAACTAAGTTTTATTTTTATTTAATTAATTTATAAAAACGTTCAGACAACATCTGTAGCTGAGAATGTTTGCATCCCATCGTCAAATTATTTGTATACACCTTGTAGAAACAAGCATGTCTCATTTTAATTGTTAGAGGAACTCTCAGGCAGGAGTTACGATAATGCTGATGTAGTATGCGCAAAAACCACAACGCTGTTATTATTAGTACATCACCAAAGTTTTGGGTGGTAAAGCACCAAGAAACTTCAAGAGTGGAATTTATGTACAGTCTGCGTTTATTTCAGATAATATTAGAGGAGAAGTACTTTACGATGTTGTGCTCTATCCAACATAAATAGCATTCCATTGCTTCTCAGCTTATATACACTTCCCATAGGCACTACATGCAATTTTTATTATGTTGCCATCATAATTTCTGAAGACCCAGAAGTGTAAGAAAACTTTACACTAAGAAAAAAATCTCAGCTGAAGCATTTATATGTCTTCTACATAAACAAACTACTATTTTTTTACTTGAAACAATAAAACGTACTCCTTACATCAATTAAATCAGTTATGCCAAGCATATAATTTTAAAATATCAAAAGAAAAAGCGAAAATAATAGCATTTCGGAATTCCTAAAAAGTTAGTTAGACTTATACGAATGTGTCTAAATGGCTCAAAGAGTAGGGTGCGTGTAGGCAAACAGTTTTCAGACACTTTTGAAATCCAGAATGGGTAGCAAGGAGATGCACTATCTCCTCTACTATTTAATTTTGTACTAGAGCATGCCATTAAATCTTTAGAGAATGAGGAAGGCTTACAACTCAATGGTATTAATAAGCTGTTAGTTTATGCTGATGATGTAGTATTGTTGGCCGATAGCGAGGAGATACTAAAGGCTAACACGCACACACTATTGAGTAACACTAAGAAATTAGGACTGGAAGTAAATATCAGTAAAACTAAATATATGATCACACGTAGAAATTCAGTATATAATGGAAATGGACAGCTAAGGACAAATGAGGGAAATTTTGAGGAAGTGGCTGAATTCAAATACCTAGGAACAATAATCACAAATAGGAATGAGATGCACAAAGAAATTAAACATAGGCTCAATTCTGGAAATGCATGCTATTATGCATTGCAGAGACTTTTGATTTCCCAACTCCTTTCAAAAAACGTTAAACTGAAAATATATAAAACTATTATTCTACCAGTTATATTATATGGGTGCGAAACATGGACTCTTACTTTAAGGGAGGAAAGGAGATTACGAGTATTTGAGAATAAAATACTTAGGAAAATTTTTGGACCAAAGAGAGATGAACAGACAGGTGAATGGAGAAGACTGCATAACAATGAACTACATGGTCTTTATAGGAAGCCAGATATAATAAGAACAGTTAAGTCTCGAAGACTGCGATGGGCAGGACATGTTGCGCGTATGGGGAATGAAAGACTTGCATGGAAACTTCTTGTAGGAAAGCCAGAAGGAAAACGCCCTGTTGGTAGACCAAGAATGAGGTGGAAGAACAACATTAACTATGATTTGAGGGAAGTAGAGTATACAGGGAATGATTGGAAAGCATTGGCTGAGGATAGGGATGTATGGAGAGCTTATGTCCGCGCGGCCATGAACCTACGGGTTCGATAGTGCCAGTGAGTAAATAAGTAATAGCATTTTGGGGAAGTGAACATATAAGATCAAAAATATTAATAGACAACAAAACGTCTGGAACAAGTAACAAATTGTATTTATTACGGTTGTAATTTTACTATAAACACAAAAACTGAAACAGACGTAAATATTAAACTGAAAAATGGGGATTAAAATTAATATAAATAAATAAAATACAATATCTAACAACCAGTATTGGTGAACAATATCTTACAGGAATGAATGTCATTAAACATGAAAAATAAATTCCAACGAGAATACATCTCGGGACCCTAGCGGTGAGAGGCAAGCGTCTAACCGCTTGCGCCACACAGCAGCCTTTATCATCTGTATTATTGTAAATTTTTATAAATTTTATTATTGTTAATTTTTAGTTAATTCTTATTTCCTTTTTAATTTTATAAATATATGTATGTTTGTTTCTAACTTCAATATTTATACATATACAGGATGTCCAAAAAGCACCGACAACACTTAGTATGTTTTACAGGATGGCAAAATTATACTTTTTCCCATACATTTACCACTACGCCGTGCCCCAAAAACAGTTCAATTTTTTTAATAGGAATATTCCACACTACAGTGGTTTTCCTCCAAAATTATTTGTCGCCAGAGGTTCCTGTCTAAAGCATTTTCTTCTCTCAAATATCTAGCTTCCATACTTCTCCTCACTCCATCTATTCTATGATCTCTAGGGCTCCTTTTCCATACACTTTCAAACGTTTTTCTTTTATTTTTTCTCATAACGTTTTTTTTTTTTTTTTTTTTTTTTTTTTTTTTTTTTTTTTTTTTTTTTTTTTTTTTTCCATCTTGCATGATTTCCCTTCTTGTACTGTTTCTGACTTTATCCCGTCTTGAAATTCTCATCTATCGCCTCCAAAATTCAATTTCAACTATTAACAGTCTATTTAAAATTGTAGACTTTCACGACAGGTGTTTTGATTAATGTATTTTATGTCTTTCGGGCTAAATGGCCGTGGTTTGGTTTTATTATCACTCAACGTTTCGTCTACTACTGCGGTAGACACCCTGAGGAGATTCTGCATGCTCTTTGACATCCTAACTCTTCAAATGCAGCCGACATTTGAAGAGTTAGGAGGTCAAACAGCACGCACAAACTCCTGAGGATGTCTACCACAGTAGTAGATGAAACGTTGAGTGATAATAAAACCAAACCACGGTCATTTAGCCCGAAAGACATAAAATACATTAATGTTAACAGTCTGTTCACTTGTTTAATAAATGAATACGTAAAAACATAGCCTATATAATAGTTGAAATCTGCCATAACCAATACTACTTCCATCCTGGCAGAATTTAAATATGAAGTCAGTTGCGAAATTTAATTGCGTCATTCGTAGGAATTGGGGTTAAAATGCGGCACAAAAATATAACTAACCTGTTCCAACGATAATGAAAAATTCTGACGTAATTCTTTCCCCTAAATTTTCATCTTGCTATGAGCGAAATGAAGGGAAAAAAGGAAGTTGGCTGAACGCCCTTATTGACGGTAGACTGCATGCAGCATTCCGCGTAATAATCTTAGAGGATGTTAAAGATCATTTCTGCATACCACACTTCGCTATCGCTATTCAAAGTTCTTTGCTCTCTCTAGAGATTCCTGGGCGCTTTCTTGCTGTCTTATTACTCCTCGTGTGAATCGAGACGCCAAGGCTTTCTACAAATTGCCACTAATAATATAGGGTGATTCATAATTGTATAATACATAACAAGTCGCGATATATTTTGACAAATATTTCTCGTCTTTCTGTCATTATTTATTGCAACATGCATATTCCTGTTAATGGAAGCATCTTGTAGGAAAACCAGACGGAAAACGTCCAGTTGGTAGACCAAGAATGAGGTGAGAGAATAACAATACCCATGATTTGAGGGAAGTAGATTATCCATGGGATGATTGGAAAATTAGTTCAGGATAGGGATGTATGCAGAGCTTATGTCCGCGCGACCATGAACCTACGTGCTCCATAGAGCCAGAGAGTTAGTTATATTTCTATTTATACTTTATTAATTGTATATATTGGCAACATTGTGCTTGTCTATGGCAAGGTATATTTTGTTTTGTTATGTTTTCTCCAGTTCTTAAAGTCATACAATATGTTGCCAGTGTAGCGCTCAATTCCTGCACTGTAATTGGCTGCCTCCAAAACTGCTTGGCGGCAACATTATTTTTTTAAATAATAATTTTCTTATTGGATAGAGCCACTTCGCGGCTAAATGACCGCGTCATTGTAGTTGGCGGTTTTCTAGCAGCGTCAGTCTTAGCAAAGATTTTGCGAAATCCAGACTATCAAAGCTGCCTCCAAGATGCTAACTTTATAATTACTGTTTAATACTTTAAAGTGCCCTAAAGTTTATTTAATTTGTGTTTTTGATAAATAGATTATCCCAACTCCTTTCAAAAAACGTTAAGCTGAAAATATATAAAACTATTATTCTACCAGTTATATTATATGGACGGTCCACCGCTGTGGTCTCGGGGCAGCGTGCTGCCTTGTCACGCAGCGGGCCCGGGTTCGATCCCCGGTCGGGAGAGTTTTTCTGGGTGAGGTTTTTATCGGGATTTTTCCTCACCTGTAAGACAAATGTCAGGAAAACTTTAAGGCCCAAACGGCCCCCGAAATCATATGACCATCGCAATCACCATCATTCATATTCATCTTAGGTTAAGCTTAGGATTAGGGACTCTCCTGGCGCACCATTATCATCATCATCACTCATCATATCATCGGGGCAACGTAACCCCGCCTTCCAGGCGCCCCAACCTCAGAAGTGGGTTACAAGTACGCCATGCCAGGAGAGAAACCAGGAATGTCGAAAGAAAAACCTGGGGCATTTGAAAAAAAATAATATTACATGGACGCGAAACATGGACTCTTACTTTAATGGAGGAAAGGAGATTACGAGTATTTGAGAATAAAGTTCTTAGGAAAATGTTTGGACCAAACAGAGATGAAGAGACAGGTGAATGGAGAAGACTGCACAACACTGAATTACATAGTCTTTATAGGAAGCCAAATATAATAAGAATAGTTAGTTCTCGTAGACTGCGATGGGCAGGGCATGTGGCACGAATGGGGAATGAAAGACGTGCATGGAAGATACTTGTAGGAAAACTAGAGGGAAAACGTCCAGTTGGTAGACCAAGAATGAGGTGGGAGAATAACATTAACTATGATTTGAGGGAAGTAGATTATACAGGGAATGATTGAAAAACATTAGCTCAGGATAGGGATGTATGGAGAACTTATGTCCGCGCGGCCATGAACCTACGGGTTCGATAGTGCCAGTTAGTTAGATAAATAAATTATATGATTTAATATTTGAAAAGCATTTAGTCATTTACTCAACACCAGCTAATATCCGGCGTACGCTGTTACGCCTAAAAAATGAAATGTTTTTATGTTAGTTCAATAAATAAAAAGAAAAATAATTTCAAATTTATATCGATTATTTTTAGATATTCCGTGCTGATTACCCGACGTTGCCCTGGAATCCACTTATCCCGATCTTCTTGGCATCAATGAGCTGAAAGTCAAAAATGGTTATTGTGAGTTATCCGTAAAAGATAGACATATGGTGTCGCTGACATTTTTGTACAACTCTTTTGAGATATTCAATTTGTGTACATTAAAATGGTGTATGTGTTACTGTTTAGACAGCGTAAGCCATTTAAGCGTCCAAAATGCAGTTTTTTAGTGCACCGATGCACTTCTTTTTAGCTCCAGCCCTATAGTACATACGATGATATGTTATATACGTTAAATTGTCCCAGAAAATATCTCTAAATGTTGGTGAAAAGCCCATTCAAATCTGTCAAGTAGTTTTTGAGTCCAAAAAGGACAGACATAAAGACTTACACTCATTTTTATACGTAAAGGTGAAACAGAATTTTCAAAACACTGGTCAGACCCATATTATGTTACGGCAGTGAGGCCTGGACAATTCGCAGTGTATATGAACAAAGACTAACTGCGACAGAAATGAATTTTATGAGACGTACTGCAGGTTACTCAAGAACAGACCATAAAAGGAATTCTGAGATTCTGAAAGAATTACAAACAGGCTCAGTCATGGAATATGTACAAAAATACAGAAACAACTGGAAATCTCACGGAAGAAGAATGAGCAGAACAAGAATACCACGTCAAATCTTAAATTACCGCCACCAGGCAAGAGATCTTTGGGCAGACCCTTCAAACGTTGGATTGACACCGTAACAAACCATCAGGTCTATCACATGAAATGAAGAAGAAGAAGAAGAAGAAGAAGGTAATTGATAATAATCATTATTTCTTCGTGTAGCGCCAGAATGAAATGTTATGAATCGAAAACTATAATCAACATCAAATTGAAGCAAAACTCTTCAAGAAAGTTCAAATTGCTGCACTCCCTCTTAATGAGTTGCTCTTTAGCCATTCAAGGGAACATAAACTCGCTCCTAGCTACACCAATATTATTATGAACAATAATAAATTAAAATAAATAGTAAAATAATAGCAATATAAAAGACTCCATGCTCAACAGGCCAGAAAGGCCCTCAAGAAATTCTTCTCCATTTTCAGGGGTCCAGAACTTCCTTAGGTCTTTCCCTTCTTTTCCATCTATTCTCCCCTCCAATATATATTTTTTTAGGGATTCTATCAGAAGTCATCCTTTTGATTTGCCTCTATCGTCTTAATAATCTTTCTTCAATTGTCTGTAATACATTTCTATCAACTTTCAAAGTTTTCTAAATTTCAACGTTTCTAATGATGATTTATAATTTGGACTTCCGCGATGATCTTCTCCAGTAGGCCATGTATGTTACAAATGATACCTTAGCTTGGTACCTTGGGTAGGTAGAGAGATCATCGATTGATTAATGTCTTTGACATAGTCCGATTCCTAATAGCCAATTTTGTCGGTTCATCCAATCTCCTGGTTGTAGATGTTTCTTCTTCATGTATGAATATATTACCTGTCTCCGGGAGGTTTCAGATCTTCCCCTGCCTTGTCTTCCCTCAGGTTTCCATTTCAAAACACATTTTGGTAGCCGATCCTCTTCCATTCGCTGGACATGTCCGTACCATCTTAATTGCTGAGTTTTAATATAATCTAAAATAGGGTCTTCAATCTTCATTTTATCCCTTATAACTGAGTTTCTTGTTTTTTCTCTTCTTGACATGCTTGTTGTACTTCGTATAAAATTAATTTCCGTTGCCAAAAGATACTTGTTTGTTTTTGTTGTTAATGGTCAAGTTTTTGCTCCATAAGTGATGATGCTTTTAACAATTGTATGATATATATTAATTTTATTTTTATTACGGCACGCGCGCAGTAGCGTAGCGGTTAAGGCACTGCGCTACAAGCCGAAGGACGAGTTCGAGTCCCGGTGGGGTCAAAATTTTTAACCGACCAAAACCTTCTGGCGGCAATATGGCCCTGGGGTCGACTCAGCGTCTAACGGAAATGAGTACCAGACGCTTGTTCTGGGGGTAAAGGCGCGTCACGCAGGGCTGACAACCCGGCTGATATCAAGTGCCGATTGTCTAGAAAAAGTGGGAGCCTTAACCTCCTACTACCCCAAGGGCTTCCCGAGGTCTGTAATGGGATTGCTTTACTTTTTACATATATTTGTATGTCACAATATTCCATTGAGGCGAGCAATTGCAATGCAATTTTTTCTTAACTATTTATATTTCTCAATTCCTCTTCACAACTTCCATTTTTATTTACTTTTTTTTCTAAATATGTGATCCTACTACAAGATTTTATTGTTTCTCCAGACTCCAAAATTAAATATTGTTATGGGTCACTAGTTGTTAAATATTTTGTTCCCATTCATCATATTACTCTATTAATTTTCTAGTACCTTTTTTGGGCACCTGTTAATAATAATAATAATAATAATAATAATAATAATAATAATAATTTTTTTATTATTCCGGCTTTTACAATGAATATACATTTTTCCGGTACCCATGTTCACAGTTAACTACACATTTGTTTCAACACATTTTTTCCATTCTTGTCTGTTCATCCATATATCTTCTTCTATTTCCCATTCCCTCTTAGTTTCATTGATTCCCTGAATCCACGTAATATTTGGTCTAAATAATAATAACACTAATAATAATAATAATAATAATAATAATAATAATAATAATAATACTTTTTTATTATTCCAGCCTTTACAATGAATATACATTTTTCCGGTACCCATGTTCACAGTTAACTACACATTTGTTTCAACACATTTTTTCCATTCTTGTCTGTTCATCCATATATCTTCTTCTATTTCCCATTCCCTCTTAGTTTCATTGATTCCCTGAATCCACGTAATATTTGGTCTAAATAATAATAACAATAATAATAATAATAATAATAATAATAATAATAATAATACTTTTTTATTATTCCAGCCTTTACAATGAATATACATTTTTCCGGTACCCATGTTCACAGTTAACTACACATTTGTTTCAACACATTTTTTCCATTTTTGTCTGTTCATCCATATATCTTCTTCTATTTCCCATTCCCTCTTAGTTTCATTGATTCCCTGAATCCACGTAATATTTGGTGTAAATAATAATAATAATTCCTTAATCATTCTGAGAATTTCCCTCATCATTGAAGGTTTTCTCCAACCAATTTTAGTAATTAACATGAATTAAAAAAGTATATATATAAATGACTACGTCTATCACTTTGCACTAGACCTTCACAAACTTCACTTAATTAAAGTTCTAAATCGTTCTCTGTCCTCTGTGTCTTCATCTGTTCCACCAAATTTCCTCATTGAATTTTGAATGTTGTTCTTCCAGGTTGTTCTTGGTCTTCCTTTTCTATTCCTTCTTTAAATTTTCTATGCATATAATAATAATAATAATAATAATAATAATAATAATAATAATAATAATAATAATAATAATGAAATGTATACTAATGTTTAACCCTTAAATTGGCAAAACACAAATTTCTTCTCTTAGTTATTTGAATGTGGCGGACCGCAGTGAAAACGGAATCTTATATAACTGTTATTATTAAGTATATTGTATAATTAGACACATATTTAAGTGGTTTATTTTTGTTCGTTTTCTTCTAATTTATTAAAAATATTAAATTAATTGAACCAACTGATGTATCCAAAAGGATACATTACGAATTTAAGGGTTAAAAGAGTGGAATTCCGTATTGAAGATAAATTTAACAAACATATAAATAACAAAATAGGTTTTCAATTATTCTTGCAGCGAGAAACTTCAATTATCATTACTGGTAATTGAGTTTGATGAAATTTACTGACAACGTACGTAGAGTTCATATTAAAATATCAATTATTTTATGTGCAAAGTCCCGCATTGTCGGGGATCTCATTAATTCGACTGAAATGACAATTCGAATTAAATATACATATTTAATTAACAAGATTATTTATTAATCATTCCATTTCAATATCTACTGCACAAGCATTAACTTGATATATAGGGCGTTCAAATTATTTTAACGTTTATGCAGACAGTTTCAAGCTTTTAGAGTTAACATTAAATGCAACATAGTAAACTCTATTTTTTAACGTGGAACCAAATGACAAAAATGCTTGTTCTAGCTACCATGAGATTCAATTATTTGTCTGTTCTTGTCTCCTTATCCTAGAATAGTCTAAAGTTTATATTATTCAAGACATATATTTAAATTCACTTATTATAATTCCTTCTATTACTATTACTACTATTAGTTGAATGCAGGCTTTCACGGCCGGTAATCATAATGTTGAGTGATTCCGGGTTATGTGGCCGTGGTCCATAGTTGGTGTTGATACCAGACGTTTCGCCCTCAACTGCGGAGGGCATCTTCAGTGGCGAGTGCTTCTAGGCGTGTTTCCTGGTCGGAAGATCTACTGAGAGTAGAAGCACTCGCCACTGAAGATGCCCTCCGCAGTTGAGGGCGAAACGTCTGGTATCAACACCAACTATGGACCACGGCCACATAACCCGGAATCACTCAACATTATTACTACTATTACCATAAGTACTATCATCGTGGACTACTGAACTAGTGGTTATGCTCCTTGCCTCTGGTTCCGAGGGTCGCGGGTTCAAACCCGGCCGGGGTCGGTGGATTTTTTAGGACGGAAAAACCCAAGGAGCAAGTCCTCCGGGAGGGACTTTAAGCCGTGGGTCCCGAGTCTGAAGATTTTCAGGCTCGTAAAAATCCTTAAGCCTGAATGAAAAGGCCTCTAAGCAAAATTTACCGTATTTTCCCGTCCTAATACTACCTTGGTTTCCTAGAAGTCAGTATGAGGCGGAACGCTGACCACGGACCACTCAAAAATGACATCTATACGAAAACATGTGTAACTAAATTAGTATGGTTCAAATTGCTCCCTGTAGGGGGACAGCGCCTATATCTCTGTAAAGGGAAAATATAGGCTTACAATACAAAAAAATACTATCATCGTTATGATTATAATCATCATCATCATCTGGTATCATGGCAGCTGCCGCCGCCTTCCGGAAACCAAACGCCATTCCTCTCTGTCCATCCATTGATCTTCCTCCAAATCCTCTGATATTCATAGCTGCTTGTACCCCTTCTATCCAAGTTTTCTTCGGTCTTCCTCTCTTCCTCCTTTCCATTGGGATTCATTCCATAACAATTTTAGGCAATCTTTGCTCTGGCATTCTTTTGACATGGCCTTACCACTGTAATATTTTATTTTCTATAATGTCTATGATGTCCGGCTCCTCTTGTACACCCATAATTTAACCTATTTCTTTATTTCGCATTCTATAATTAAAATTATATATATATATATATATATATATATATATATAAGTTATATATATATATATATATATATATATATATATATTTCCGGTTTTAACAATGTTGATACATTTTTCCGGCACCAATGATTTGTCTTCAATTTTGCTGTATAATTTTCCTCCATTCGTCTCCATCATAACACATTTCTTCCTCTATTTCTCAGACCTTCAAAGTTTCTCTAATCCCTTGGATCCACGTGAGATTTTGTCGTCCTTTCCTTCTCGTTCCTGCTGGTGTCCATTCCATTATTTTCTTCCTTCGGTAATCTTTCATCCTCCATTCACCTAATATGCTTGTACAATTTTAGTTGCTTTTCTAGGATAAATTCTGAAAATGAGTTTTGTAAATTCATGTTCTCTTTTATAACGTCATTTCTAATTTTCTCTCTCCTTGATATCCTAGCAGATCTTCTCCAATAGTCCATTTATTCTACAATTAATTTTTCATCTGATAATTTATAGTTCAAACCTCTAAACCATAAGTCATAATACTTCTAACTATTGTTTTAAAAATTTTAATTTTAGTTTCTCTTTTGATATGTTTATCCCATAATAATTATATAATAATAATAATAATTATTATTATTATTATTATTATTATTATTATTATTAATTTGTTCGACCAGCCTCATGGGCTAGTGGTCAGAGTTTCTGACTACTGTTCATGAGGTCCCGGGTCCGATTCCCGATCAAACCATACGATTTTTTCCTTAAAGGGAATTATTCCTATGGTTGTCCATGGTCTGGAATTTAGGTTATGTTTAGGTTGAGAATTCTCCTGGCGCCTCAATATAATTTAAGATCCATCATATAATCGGGGTAGCGTAACTCCGTCTTCTAGGTGCCCCAACTTCAGAAGTGGGTTCCAATTATGGCAATGCCAGGAGAGAACACCAGAAATGTCGAAATGACAATCTGGGGCATTGGAAAAAAAAAAAACTTTTTTGTTCTTTCCTTGTGATGTGTAGGCCTATATTGTGTAGCCTATGCCTATTATTTTTTTACATACATAAGGACTTTATTAAACTGAAAGTAAGATACATACAATGTTATTTACAAATATGGATCGCACGGGCGGTAAGCCGTACGTGCTGTTGACAGTCCGTTACAATAATACAATGGTAATAATATACTTAAAACAAAAAAGAAAACACAATAATATTACAATTATATATCAATACAATTACATTATACATTAACTTAATGCCTATTATATATTAAGGATAAAGTTGTAGATAATTCACATTTGTTAATATCTGTGTAATTTAACCCTGGTGACATGGAAGAGAACACCTTACGGTCTTAACTCCATCAGGTAAGATAAACCTTTATTATTATTATTATTATTATTATTATTATTATTATTATTATTATTATTATTATTATTATTATTATTATTATTATTATTATTATTATTACTATTATTTTTTTTATTGCGGATGAGCCCATGTAGGACTACGCAAAGTACTTAGAGGTGTTTCCTTTGAGCCCAAATGTCTTTCATTCTTTTGGTATGAGCTTTTTTTGTATCATCTGTCCAAGTTGTTCCAGTTTTTTTCTTCGGTTTGTCCTCTTGATCAACTTGCCACTTATTCACCTTAATTCTAAATATATCTCTGTTTGGGATATCTTCTTTAGTAATTCCTGCCAGTTTTAAGTCCTTTTTGACTTCAGCAATCCACTTCATAGTATCCACTGGAGCTTTACTTCTGTTTTCGTAGAATTCCATTATCTGTTTTGTAAGCCTTATTGAGTTCATTCGTTTAATATGGCCATAAAATTTTAACCTTCGTTTTCTAATATCACTATGAATGTCTGTATATATTTTTATTTCCTTTTTACTTCTGAGTCTAAATGCTTCACCTATGACTTGTGCACCTAAAACTTTTCTTATAATTTTGCATTCTTTTTTTACTATATTTTCGATATTTTTTTTTCTGTTCAAAATTAATGTTTCTGCTCCATAGAGGCACTCTAGTTTAATTACAGTGTTATAGTGTCGTAATTTTGTATGTAAAGATATATATATATATATATATATATATACATATATATATACATACATATACATATATATATACATATATTATTATTATTAATATCATTATCACTGTATTTTGTCAGGTGGCAAGAGCAGGGTGAACCTAAAACCAGATTTTCTATTCACTTTTTCCCCCTTTGAGGCACTTTTTTGGCCAACCTCCCAGTACATGCAAGTCTGGTACGGAGGCTGCAAAATTTCGCCCTCCCTTGTCTCTTGCAGTTAGGCGCATATCCCCTGCAGCAATGGGGGAGGTTTTGCTTTTCCTGCCTGTCTGATCGACCCATTTTATAACTAAAAGGGGTAGATTTTAACGTCACCCCTCTCTCTAACCCCTCCAAAACTCCACACATATTAGGTAGGATACCTTCCCTTGCTGAACGCTTTCAACCTCGTGCTCTACTCTGCCCCGTGTACAGTAGTTCCATTGTTTGATACTCTTCCTAAGAGCTTCAATATAAATATGTGCTTTCTAATCTAATTGTTTACTATACAGTGAGAAAGGTTAAAATAATAATTTTTGTATCTAAGGTCGAAAAACATTAGCTCAGGATAGGGATGTATGGAGAGCTGCGGATTCGATAGAGTCAGTGAGTTAGTTAGTCGGGAAAGATTGGCATGCTACGAGTTATTGGTAAATCCAGAAAATTGGATAAACCTCGGTAAATTTCTGGACAAAACGCGGAAAATAAGGACCACACTCATTCATGAATAAATATATGTTATCAAAATGCAATACCATTAATTCTTAACAATTATATATAAATTAATTAGTGTATAATGCTATTGTGTTATTATTTAATTGTAATATTATTGTGTTTTCTTTACGTAATTGTAATGTTATTGCTGTTTTTGTTTATTTTTCTTTACACTAGTAGCAATTATTACCTTATTGTAACGGACTGTCAACAGCACGTACGGCTTACTGCCCGTGCGACCCATATTTGTAAATAATATTGTAAATATCTTACTTTTTGTCTAATAAAGTCCTACTACTACTACTTGTTATTAGTTTTAAAAGCAATTTTTATGTTTTTGTCTTTTTTTCGTCGAATTAGCCAATGTAACTGTTTCAAAATTGGGAGAAATATTCTCTGCCAAAAAAAAAAAAAAAAAAATACGAGGGCTTGGTTTTCGCAAGGTCTCCATGCTGAACGTAGCCATGCACATCATTGCGTTTGACGAGTGAAACTGAACCGAGTCACCAGGTAGCGTTACCTGTCCAGCGGAGCGCTCCTGGTGCATATCCGAGTGCACCGCCTCACGAAGCTCGTGTTTTACATCGCTGACGTAGATCTTTTTTTATCGTAAAACCGTGTGACAGTGTACTGCCCATTTTAATTTTAGTTATGCACTTATTCTATAAATATTATATAGTTTTTTGTATCTATTATTATTATTATTATTATTATTATTATTATTATATTAACTAACTCAGTGGCACTATCGAACCCGTAGGTTTATGGCCGTGCGGACATAAGCTCCCCATATATCCCTATCCTGAGCCAATGTTTTCCATTCAACCCCTGTATAATCTACTTCCCTCAAATCATAGTTTATGTTATTCTCACACTTCATTCTTGGTCTATCAACTGGGCGTTTTCCCTCTGGTTTACCTACAAGAAGCTTCCATGCACGTCTTTCATTCCCCATTCGTGCCACATGTCCTGTCCACCGCCGTCTACGAGACTTAACTGTTCTCATTATATCTGGCTTCCTATAAAGACCATGTAGTTCATTGTTATGCAGTCTTCTCAATTGACCTGTCTGTTCATCTCTCTTTGGTCCAAAATTTTTCCTAAGAACTTTATTCTCAAATATTCGTAATCACCTTTCCTCCCTTAAAGTAAGAGTCCATGTTTCGCATCCACATAATATAACTGGTAGAATAATATATATAATATATATATATATATATATATTCAGTTTAACGCTTTTTGGAGGAGTTGGGACGTCAAGAGTCCTAACATTCCAAGTTCCTAGGAACATGTCCCTATGTTTGAGCCTTTGGCATGAGCTCCCTGAAGTAGTCATTATTATTATTATTATTATTATTATTATTATTATTATTATTATATTATTAACGATGACATTGTTGTTAAACAAATGAGTGAAATATTACTGCGATTAGGACAAATAAACGTTTGTACGAAAACAAATGAACTGTACAATTTCCTGTAAGCGTGGTTCAACAATTGAAATGTTTTAGGCATATCTGGAAACTGCAAGACCATATTTCACTTCGGCATTGTGTTTGGTTCCGCATCACACACCGCTGATCTGACATTAACACGAGAGTTTAAAAAAGAGGCAGTAAATATACAGATGGATAGTACCCATCTACCTGTTCATAATGTGTCCAACAGAATGAATGACCAGTGATCATTCTAGCACTGACTAATAACCTCATCAGCCCAATGATTACGCTCCTGTCACTTCTGATAAAATCATACATCTCTTTTTTTTATGTTGTGGAAAGTGTTTTGCATCGACCTGATATTGATTATGTTCGTGTTACTGATGAAATCTACAATTCCATCAGATATGAGTACCAAACCTACGTATATCATTTAAATATACACAGGGTGTAACCAAAACACAGGCCTAACTACACAAAATCCATATAAGGTTTTAGAATACAACCCCTCCATGGTATCTTTACCTTGTCGTGGTGGAGTGGCATGCGTGCTTAAATGATCCTGAGAGCTATGCCGGCGGTAGCATTGCTGCCGATAGGGTTACCCATGCCGGACTGGTCGAAGGTGATAAGCCAGACGAAAAAAAGTACTTTGGGCGAAAGAGTGATGATCTTTCACCGTAAAAATACAACCGTCAACAAATGCGGACATGGGTTCAACTGGGGTAAAATTTTCCGGAGGTCAAATAGTCCCCCATTCGGTTCTCCGGGCGGGGACTACTTCAGGGAACCCATGCCAAAGGCTCAATTCTGGAAATGCGTGTTATTATGCATTTCAGAGACTCTTGGTATCCCAAATCCTTTCAAAAAACGTTAAACTGAAAATATATAAAACTATTATTCTACCAGTTATACTATATGGGTGCGAAACATGGACTCTTACTTTAAGAAAGGAAAGGAGATTACAATTATTTGAGAATAAAGTACTTAGGAAAAATTTTGGACCAAAGAGAGATGAACAGACAGGTGAATGGAGAAGACTACATAACAATGAACTACATGGTCTTTATAGGAAGCCAGATATAATAAGAACAGTTAAGTCTCGTAGATTGCGTTGGACAGGACATGCTGCATATAAGGGGAATGAAAGACTTGCATGGAAGCTTCTTGTAGGAAAGCCAGAGGGAAAACGCCCTGTTGGTAGACCAAGAACGAGGCGGGAGAATAACATTAACTATGATTTGAGGGAAGTAGATTGTACAGGGAATGATTGGAAAGCATTAGCTCAGGATAGGGATGTATGGAGAGCTTTTGTCCGCGCGGCCATGAACCTATGGGTTCGATAGTGCCAGTGAGTAAGTAAGTGAGTAAGTAAGAATAGATTTAGGATAGATTTATTTAGCTTCCTAGAGTTAAGGCCATGTGGTCTTCTCTTCCACTCACCAGGACAAACATATAGCCTGCATTCAACTATCAAACATATGTTTGTTACATATAAATACAAAAAATTACAATAATAGTACATACTAAACAATTAATTATGTGTCAAATTGAATAATAATGACTATTTAACTCATGCCCCAAATGGGAGTCAATGACCAATCACATTTCAATGATTTTTTATTTACAACCAATCACAGTCGTGCTTCGCCTAAAATTTACCAACTAAAGTTTATCATAATAAAAAAGCACCTCCTTTTTAACATTCTGAATAGGTCATACCATCATTTTGCAGTGACTGACTCTCTAAGAAATACGGCTACCAGATTGTATATATAGTGCATGAATGTCAACACGTAGCGCATACGAGAGATAATATAAAAACATTTGTAACAATTGATTATACCACAAAAAAAACACTGTTTGCACTTTCTTAAACGAATTATTTGCCTAAATACACAAAATTCATTTTTTGTAATTGTAAGCCCATGTTTTCCGTTTACAGAGATTTAGGTGCTCTTCCCCTACAGGGAAGAATTTGAACTATATTAATTTAGTTACACTTATTTTCGTACAGATGTCATTTTGAGTGGTCCGTGGTCAGCGTTCCGCCTCATACTGACATATAGCAAACCAAGGTAGTACTAGGACGGTAAAATTCAGTAAATTTTGCTTAGAGGCCTTTTCATTCAGGCATAAGGATTTTTTACGAGCCTGAAAATCTTCAGACTCGGGACTCACGGCTTAAAGTCCCTCCCGGAGGACTTGCTCCTTGGATTTTTCTGTCCTAAAAAATCCACGGACCCCGGCCGGGTTTGAACCCGCGACCCTCGGGACCAGAGGCAACTAGTCCACCGCAGCCGATATAAGTAAATTATACAGGGGATGATTGGAAAACATTAGCTCAGGATAGGGATTTATGGAGGAGCTTATATCTGTGCGGCCAGTTCGATATTGCCAGTGAGTATGTTATAGCTTCTCTGAAATATTCTGATTTTCTAAAATTACAATTGTATAAACTTCATTTGAAATGTTCTGAAATTACACATAGCAATTTGAGTAATTACCAGCAATTACGAGTTGTTAACATTTATACCTAAATAAAATTAACATAAATTAATTAAAAACAGATTTGATCGGTTTGTGTTATAACCAATCCATTAAATTTAATAAAATCCCCATTTGCAATCCCCAAATGAATAGAACCTAATGACCCATGTATTATAAATGAGAATTGATAGATATTTTTATATATTTCCGTTTATAATGATGGCGTCGTTCACCACTGTTTCCCGATTTTGTAAATCAGTCACTCTATTTGGTTTTAAAAGTATCTTTATTTCTTTCAGCCTTATTAGAATTACAGCAAAACTTGTAAAATTGGCCACGCTTATAAGTTGACCATCTATCAATGTAGCACACATTTCTGTGGAACCGGCAAATCCCTATTGTATTTTATGCATGACCAACTCTGTATCATACCCGCCTGTGTAACTTAAAAGTTGGACAAATTTTTTAATCCACTGCTATATTTCCTTCATATTTTTAACTTCGTCAAGGTTGTTGTCTATCACCGAATCTGTTTAAAATATATGTACATGAAATATTAAAGAATTGGTGGAGAAAATGTTCAAGCATGGGAATTCCTATTTCAAACAACAAAACTTTATACAACTTACATTTTGCAGATGATCAATTGTTAATTGCACAAGATTATGAAGATTTAGAACATATGACTAGAAAATTAATAGAAGAATATGAAAAATGGGGATTAAATTTGAACATGAAAAAAACAAAATATTTATCAATTGGTGAACCACAACAAAATTTAATTTTGGAGACTGGAGAATCAATAAAATCTTGTAGTGAGATCACATATATTTAGGAATTAAAATAAATAAAAATGGGAGTTATGAAGACGAAATAAGAAATAGAAATAATAAAGGAAATTTTGCAATTGCTTGCCTCAATGGAATATTGTGGGATAAAAATATAAGTAATAAAAATAAAATGAATATATATCATACAATTGTTAAAAGCATCATTACTTATGGAGCAGAACTTTGACCATTAACAACAAAAACAAATAAGTACATTTTGGCAACGGAAATGGATTTTATACGAAGGGCCGCAAGAATTTCAAGAAGAGAAAAAAATAGGAACTCAGTTATAAGGGAGAAAATGAAATTGAAGACACTATTTTAGATTACATTAAAACTCAGCAATTAAGATGGTACGGACATGTCCAGCGAATGGAAGAAGATCGACTACCAAAATCTGTTTTGGAATGATAACCTGAGGGAAGACGAAGCAGAGGAAGACCTAATACCTCCTGGAGTCAGGGAATATGTTTATTATCATCTATTATTATTATTATTATTATTATTATTATTATTATTATTGTTTGCGGATGAGCCCATGTAGGACCATGCAAAGTACTTAGAGGCGTTTCCTTTGAGCCCAAATGTATTTATTTATTTTGCTATGAGCCTGTTTTCTATCATCTGTCCAAGTTGTTCCAGTTTTTTTTTCTTCGGTTTGTCCTCTTGGTCAACTTGCCACTTATTCATAAGTAGAGCGAGGAATTATATGAAGAAAATTATACGAAAATATGAAATCGTAAAGACAAAATATGAAAAATATGAAAATAAACATATGAAGGAGAAACATCTACAAGCAGGAGATTGGATGGACCGACAAAATTGGCTATTAGGAATCGGACGATGTCAAAGATATAAATCAACCAATGATCTATCTATTTTTAACTGTGTTGGCCATCCTGATATACTTGCCTATAAATATATGTAAAAACTGCCGTAGCGTAGTGGTTAAGGCACTGAGCTACAAGCCGGAGGGTCGAGGGTTCAAGTCCCGTTGGGGTCAGGATTTTTAAACTGACCCAAACCCTCTGGCGGCACTATGGTCCTGGGGTCGACTCAGCCTCTAACTGAAATGAGTACCAGACGCTTGTTCTGGGGTAAAGGCGGCCGTCACGCAGGGCTGACAACCCGGCTGACATAAAGTGCCGATTGTCTAGAAAAAGTGGGAGCCTTAACCTCCTACTACCCCAAGGGCCTCCTGAGGCCTGTTGTGGGATCACTTTACTTTACATGCTTGTCTTGTACCTAACTGCCTGTCTTTTGTTAGAAACCCAAACAATATAAATCGGAATCTGAATTTCCGAACACCCAGTATTAACACACATCGTGTATGCATTACTGATTGTCTAAAGCATCAGTTATCAAACTATGGGTTTTGACAACTAGAGTGATCGTCGAGTTCTATGTGATTGATCGGGATAGATTTTCGGAATCGTTAATATTAGAATTATTTGTAGAAATCATCAATCGAAAGGAACGTATTATAAAAATAAAATAAAGCGTTTGAGGTGATATGAATATCTGATGCCAAAGGAAAAGGATAGAGTATCAAACAAGATCCTTAATTGAAAATCTAATGGAACAAGTGAAAGAGGCAGATCTGTAAAAAGTTGGAAAGATGGAGTGAGAAGAAGTATGGAAGCTAGAAATTTGAGGGAAGAAGATGCTTTAGACAGGAACCTCTGGCGACAAATCACTTTGGGTTGAAGGAGAATCACTGTATTGTGGAATATTCCTAATAAAAATATTATTATTATTAATAGCAATAATAATTACAATAATAATAATATAATTGAAGAGAAAATGTTGTGTAACTATTCACATTATTGAAACTTGACCGGACCGGGGACAAAACCCGGGCCCGCAGCGTTACGAGGCAGCGGCACTAGTCCGAGACCACAGCGGTATCATTATTATTATTATTATTATTATTATTATTATTATTATTATTATTATTATTATTAGTATCCACCTGGAATAAGGAGGAAAGGAAGCCCTCGAAACTCGTGGATGCAAGAAATAAGAACTGGAATTAGAACAAGAGGACTGGAGGACTTGGAGTGGATGTTTAGAGATGAGTGGAGAAGGAAAATAAGACTTTAGGCATAGAAAGATGTATAAACATTGAAAATCTGTATTAAAAATATTATTATCATCATCATTATCATTGTTGTTCATCATCATCATCCGGTATCATGGTAGCTGCCGCCTTCTTCCGGAAACTAAACGCCATTCCTCTCTGTCCATCCATTGATCTTCCTCCGTTCCTCTGATATTCATTCCTCCTCTGATATTCATAGCTGCTTGTACCCCTTCTATCCAAGTTTTCTTCGGTCTTCCTCTCTTCCTCTTTTTCCATAGGGATCCATTCCATTTCAATTTTAGGCAATCTTTGTTCTGGCATTCTTTTGACATGGCAATACCACTGTAATCTTTTCTTTTCTATAATGTCTATGATGTCCGGCTCCTCTTGTACACCCATAATTTCCCTTATTTCTTTATTTCGTATTCTATCCATTCTAGATTTTCCAGCTGATCTTCTTAAAACGTCCATTTCTGTACTTAAAATTCTTTCCATTTCCCTGGTAGGAATTTGCCAGACTTCAGCACCATATGTTAAAATGCTCTGAATTGTGGTTTGATATATTTGTAATTTTCTATTTTTTGTAATATTTTTGCTCCACCAAACAGAGTTTAAAGCATTTATTGCTTGTTTTGTCTGTGCGATTCTATTTTTAATTTCCACTGTGTTATCGCCTGAATGGTCTAATTTTGTTCCTAAATAAGTGCATTCAATACTAGGTTTTAGTTCTTCTCCATTGTTGAAATTTATATTTATATTGTCGTTATTATTACTGTTATTACTATAATCAGTATCTTCATCATCATGACCATTATTACTATTATTATTATTATTATTATTATTATTATTATTATTATTATTATTATTATTATTATTATTATTATTATTATTAAACAGGGAAGTAAAAGAAGTGTGTATTCATCGATATGTTTGTACGAGAAGTTATGGAACAGCCGGTATATAGGAGCAGTACATTTACGTCAGCACTTTATATGAACTATAAGGTTTAAATTTGAAGATGTCAGAAGAGAAATTTATGTACATTTAGGATAATGTTTTTTTGATCTTATGGATGTTCACACTTGAATAATTCCGAACTGCACATCATGTCTTGCCATTACATGTATTATCACGACTTCCAACTTTCATGTGTCAACGTAATTTACTGCAGCTATCGCGCAATATAACGCAATTTTCTTTTAGTTCAAGACGATATAAAATCTTTAACATGTTTTATTTTATTTATAAAACCAAAAAGAAAATAGTTCTGTTACATGCATCGCCATATATGTAACATCACATGGATGGAACTCTGGGAACCCTGTTAGGTTGTATTGTACAGGGTGAGGCATAAGTCAGTTAACCACTGTACATGGTTGCAAAAAAAAACAGGTTGGTTGTAAATGGGGTTTGAACACGGGACCTTCACAATATGAACTCAAACTGCTTACACAACAATGGAGGTTACTTTGAACAATTGCGTTAGTTCTTTTTGTATAAATATTGTAAACTACAGAAAATAATATACTTGCATTTTCGGTTAACTTACTTATGCTACATCCTATATTTAATAGTATATAAGCCTATTCGAAAACGTTTGTCACGTAGGAACTGCGTAAACTAAGCGAATTCTTAAAAAAATCTAATTTAGTTTCCTAATTTACAGAATTTATAAACTAACTAACTAACTAACTCACTGGCACTATCGAACCCGTAGGTTCATGGCCACGCGGACATAAGAAAATTTGGCATGCGTTCCCTGAAGTAGTCCCCGTCCAGAGAACCGAATGGGGGAATATTTGATCTCCGGAACATTTTACCCCAGTTGAACCCATGTCCGCATTACTTGACGGTTGTATTTTTAAGGTGAAAGATCGTCACTCTTTCGACCAAGGTATTGTTTTGGTCTGGGTTATCACCTTTGACCAGTCCGGCATGAGTAATCCTATCAGCAGCAATGCTACCGCCGGCATAGCTCTCAGGATCATTTAAGCACGCAAGCCACTCCGCCACAACAAGGTAAACATACCATGTAGGGTACGGAATTTATATATATATATATATATATATATATCTTCGGGTTTTTACAGCTGCTGCCGTCTTCCAATACCAAACCTCCAAAGCCTACGATCTTGGGCATCTTCAATGCTTAGCCCTCTTGCTTGCATTACTGTTTTCATGTTTTCCTTCCATGTTAACTTCGGTCTCCCTCTCTTCCTCCTTCTGGTCGGATGCCATTGACATAGTTGCTTTGGTCATCGCTCATCTTCCATTCTTAAAACATGTCCTAACCACTTTAATTCCTTCTCCTCAATTCTTTCAATTATGCTTTCTTCTGCTTCCATTATATTTCTAATTTCCTTATTTGTGACATGTTCTAATTTTGACTTTCTGGCACTTCTGCGTAAATAATCCATTTCTAGAGCTATTAATCTATTCTTGTAGTATTTATTGATATATATATATATATATATATATATATATATATATATAGGCCTATATATGTGTCATTTTTTTAGATAATAGAACAGTTACAAATATTTTAAAAACAAAACTTGAAGAGGGAAGACAAAGAGGAAAACCCAGGTTTAGATGGATGGATGATGAGGATGGCATCAGAAAATTAGGAGTGAAAAGATAGAGGCAAAAAGCCATAGAAAGAGCTGTGTGGGCATTGGTATTTAAGGAGACAATAATCAGACTCTAAGGGCCGTTACGCCAAATGAAGAAAAATACTTTTTTTTTTTAAATAATTAAATCGTAAATACCACATCCAAAGTTTCATTGCGAGAAAAATAAATTGTACCCAGTGTTCGAGTTTCTTAAATAAAAAATTGAAAATACGGCCGCTAATGCTATTTTTAAATTTTAGTTTCGTATTCATCTCCAATTCTAATGGTCGGATATCCCTTATATTTGGATGACCTCATCGTATTTCAATGGAATTCACCGAGTTTCGTTATGAAAAATTAATAATTCCGGCCGCTAGACCGATGTTTTAAATTTACGCTTGATATTAACCCCCCATGCCATTGATCCGATTTTGCTGAATAACAAAGGCAACCTTATTTTTCTTAATTGATTTACTATATGCCTAATTTGGTTCGAAAGGAAATCAAAATGCGTCCTCTAGCACGTTTGTAGCCAATATTTTCAAGGG
>JASPKZ010006481.1:190000-357500 GCA_030220185.1 Diploptera punctata | reverse complement strand
ATCATATAAATTGTCACTTATCTGAATTATTAAGACAGTTATTTTGATTCCTAAATACAAAATTATACAACCGTCAAGAAACGCGGACATGGATTCCACTTGGGGAAAAACTCCGGAGGTGTAATGGTCCTCCATTCAGTTCTTGGGGCAAAGGCTCAATCACAGGTGCATGTTCCTAGGAAGATGGGACATTATATAGTATTGGGGCACTAGAAATATTAACGCGGCATTTAGAAAAATGACCCATGTATATAGTCGGTTTGCAGGAAGTCATATGACCACGAGAAGGTAGTCAGGAATCAGGAAGATTTGCATTATACTACGGGGGGTAACGAGACCTGAACTAGGAATGAGTTTTTTTAGTCCGAGCGAAGATTCTTATGAACTCTTACTTTAAGGGAGGAAAGGAGATTACAAGTATTTGAGAATAAAGTACTTAGGAAAATTTTTGGACCAAAGAGAGATGAATAGACAGGTGAATGGAGAAGACTACTTAACAATGAACTACATGGTCTTTATAGGAGCCAGATATAATAAGAACAGTTAAGTCTCGTAGACTGCGATGGGCAGGACATGTTGCACGTATGAGGAATGAAATACTTGCATGGAAGCTTCTTGTAGGAAAGCCAGAGGGAAAACGCCCAGTTGGTAGACCAAGAATGAGGTGGGAGAATAACATTAACTATGATTTGAGGGAAGTAGATTATACAGGGAATGATTGGAAAGCATTAGCTCAGGATAGGGATGTATGGAGAGCTTATGTCCGCGCGGCCATGAACCTACGGATTCGATAGTGCCAGTGAGTTAGTTAGTTAGTTATTTATCAGAGTTGTTATATATATATATATATATATATATAAAGATTAGACATTGTTAGTTTTAAATTGTATTTTTTTGCGCGATAGTGGTTTTGTCGTAGTTACAGTAATGGCGACCATAATCGAAAGTTCCTATATTTCGGGGTTGCCAACCTAAGTAACTATACTGTAATATTACATATAACAAATCTCGTGAGGGAAGTAAAACCACTGTCCTTTATGTATACTACATACAATATATATATATATATATCACACACACAAATATATTCAAAAGGTAGCGTTAATATACATTATACGAAACAAATCACTGTATTTTAAATGAACTGCCTTCCCGCTACCTCTTGTGTGAATTGAGAATACTACATATATAAGAAAAATGTATGTTTGTGTTAGAATGCTTGAGTAGCTCAGTTGGTTACAGCGCTAAACGTACAGAGTTTAGAGACTACGGTTCAAATCCCGACTCAAGCATTCATTTTTCTTTTCATATCATATATATATATATATATATATATATATATATAGTATGATAATAAAAATAAACGCCTGGACGTGATTCGAACCCGGAACTCTGAGTCTGTACCTCAGCGTGTTATCCATTACACCACCAGGCGAATCCAATTCAAACACTTATATATATATATATATATATATATATGTGGCCTAAAACGAATTTGTTCATGATGATGATGATATGATATATATATATATATATATATACGTCAATAAAAGTAAATTTAATTAATTATAATAATATCCCATTCTTTCTTACTGTAGTACAAAATATAAAAAAAAACCTTACCTAAATGAAAACATAAGAAGTTAACAACTTTGCCTTTGGCAGTAAAGGTGTTTATTGAGATTTGACCCTTTTTTTACGAGGGCAAAAGACAACGATTCTGAAGAATGAGATGTATGTAAGGAAAGTAGGGGTCAAGGATCGTAAAATGTCCACCGATCATCACAGAGTTGTTTGGTATAACAAGTTAAAACTATACATACAAAATACACAAGTCAGTGGACACAAGGGGGTCGTAAAATCGGCAGCACAAGGTACGACAAGGGACACAAGTGGCTTCAATATTGTGTGACTTGGAATTATTACCTATCACCTAGACAAACATACATCTGAGCTCCACTCTACTGGCAAACAATACAAGCAAACACTTAGATTATACAGTTAATTACGTCGCAAATAACATCATGAAACATGGGTTCATAACCTGATGACTGCAGCAAATCCACAATTTTCATCAATCTGCCATAGAAGCTGCTGAAATGAAATTCCTCAGACCAATAGCAGGATATCAAAGAACAGGTAAAAAATAAACTTTTTTTTTTGTCTCAGAAAGAAAAATATGTGATTCTGGTAGTATTTGTTCTCCTAAATTCAAATATGATATCGGTTTTTCTCATCACGCAAGGTTTTCGAGAGACAGGAATTTATAATTTCAAACATTTTAGTATTTTCTACATTCGTAACTACACAATATTCGAACATTTGGACTCATCTAGAAAGTAAGAAATGAAAATTTTCTGCTATATTTCGCCTGTGGAGCATCCCTCATGATGGTCCAACAATAATCGGCCAGCATATTAGGATTCCATTTGCCTTGATATTTATTTGCCATAGCAGAAATCTTCAGATGAAAGTGTCCCCGTTTTATTTTACAATGGACAAATGGACGAAAAAACGTTTATTAAAAAAATAATCATTTGAATCCATTAATTGAAATTGATATAAAAAACTGTGGATGATGGAGAAATTCCGAATATATATTTGAAAACACGATAAAAATTGTATTAAGTACAACTATTTGTACTCATGAGACAAAAACCATATTGACCAGTGATATAAAAAAATAGACAAAAAAACAACACAGAAGTAAGACACCAACTAAACGTAAAATAATTAAAACAACAATAGTGAAATACAGAATAAACTGCAAAGAACACTTAGCAAAGATGACTCAGAACAGAATGCCAAAAGCAGCATACAACTATTCACTACGAGGAAGAAGAAGCATGGGAAGGCCAAAGAAAATATGGAAGCAATTTAGAGCCGAAACAGACTAGAAAAAAAGTTTCATAGACTGATTAAAGGGACATGTGGTACAAATGGGAATGAAAAATGGGCATGGATACTTATTGCAGAAAAGCCAGCGGGAAAGCTCCCAGGGAAAGGCGAAGAATGAGATGGGAGAATAATATTAACCGGAGATTATTTATATAGGTACGAATGGGAATGGAAAAGAGACATGGATACTTCACGTAGGGAAGTAGTGGGAATGTTCCCAAACCACAACTAAGGTCTCGGGTTAACGTCGTATCCACATCGCAGCGGGGGCCGGGCTCGAACCCCGACCAGGACAAGTTTCATAGGTGAGGATTTTATCATAGACGAAATTAACAGACCAGCAGTTACATTGACTATTTAACTCATGCCCCAAATGGGAGTCAATGACCAATCACATTTCAATGATTTCTATTTTACAACCAATCAGAGTCGTGTTTCACCAAATATTTATCAGTGTTATAATTACCATATTAAAGAAAGCTCCTCCTTACAATATTGCGTTCCTTTGGCAATAAATAGTATGATCTGGTGGCAGTGATAAACAAAAGAAGCAGTAGAAGCGTACCTATAGTTTCTCATTTGTTTTCAAACATCGCCGTTTACATTAAATATATAAATATTTTAAAATAACTATAGTTAAATAATGATTTGTGAGTAAACAGCTTAATTTTATTCGTTAAATAGTCCTAACAAATGCCACTCTTGATTTCCAAATTCTCTAGATAAATTCACTCCTCACTTCGTGAGTCGTGAATTTATCGATAATTTGGAAATCACTCGTGGCATTACTTATGAAAAATTATTGGTCATCAATGGTATTGAAGTTATGAATATTCAGATTTTATAAAGGTAGAATTTGATTAATATATAATTCCCCAGAATGAAAGAGAATCAAGAAATTTTCGTCTTCTAGATGCAGATAATCGTGCAGCCCTTCCATAAATGGTTCTGGAGTTTGTTTACAAAATATATTATTTTGAGTTTAATATTAAGGATATTTTGATGCACTCGAAAATTCGAAAAAATGAACAAAATTTTCGAAAAATGGCTTAAAAAATAAAAAATTTTGCACAAGTACAATAAGTTATATCGGCCGCGGTGAACTAGTGGTTATGCTCCTTGCCTCTGGTCCCGAGGGTCGCGGGTTCAAACCCGGCTGGGGTGTATGGATTTTTTTAGGATGGAAAAATCCAAGGAGCAAGTCCTCCGGGAGGAACGGGTCCCGAGACTGAAGATTTTCAGGCTCGTAAAAAATCCTTAAGCCTGAATGAAAGGCCTCTAAGCAAAATTTACAGAATTTTCCCGTCCTAGTACTACCTTGGTTTCCTAGTTGTCGGTATGAGGCGGAACGCTGACCACGGACCACACAAAATGACATCTATACGAAAACAAGTGTAACTAAATTAGTATGGTTCAAATTCTTCCCTGTAGGGGGAGAGCGCCTAAATCTCTGTAAAGGGAAAACATGGGCATACAAGACAATAAGTTATTATATAAATAAATAAATAAATAAATATATATATATATATATATAATGGGACCAGGAATTCAATATCGTAGTTTTAAAGAGAAATGATATTCGGTAAAAACACTTCAAAATGTAGCGATAAAGTTTCGACAACACTAGTTCCATTAGTTACAAGTGTAGAATGTATTTACAGCCCTATTGAGAAAAATGAAGAGTTGCAAAGAAAACACTGCAGCAAGTATTTTTCTTTGACTCGAATAAAAGTTGAATCGTGTTGCTTGGACGTAACTATTGTAACTTCAACCTAACAACATGTCCTGGAAATAAACCTACAGTTTTTCAGAATCTTCCACGCTGGGTACAATTATTGTAAATTGTACAATTATAATCTATATACATATAATTTCTTTCACCAGTATTATTTAATTTATACTTGGACCATGTCATAATTGAATGACAAGAACAAATTAATATGAATAGTGTATTGAAAACTCTGCTTTTTGCAGACGATCAAGTAATAATGACAGCATCAGAAAATGCTTTACAACAATTCCTTTATACTTTAAATAATATCTCTCTAAAATACAATTTAAGAATATCTACATCTAAAACAAAAATATTACCTCTGAAAGGAAAATGTGCAATAAGAACAAAAATAATGATAAACAATGTAATTATAGACCAAGTTCAGAATTTTAATTATTTGGGATGTCATTTAGGCAATGACAGAAATTTATATAAACACACTAAAATACAACGATTCAATTATCTATGTGGCACAATTAAACGCACTTTATTGAATAAGACTAGAAAAGAAACTATTTTGAAGTGTTACAAAGTATTGGCAGTTCCATCTCTTATCTATGGATGTGAAACCTGGACATTAACAAAGGCAGATAGTAAACAATAGAGGCTGCTGAAATGAAGATGTTGAGAGCAATAGCAGGATACCAAAGGACCGATAAAAAGAAAAACGAAGATATAAGAACAGAATTTAATATATTTACTCTCTGTGAAAGAATAAAATATTATCAAAATGTTTATCTTCAGCACGTATTATGAATGAATGAACAGCGCATACCAAGAAGAATGTATAATTATAAACCAAAAGGGAGAAGAATGTTGGGAAGACCATTGAAGAGATGGAAGGACCAATTCGACCTATAATGAGATCGGAACAGGCTATTGGGCTTAATCCTTTTTGTTGATGATGATAATAGTTTATTTCGTGTATCATATACAAAAAATGAAGACATTAAAAAAATAAATAAATAAATTTAATTATACGTGTGGCACCATAAAACGAAGTCTCAAAGGAACTAGAAAAGAGACATTTTTAAAATGTTATAAAACAATGGCGGTTCCAACACTACTACATGGATCGGAACACTGGGTCTGAACCAAAAACGAGGACCGAAGAATAGAATCTTCAAAAATGAGGTTTCTGAGGAGTGTAGCTGGCTATACAATAATGGATCAAAGGCGAAGTGAGGATATACGAAGAGAACTGAATGTATTCAAACTATTAGATAGAATTACACAATACAGAGATGAATGGATGGACCACATCAATAGAATGGATAACAATAGAATTCCGAAACAGATTCTTCATTACAAACCACTAGAACGAAGAAATGTAGCAAGACCCAGTAAAACATGGATAGGCCAATTCTAACATGAGATCGGAACAGACCAGCAGGTGTAATCCTTGATGGTGCTGCTGGTGATAAAGATAGTTTCTTTCATTGTCATCAAATGTTTAGGGGGTCAAGAAGGCCTACAACTCAATAGTATTAATAAGCTGTTAGTTTGTGCGGATTGGGCTATAGCGAGGAGATACTAAGGGCAAACACTATTGAGTAACACTAAAAAATTGGGACTGGAAGTAATAATTCGATCTTTGCACTTGCTCACGGTGAGTCAGCTCACCAGTGACTGGAAGTAATTTGAGTAGAGACTAATGTATTTGCATGCGGCCCTAAAAGGTAGCAGCCCTACCACTGGAATACTTAGCGTCGGACCAGTAACCCATCCTAAGGAATCTCAACTTTATTTTAAAGTCTCAACAAAAAGAAATCCATGTAATAAAGATGGAAAAATCCCCGTTTTATACAATTTAGCTTAACGTGTTTTTAAAGAAAATGATTTGACGAGAGTCCTTGTGATGCAGATCAAATTACCCATAACCATATTGTTTCCTATCATCTTTGCCATAACCGAACGCACATATGTATTCTGTTATAAAAATCCTCATGTACCTATTTGTGACTCATTTCTATGACAATCATTTCTTCTTATTTTCTCTAGAATTTTTTCCGCGTTCAATTTTAGTCACACGTGCTCCATTCTTCAAATTAACTTCTAACTGCGATGAACACTTAGGATAAAATGGCGAAAATTACCTCTAAAATAAAATTCAAGGAAAAAAGCTACCAGAATAATGAAGTTCATTCGAAAAGCAAACCAGGTTTTTTAGAGAGAGATGAAAATGCAAAAGAGGGAATATATAGGGTGAAAGTCACGTAAGTGCCCAGATTTTAAGTACGATATCCTCGAAAGATATTTAATAAAATATATTGTCTTTGGATAAGAAGAGTAATAAACCCAGGTCTAACTGCTAATGGATTATTCCAGCTGCTCACATATCTTCCGTAAACTGGAGGGACAAATAACCACCTATATGAATAACACATACAGAACACAGGACCCTCGCCAAAACCGAGCCTCGACTTTCGCTGTCCAAACGCCGTAGCGTAGTGGTTAAGGCACTGCGCTACAAGCCGGAAGGTCGAGGGTTCGAGTCCCGGTGGGGTCAGGATTTTTAAACTGACCCAAACCTTCTGGCGGCACTATGGTCCTGGGGTCGACTCAGCCTCTAACTGAAATGAGTACCAGACGCTTGTTCTGGGGTAAAGGCGGCCGTCACGCAGGGCTGACAACCCGGCTGACATAAAGTGCCGATTGTCAAGAAAAAGTGGGAGCCTTAACCTCCTACTACCCCAAGGGCCTCCTGAGGCCTGTAGTGGGATCACTTTACCTTTGGGGGGCACGCCGTAGCGTAGTGGTTAAGGCATTGAGCTACAAGCCGGAGGGTCGAGGGTTCAAGTCCCGTTGGGGTCAGGATTTTTAAACTGACCCAAACCCTCTGGCGGCACTATGGCCTCTAACGGAATTGAGTACCAGACGCCTGTTCTGGGGGTAAAGGCGGCCGTCACGCAGGGCTGACAACCCGGCTGACATAAAGTGCCGATTGTCTAGAAAAAGTGGGAGCCTTAACCTCCTACTACCCCAAGGGTCTCCTGAGGCCTGTTGTGGGATCACTTTACTTTACTTTACTTTACAGTTGTCCACAGTTGCTGGATGTATTAAGATACACAAACAAACACATAACCATGTGCATAAACATATAAACTTTACCAGCACATAATATTAATAAATAATCAAGAAAATTGCATATTCGCATAATGTATATCTGGACAAATCCGCGTGAAAAGTAAAAACACAGAAAAAAAATGATAATTACAAACATCCCGCAATAAACATAGGCTTACACCTATATAAACCGTACAACACCGAAATTAATCTATGGAGGACCGAAAGGCATCCCACTAATTCACACTAATTTATATCGCCGCTGCTTACAGCATCGACTAAACACCAACACAAAACCTCTGTCATTACACGCTTTATATTAGCTTGACCTGTATCTATCTATCTATCTATCGATCTATCTATCTATGTAACGGAATTTTTCAACGCGATTTTCACCCACTTAAAATCATGGGATCGACTTGAAAGTTTGTATACTTGTAGAGGACCCGTGACAATACAATAATTTCATATTTATTTTTACACGCTTTATATTAGCTTGACCTGTATCTATCTATCTATGTAACGGAATTTTTCAACGCGATTTTCACCCAGTTAAAATCATGGGATCGACTTGAAACTTTGTATACTTGTAGAGGACCCGTGACAATACAATAATTTCATATTAATTTTCTAAAATCCTGGCCATAATCATCAGAAAATCAAAAAAAGTGCTTTGTATCAATGTAACGGAATTTTTCAACGCGATTTTCACCCAGTTAAAATCATGGGATCGACTTGAAACTTTGTATACTTGTAGAGGACCCGTAACAATACAATAATTTCATATTAATTTTCTAAAATCCTGGCCATAATCATCAGAAAATCAAAAAAAGTGCTTTGTATCAATGTAACGGAATTTTTCAACGCGATTTTCACCCACTTAGAAACATTGGATTGACTTGAAACTTTGTATACTTGTAGAGGACCCGTGACAATACAATAATTTCATATTTATTTTTACACGCTTTATATTAGCTTGACCTGTATCTATCTATCTATGTAACGGAATTTTTTAACGCGATTTTCACCCACTTAAAATCATGGGATCGACTTGAAACTTTGTATACTTTTAGAGGACCCGTAACAATACAATAATTTCATATTAATTTTCTAAAACCCTGGCCATAATCATCAGAAAATCAAAAAAGTGCTTTGTATCAATGTAACGGAATATTTCAACGCGATTTTCACCCACTTAGAAACATTGGATTGACTTGAAACTTTGTATACTTGTAGAGGACCCGTGACAATACAATAATTTCATATTTATTTTTACGCGCTTTATATTAGCTTGACCTGTATCTATCTATCTATGTAACGGAATTTTTCAACGCGATTTTTACCCAGTTAAAATCATGGGATCGACTTGAAACTTTGTATACTTGTAGAGGACCCGTAACAATACAATAATTTCATATTAATTTTCTAAAATCCTGGCCATAATCATCAGAAAATCAAAAAAGTGCTTTGTTTCAATGTAACGGAATATTTCAACGCGATTTTCACCCACTTAGAAACATTGGATTGACTTGAAACTTTGTATACTTGTAGAGGACCCGTGACAATACAATAATTTCATATTTATTTTTACACGCTTTATATTAGCTTGACCTGTATCTATCTATCTATCTATGTAACGGAATTTTTCAACGCGATTTTCACCCACTTAAAATCATGGGATCGACTTGAAACTTTGTATACTTGTAGAGGACCCGTGACAATACAATAATTTCATATTAATTTTCTAAAATCCTGGCCATAATCATCAGAAAATCAAAAAAAGTGCTTTGTATCAATGTAACGGAATTTTTCAACGCGATTTTCACCCACTTAGAAACATTGGATTGACTTGAAACTTTGCATACTTGTAGAGGACCCGTGACAATACAATAATTTCATATTTATTTTTACGCGCTTTATATTAGCTTGACCTGTATCTGTCAATGTAATGGAATCTTTCAACACGATTTTCACCCACGTAAAAACATTGGATCGACTTAAAACTTTGTATACTTGTAAAGGACCAATGACAATATAATAATTTCATAATTTTTTCTACGATCCTGGCCACGATCATCAGAACATAAAAAAAATAAAGACCGGTATAATAAGTTGCGGACGTATCGACTTTTAGTCCATCGTTGCGGTAGCTCAGTTGGTAGAATGGTGAACTGTAGTGGTATATAATTTCAGTAATCCATAGGTCACTGGTTCAAATCCAGCCAGGAAGATTTTTTCAAGAGTATTACTTTTAGCTCATACTGCAATAGTATCGAATTTAAAGATATTTACATTTTTATCTTATTCTGTAAAATATTAATAACAATTTTGTAAACTTACCACATTGTAATTTATCCAAAAATATGAGAAGAATACGATGAACTGTAACGATTCATCTATATTAAAATATTAAAAAATATTATAATAATGTTAGATAATAATAATTTTAAATAAATAATGGTTTAAAAAACTAAAAAAACACGCTTTATTAGAAAATCGAACTAAAAAATGAAAAATAATTTTAATTTCCAACACGCTTGGGATAAAATTAAAGTGGTCAACAAAAAATCATCTCCAACACATCTAGAATAAAACTAGAGTTATCTACAAAAAAGTAATTTTACCATCAAAAGCGTTGGGTGCTCTATATCAATTAATATATTTGATAATAAACAGATATTGGTAAAAGGAAAGTCTGTAAGAGGGAAACGTAAAAACCATAAAAATCTGCCCACGCTTTTGATGGTAAAATTATTTTCTTTTTGTAGATAACTCTAGTTTTATTCTAGATGTGTTGGAGATGATTTTTTTATTGACCACTTTAATTTTATCCCAAACGTGTTGGAAATTAAAATTATTTTTCTTTTTAGTTCGGTTTTCTAATAAGGCGTGTTGTTTTAGTTTTTCTAAACTATTATTTATTTCTTTTTAATAATGCATTTCTACGAGTGAACAAAAGTTATATTCGATTGTAAGAGAAAAAAGTCAAAGCCATATGGCTGCTGAAAAAAGAATACACAGCAGATAAACGATCCAATACACTTACATATTTCGCAAGTTACTAAAAGATGACAGTCTGACTATTAAACCACATTAGCAATGAAAAATCGAATACAAGGCCACCTATTGCCAAATTCCCTTTACGAATTTGTAATACGTTTAGAATTAAGTGGTAGGCCCTAGTATCGAAACCGGAAACGGTCCCGATGATCTAGGAGCCGCAGGTTCGAACCTGGTCGGGGTCGATGGATATTTGTAAGTATTTAATTGCAACAAGTCCATCGCTGTGGTCTCGAGGTAGCGTGCTGCCTTGTCACGCAGCGGGCCCGGGTTCGATCCCCGGTCGGGACAGTTTTTCTGGGTGAGGTTTTTATCGGGGTTTTTCCTCACCTGTAAGACAAATGTCAGGAAAACTTCAAGGCCCAAACGGTCCCCGAAATCATATGGCCATCATCATCATCCTTATCATTATCATCATCGTCATCATCATCATTCACCGGTGTGGAAAGCAACGGGAAGCTACCACACCTACAATTCCCTAGTAAAGCTGAAGCATAGCATGAAAATGCTATGATTGCAGTGAAGTACCTGCCTTCGGGCGGAATTACTATCGATGGATCGAATTGCAACAATTCTTTAAAATTTCCCTCATTTATTAAACATATATTCGCAAGTAATAAAGTATTTATATGCGTAACAAAGTCAATGTCATCTGGCTGCTGAAAAACGAACTAAAAGCAGATAGGAGATTTTCCGATTACTAAAAACGAATAGTCACAATTTTATGCTATATCCTCATTCCTAAAAATGGGGTACACAGTCGCCCATTACCAAATTAACATAAGCAATGCCACGAGTGATTTCGAATTTATCTAGAGAATTTGGAAATCAAGAGTGACATTTGTTAGGACTATTTAACGAATAAAATTAAGCGGTTTACTCGCAAACCATTATTTAAATATAGTTATTTTAAAATATTAATATATTTAATGTAAACGGCGATGTTTGAAAACAAATGAGAAACGTTATGTTTCACTTGTTTATCACTGCAACTAGATCATATTATTTATTGCCAAAGGAACGCAATATTGTAAGAATGCACTCTAGTGGGGAAAAAATGAAACACATAAAACTGCATATTAAATCATTTCTGATGTCTATGATGTAAATATGACAATTATATTTTTCAGGAATGTTATGAACTGGGAAAAAAATACATATATTAAAAAGTGTAAAGAGTGGTATCTTTTTTTGGTGGTATAATCAATTGCTACAAATGTTTTTATATTAACTCCCGCATGCGCTATCTGTTGACATTCATGCACTACATATACAATCTGGTATCCAAGGTGGATAAACAATGCTTAGAGCAATTTGTTACGACCACCAAATTAAAAACATAGATGTTAAATTTTGGGCAGATGAGGTTAGGAGAGAACTCCAAAAGATCGGGATGGGCTGGATATGGGAGAAAGGGACTGAAAATCGCAAGAACGTGTGGAGAAAAATAAGGTGGAGGTACTTAGATATAAACCAACAAGATACTTTCGCCGAATGTACAGGAAAACGCTCACTGTGTTTACAAAGAGACCTAAAACACGTCTGGGGAAAAGAATCGTATATACTCAACCTAGGATTTAAAGAGAGATCAGGGCTTGCTTGGTTTAGGCTAGGGGCATGGAAATTTCTAAAAATTAGCGACGATCACGATATGCGAATATGTCCAATGTGCGGGAACTTTGAAGATGAGATATATATATTAGGAAAATTTAATGATTTAGAATATTGGAGACGTCAGTTATTACCGGAAAGATTTCTAAATTCAAATCGGGAAAGATTGGCATGCTACGAGTTATTGGTAAATCCAGAAAATTGGATAAACCTCGGTAAATTTCTGGACAAAACGCGGAAAATAAGGACAACACTCATTCATGAATAAATATATCTTATCAAAATGTAATACCATTAATTGTTAACAATTATATATAAATTAATTAGTGTATAATGCTATAGTGTTATTATTTAATTGTAATATTATTGTGTTTTCTTTATGTAATTGTAATGTTAATGTTTTTTTAGTGTATAATGCTATTGTGTTATTATTTAATTGTAATATTATTGTGTTTTCTTTATGTAATTGTAATGTTATTGATTTTTTGTTGTTTATTTTTTTTACACTAGTACCAATTATTACTTTATTGTAACGGACTGTCAACAGCACGTACGGCTTACTGCCCGTGTGACCCATATTTGTAAATAATATTGTAAATATCTTACTTTTTGTCTAATAAAGTCCTACTACTACTACTACTACAATCTGGTAGCCGTATTTCTTAGAGAATCAGTCACTGCAAAATAATGCTATGACCTATTCAGAATGTTAAAAAGGAGGTGCTTTCTTTATTATGATAAACTTTAGTTGGTAAATTCAAGGCGAAACACGACTGTGATTGGTTGTAAATAAAAAATCATTGAAACGTGATTGGTCATTGACTCTAATTTGGGGCATGAGTTAAATAGTCATTATAAAGTCTCTTATAACTCTACTGTCTACAGTAATTATAAATTGCAAAACTATTTTCTGTATTGTTTTAATGGAACACAAACCTAATTTTGAGCATAATCAACCTGCTAAAGTAAATATACATAAGTGCCTTTTTGACAATAAGCAGGCCATTATCGTTAACGGTCATGGTTTCAAAAATACACTATTAATATTTAAATGAACCTCATAGCCATCAGGTCATAACAATATCTCCCTTCAGAAAAAAAAACCTTTAAAAACGTTTTGTAATTAAAAGCAAATGTTGCATAAAAGCTAAGCTAAAATAAGGTTTTCTCAATTACTATAAAAATAATACAATACCTCTTTTGGATTGTCATTAATTCTGATGGACCATATTCTCTGTAGTTCATTAAGGAAAACTCTCTATAGCCTCAGCATAAAAGGAAGAAAACTAACACAAAAGAAAGGGAGGAGGCCTTTTAAGAAAAGAGAACTGTTATTGTTACGACATATTACGTTTCCATAGTAACGAGAGTTTTATTCTACCAACCTGATCACTGAGATAGTCCTTTTCTAAGCTACAAAGTAACGTTTGAAACTAGAAAGAAAATAAAATTTCTTCTTCAAACTTTAATTTTGATTTTTAATTACATTTTTTCTACATTACAGTAGTTTTTACTTCAATCTACAATACATTTAAACTTCCAACAAGTCATGTCTTGGTCATCAAGAGGAACTAAAAACTCCTTCATTATCATTTATCACCCTACATATCATCGGGGTACCACAGCTTCTATATAAACAAAGAAAAAACAGAAATGACGGTGTTCAGAAACGCAGGAAAGATCCCTGCCACAACAGAAATAAAACTGGACAAAGATAACATCAAAATAGTAAAGGAGTTTAAATATCTAGGCATTACTTTACAACCCAGTGGAAGAAGCTTCACAAAACACTTAGCAGAAAGATCAACGCAAGCAATAATGGCAATAAATGATATACGCAATATACAAGCTCTAAGCCTGGAATCAGCGATGAAACTATTCAATGCAAAGATCCTTCCAATAATAACTTACGGGATGGAAATCATATGGCCACATCTTACAGAAGCTAATCTGAACACACTGGAAAAAGTGAAAGCTACATACATAAAAAGGGCAATAGGAGTATCAAAAACGACAAGAGGCCGCCTAGTGTACCTACTGGCAAGGGAGACTTTCCTTATCGAGGACTTGAAAACATCATACCTACTACCAACCACAGAACCCTATAAGCATGCGCTTCAAAGACTACGCAGAAAAAGAGAGGAAATATGGCCGGAATTCTTCAGCACCGGAGCGATGATAGATAGGAACTGGACAGAAGCAAATTTCCAGATACGACACGTCATCACAAGATTAAGCGTGCATGGATTCCACCACCTAATGTGTAGAGATAAAACATTCCATGACCCGAAGATGTCATGCATATGCGAAGTGTGTGAACAGAAATGCGAAAGATATCACATCGAAACATGTACACAAAGAACAAAAACAATTTGTGATTACGCAAGACCAAGTTAGTGTTAGTGAATTTTAGCTTTGCACATTTGTGCGCAATCCATTTATATAAAATGGCTGGAAAAAAAATATCATCGGGGTAACGTAACTCCGCCTTCAATGTGCCCTAACCTAATAAATGGATTACAATTCTGCCAAAGCCAGGGGAGAAAGACAGAAATGCCGTAAGAGACAACCTGGTGGCATTAGACAAAAAATTATTATTATTATTATTATTATTATTATTATTATTATTATTATTATCATCATTATTAAATAAAATTGTGTACAGTTCAAATATTTTGTAACATTTGTTTTACTAAGAGCGTTGTAGTTGACTCCATGTATTAGAAATAGAAGACTATATTTTTGTACCAGACGTATGGTATGACACATTTATTGGAACTAAAAGAATTTCATGAGAACAATGACAGTATTGTATTTTTCCTGCATCTTCTGGTACTTGTTATTTTTTATTATTATTTGTCCATCTTGTTTCTTCCGCCTGGTGAGTTTATGGACACAGTTATGGATATTCGAACAGTCATCATGATGGACCGGATCAATGTGGCGCCTCTACACATTCACATATGTTAGTCCATAGCAATGTTATACAAACTGGGGGTCTCAACTCCATGGGGATCGTCATCTCATATTTTAACCCATTCGCCTCAGAAGACGAGGTACACTCCCTTAACTCTGTTATATATTTTACAATATTTTGTACATCCCTTGGCAGGGCTATCTTTTGTTAACATTTTAACATTTATGAATAGTAGATGAATGTATTATGGCCTTCGCACTTATTGTGATCTCAAGTACCGTTATCTTTTGTTTGTTTTTAATGTCTAAAAATAGACAAAATAATTTATGGTAACTCAAATCCGGTTCCTGGAGAAATACATTGAATATTTAATCTTGAAGCGAATGGGTTAAGAATAAAACGTCCGTCGTGCAGGAACTGCGTAAACTAAGCGAATTCCTCAGCAATTTTAAGTCAATGTCCGATTTCGATTGTTTTAAGGAATATAGGTTTTTTTACGGAAGTTGTTGAATTCAAATACATAGGAACAATAATAACAAATAGGAATGAGATGCACAAGGAAATTAAACATAGGCTCAATTCTGGAAATGCGTGCTATTATGCATTGCAGAGACTCTTGACTTTCCAACTCCTTTCAAAAAAACGTTAAACTGAAAATATATAAAACTATTATTCTACCAGTTATATTATATGGATGCGAAACATGGACTCTTACTTATCCTATAAGATACATCAACTGGTTTATTTTATTTAATATTTTTAATAAAACTGAAGAAAACGAACAAATATAAATTATTTAAACATGTATCGAATTACACAATACACCCCGGTTCCATTCCTGCTCAGACCATAGGAATTTTTTTAAAGAGAATTACATTCCTGTGGTTGCCCATGGTCTGGAATTTAGGTTAAGAACTCTCCTGGTTCTTCATTATCATTTATCACCCATCATATCATCGGGGTAACGTAACTCCGCCTTCCAGATGCCCCAACTTACGAAATGTATTACAATTCCGCCAATACCAGGGGAGAAAGCCAGAAATGTCATAAAAGAAAACCTGGTGGCATTAGACATAAAAAAAATAGTTATATATAATATAGTTTTCAGTGCGGTCCGCCACATTTAAATAACTGATTTGATAAATTACCGCTCTGCCAATTTAAGAACGAAGAAATTAAGAGCGAAGAAATGTTGCAAGACCCAGTAAATGATGGACAGACCAATTCTAACATGAGATCGGAACAGACCTTAAGGTCTAATCCTTGATGCTGATGATGATGCCAATCTAAGGGTTAAGTATAGTAAGTGACAATTACAATTTAAAATTTCAAAGAATAAAACTAAAATGTTAGCATTTAAAGGATATGATACCTTAAGAACAAAAATAAGTAATTGATAATAAAATTTTAGAGCAGGTGAACAGTTTTAAATATCTAGGTTTCAATTTATCATATGTTAAAATTGAAGATATTAATGACAAAATAAATAAATTTAATCTAATGTGTGGCACTATTAAAAGAAGCTTTAAAAACACAAGAAAACCAACAATTAAATTGTATAAAGTAATGGCTGTTCCTGTATTGATGTATGGATCAGAATGTTGGACGATCACTAAAAGATACGAACAAAGATTGGAAGCAGCTGAGATTGCGATTTTTTAAGAAACATAGCAGGATATACTCTGCTGGATAAAAAAAAGAAAAAAGAAATGAAGATATAAGAAAGGAACTAAATATTTTCAAACTTACAGACCGAATAATTAAATATAGGAACGACTGGAAAGAACATATTGACAGAATGCCAGAAGGAAGATTTCCAAAGGTATTGCTAAATTATAAACTACACGGTAGGAGAAATGTTGGACGCCCACACAGAAGATGGTCTGAACAATTTTAACAATTCTAGCTTTCATGAAACCGGAACGAGCCAACAGGCTTAATCCTTGGATGATGATGATGATGTACAGTAATTTGTTAATTCTTTTTGCATGTTCTGTGAATTATTGCTTTATTTATTAGGAAATTATTTTATATGAAGATAAAAAAAGATGGCTGGAGACATGAATTTGCAGTAATGTTAAATTTATTTTGGAGGAAAAAGAGATGAGGAAACATTGTTTTGTGTGCGCCAAATCGACATGCTTTAAGCACTCATTAAAAAGCACTGGGCAATAACTCATGTCCAACAGCCACTATGCACTTTATTAAAGTCAAGCAACACCAAGTTTTCCTCCAATAAAATTCTTTTTTTCCCCAAGACTAATCTGGTTACTTCTATTGGGAGGAGCTACCAACATTCTTCTACTCGAGTCAACAAAAAAAAATCTCGATTATTTAAAGACATGGGTGGAAGAAGAAACATTTTTCAAAACTTTAGCTTTTGAAATATTTGAATATACAAATAACTAAGGAACTAACTGTCTGGAACGATCGAGACGGAAGGTTAAATTACTTAAGCTCTCCATACAGCCCTATCCAGAGCTAATGTTTTCCAATAATTTCCTGCATAATTCACCTCCCTCAATCATGGTTAATATTATTCTCCCATACCATTCTTGGTCTATCTACTGGGCGCCTTCCTTCTGGATTCACCTAAAAAAATGTCCATGTCACTCTTTCATTCCCCATTCGTGCCAAATGTCCTGCTCATCGCAGTCTGCAAGACTTAACTGTTCTTATTACAGGCCTATCTGGTTTTCATAAAAATCATGCATCTCACTTTTATGTAGTTTTTCAATCCATCTGTCAGTTCAAAATTTTTGTACCAAAGAGAGATGAACAGACAGGTGAATTGAGAAGACTGCATAACAATGAACTACATGGTCTTTATAGGAAGCCAGATATAATAAGAACAGTTAAGTCTCGTAGACTGCGATGGGCAAGACATGTGGCACGAATGGAGAATGAAAGACATGCATGGAAGTTTCTTGTACGAAAACCAGAGGAAAAACGCCCAGTTGGTAGACTAAGAATGAGGTGGGAGAACAACATTAACTATGATTTGAGGGAAGTAGATTATACAGGGGTTGATTGGAAAACATTAGCTCAGGATAGGGATATATGGAGAGCTTATGTCCGCGCGGCCATGAACCTACGGGTTCGATAGTGTCAGTGAGTTAGTTGGTTAGTTAGTCCATCTCTCTTTGGTTTTTTTTTCCTGTGCACTTTATTGTCAAATGCTTATAATAGTTTTTCCTCACTTAAAGTAAGAGTCCGTATTTGGCATCCATATAACTTACAACTTCTGAACTAACTAGCTAACTAACTGAACTAACTCGCTGGCAGTATCGAACCAGTAGATTCATGTCCGCCCTGACTTAAGCTCTCCATACATCCCAACCCGAATCTAATGTTTTACAATCATTTCCTGTATAATTCACATCCTTTAATCATTGTTAATATTAATCTCCCATCCCATTCTTGGTCTGCCTAGTGAGGGATTTCCTTCTGGTTTTCCTATTAAGGAGCTTAATTCCCAATTCGTGCCACATGTCCTGCTCATCGCTGTCTAACTTCTGAATCTAAATTTATATAAATATTTCACTCTACTGTCAAACATAACACGAAAAGCAAAATACCTCCATTGATTAAAATATTAAAATAAAATTTAGAGAGCAACAACAATTTCCAGAAGAGAAGAAACTAGGAACTCAGTTATAAGGGAGAGAATGAAGACTGAAGACACTATTTTAGATTATATTAAAACTAAACAATTAAGATGGTACGGACATGTCCAGCGATGAGCAGGACATGTGGCACGAATTGGGAATTAAGCTCCTTAATAGGAAAACCAGAAGGAAATCCCTCACTAGGCAGACCAAGAATGGGATGGGAGATTAATATTAACAATGATTAAAGGATGTGAATTATACAGGAAATGATTGTAAAACATTAGATTTGGGTTGGGATGTATGGAGAGCTTAAGTCAGGGCGGACATGAATCTACTGGTTCGATACTGCCAGCGAGTTAGTTCAGTTAGTTAGCTAGTTAATTCAGAAGTTGTAAGTTATATGGATGCCAAATACGGACTCTTACTTTAAGGGAGGAAAAACTATTATAAGCATTTGACAATAAAGTGCACAGGAAAAAAAAAACAAAGAGAGATGGACTAACTAACCAACTAACTCACTGACACTATCGAACCCGTAGGTTCATGACCGCGAATGGAAGAGGATCGACTACCAAAATGTGTTTTGGAGTGGAAACCTGAGGGAAGACGAGGCACAGGAAGGCCTAAAACCTCCTGGAGTCAGGGAATATATTTATACATGAAGGAGAAACATCTACATAGGATGGACCGACAAAATTGGCTATTAGGAATCGGACGATGTCAAAAGACATTAATCAACCGATGATCTATCTATCTAAGTAGTGATTTGTTATATTTCACCTAGAGTGAAATATTTATATAAATTTAGGTTCAGAATTTGGAATAAAATTATATTACTTGGAAACACTCCCAACTAAATAAATAAAATGACTTTGAAGTATAATGCATTTTATGTTGAGGAAACAATGCTTTAAGCAATTTGGAAAATGGGGCGTCAGTTAATATTTTTTTAACTGATTCCATACTAAACTAGACAAGTGGGTTTTATATTGTTAAATACACAATGTTTTGTCAATTTTTATTCATTTTGAGAACTGAGAATCTTTAGAATGTTAAAGTAAATTGTTCAACTTTGGGATATATTAAAGGTATAGAACTCACTGCCCTGTGCCTTTAAGGTTGAATATATATTTTTAATATTCATTACACCGTTGAGGTCATTGCTTAAAAGTTAAAATATAAAATTGATAACTCATACCTCAGTCCTCAACTATATAAAATTCTATAGAATTTGGAGGCCTCTCGGAAAGGTATGTCCCACCTTCTACTTATGGCACAATTTCATGAGCAGAAGATGGAAGATATGTTACCGAAAGACCTCCAAATTACTCTACAGTGTTTTATATAGTTGAGGACGACCGAGATCTCAGATATTAATTTCATATTTTTCAAGGGCGCTCAACCAGTTCGGACAAAGATTATATTAGAAAATAAACCAATAGAACAAGTGATAAAATATAACTTCCTAGGTTGCGAAATATCATACACAGCGGAAACAAATATAAATAACAAACTAAATAAGTTTAATTATATAACATGAACAGCAAAATAGAACTTTGAAAAAAAAAGTCAGAAAAGACTCTATCATGAAATTATACAAGACAATGGCAGTGCCTATTATTACTTATGGATCCGAGACATGGGCAGTGATAACACAACAATCTGCCGGAATACAACCTGCTGAAATGAGATTCCTCAGACCAATAGCAGGATATCAAAGAACAGACAAAAAACGCAACACAGAAATAAGACAACAAATAAAAGTAGAGGAATTAAACACAACAGTAGAGAAATACAGAACAAACTGGAAAGAACACTTGGCAAGGATGACTGAGAACAGAAAAACAAAAGCAGCGTACAGCTATTCACCAAGAGGACGAGGAAGTGCGGCAAGACCAAAGAAAAGGTGGAAACAGCAGCAATTTGGAGCCGGAACAGGCTAGCAAAAAACTAAAACGAAGAAGAAGAAGATTTTTTTAACTTTTATAGGTTGAATATATACACTGTTATTTGCGGATGACCACATAATAATTGCGTAAGAATTTGAAGACATGGAGTTTGTGTTCTTGAAAATATTGGACGAATACGATAACATAGGTTTGAAAATAAATTAAAAAAAAAGAAAATATTTTATGTGGGATGTGGAAGATACAACGAATATTTAATATTAGAATATCAGAAGAAGCACATTAGAGGATGTGAAGAATCTGAGTATTTGGGGGCAAAAGTAGATAGAGAAGATAAGCAAGAAAGTGATATTAAGAACAGAATAAATAGAGGTAGAGCAATAACAGTAATTATAAATGATGCACTATTGAAAGACATATAACCAGGGAAAATAAGTTAGAAATATATAATTTGATAGTGAGAAGTACTGTCACATATGAAACTGAAGTTTGCAAATTCAACAAAAACGTAGAACAAAACATTACGTCGATGAAAATGGATTTTTTGAGCAGAGCAGAAAGGTGTTTAAAATTTTTAAAAAATCATACGAGAAAAAAATAACAATAAATATTCAATAGTATATTATATAAGATATCCATCCATAGTAATTCTGCCAGCAGGCAGGTCCTTCACTGCAATCATAGCATTTTCATGCTATGCTTTGCAGCTTTACTAGGGAATTGTAGGTGTGGTAGCTTCCCGTTGCTTTCCACACCGGTGAAGGACGACGATAATGGCCATATGATTTCGGGGACCGTTTGGGCCTTAACGTTTTTCCTGACATTTGTCTTACAGGTGAGGAAAAACCAGGATAAAAACCTCACCCACAAAAACTGCCCCGACCGGGGATCGATCCCCGGGCCCGCTGCGTGACAAGGCAGCACGCTACCTCGAGACCACAGTGGTGGACTATATAAGGTATAAGCAATTAAATTGGTATGGGCACGTACACGAATGCAAGAAGAAAGATTACCTAGAAAAAACATTGGAATGGTGTCCACCTGGAAGAAGGTAGATAGGAAGACCTCGAAACTCGTGGATGCAAGATATAACTGGAATGAGAACAAGAGGACTGGATGACATGGAGTGAATGGATAGAGACGAATGGAGAAGGAAAATAAAACTTTAGGCATAGAAAGATGTGTAAACATTGAAAATCTGTAGGGCTATTTATATAAAACCAATTTGAGAATGTTGAACTATTTTCTGATGAATTTTGAAATTATAATTAAAAAAAATAACTCACGAGGAAATAATAGAACGGAAACTTGTCGGTGTTGGCAATATTAAAAAGTGTTACATCGAATGTTAAATGTGAATTAACATGATATTGAAATGTTAAATAATTACACGGTGCGTTTAACCTCAATGTTTCTGTTAACACCTTTATCGCTACCAGAATAAATAAATAAATAAATAACAGCTTTAATATCGCTAAATACTATTCAGCTGATTCACAAGTCATCATTTATTTATTTATTTACCATTATACAGGCTGTGTCAACCGGTGTGGTCTCGAGGTAGCGTGCTGCCTTGTCACGCAGCGGGCCCTGGTTCGATCCCGGTCGGGTCAGGCTCCTGAGTGAGGTTTTTTCCGGGGTTTTTCCTCACCTGTAAGACAAATGTCAGGAAGCTTAGGGCCCAACGGTCACCGAAAATTATCTGGTCATCATCATCATCTCTCTCGTCTATCTTCGGGTTTTTACAGCTGCTGTCGTCTTCCCGTGCCAAACCTCCAAAGCCTACGATCTTGGGCATCTTCAATGCTTAGCCCTCTTGTTTGCATTAATGTCTTCATGTTTTCCTTCTATGTTAACTTCGGTCTCCCTCTCTTCCTCCTTCTGGTCGGATGCCATTGATATAGTTGCTTTGGCCATCGCTATGTCCTAACCACTTTAATTCCTTCTCCTCAATTCTTTCAATTATGCTTTCTTCTGCTTCCATTATATTTCTAATTTCCTTATTTGTGACATGTTCTAATTTTGACTTTCTGGCACTTCTGCGTAACTAATCCATTTCTAGAGCTATTAGTCTATTCTTGTAGTACTTATTGATTGTCCATACCTCACTTCCGTACATTGCAACAGATTCCACCCATGTTTTACCAATATATTTTTTGTGTCTTTCCAAATATGCTTATCCCACCATATGGAATTTAACGATGATATTATTTTGCTACTCAATTCAATTCTATGTTTTATGTTCTCTTTGCCTATACCTTCAATGTTATCCAATTATTCCCAAATATTTAGTTTGTTTCACTTGCTTTATTTGGATTCCTTCCTCCAATATTAAATTTTCTCTTTCATTGCTATTTACTGCCAGATATTCTGTTTTTTGTAAATTTACTGTGAGACCCCATCATGATTCATATGTGTTTTTCAACCTTTTTATCATCATCATCCTTATCATTATCATCATCGACCTTCATCGATGTGGAAAGCAACGGGAAGATACCACACCTATAATTCCCTAGTAAAGCTTCAAAGCATAGCATGAAAATGCTATGATTGCAGTGAAAGACCTGCCCTCGGGCAGAATTACTATGGATGGATGGATGGATACAGGGTGTAACAGGATCTCACCGACAAAATTATAGAGATGATAGGTCATGCAGAGAGGACCTTTTTTTTTTGTGAAGGAACGTATAGTCGCAAACACGTCGTTTATGAGTTACGCGCAGATGAAGATGTTCACCCGTAAGGGTCGGAATTGAGTACAATTGTACACGTATCATTTTATTGAAAAATACACGTTTTTACAATAAGTGATCAAACAGTCGATCCTGTGCCTCATTGCATGTTTGATATCGTCGCAGCAACGATCGACCAGCACGGCTGATCATGGCAGGATTATTTTTTGACTTCAAAACACTTACTGTTTGAACACTTATTGTAAAAACATGTGTTTTTAAATAAAATTACACGTGTACAATTGTTTGTATTTAATTCCGATCCTTACACCTTCATCTGCGCATAACTCACAAACGACGTGTTTGCGACGTGTTCCTTCACAAAAAAAATGATCCTCTCTGCATGGCCTATCATCCCTATCATTTTGTTGGTGAGGTCCTGTTACACCCTGTATAAGCGGAGTCCATTTGTTGTCCCACATTAACTCCGATGGTACTTCCAGAGTAGCCAGTCCGGGTTCGAAACCTACCCTTAGCAAAAGACAAGAATAATGGACTTTTGATCTTGAACATTTCAAGTTTTAACGCGCGATCCATCTGGTTATGGGGCGTCCAACGGAACGTTTACCTCTTGGAATATTTTGTAAAGCCTGTTTGAATAGAGGAGATGGCTCCATTCTATTTATATGTTGAAACCATTTTAATTTGTTGTCTGTCAATTTATTTGACTATTTAATTCATGCCCCAAATGGGAGTCAAAAACCAATCACATTTCAATGGTTTTTATTTACAACCAATCACAGTCGTGTTTCGCCTAGAATATACCAACTAAAGTTTATCATAATAAAGAAAGCACCTCCTTTTTAATATTCTGAATAGGTCTGACCATTATTTTGCAGTGACTGACTCTATAACAAATACGGCTACCAGATTGTATACATAGTGCATGGATGTCAACACATAGCGCTTGCAGGAGTTAATATAAAAACATTTGTAGCAATTTATTATACCACCAAAAAAAGAAACCACTGTTTGCACTTTCTTAAATGTATTTTTACCCAGGTAATAATCCAGAAAAATATAATTGTCATATTTACATCATATGACATCAGAAATAAATTAATTAAATTTGATGTGTTTCATTTTTTCTCCACTAGAGAGCATTCCTACAAGATTGCATTCCTCTGGCAATAAATAATATGATCTGGTTGCAGTGATGAACAAAAGAAGCAAATGAAGCGTACCAATCGTTTCTCATTTGTTTTCAAACATCGCCGTTTACATTAAATATATAAATATTTTAAAATAACTGTAGTTAAACAATGATTTGTGAGTAAACAGCTTAATTTTATTCGTTAAATAGTCCTAACAAATGCCACTCTTGATTTCAAAATTCTCTAGATAAATTCACTCCTCACTTCGTGAGTCGTGAATTTATCGTTAATTTGGAAATCACTCGTGGCATTACTTATGAGAAAGTAAGAAAGCTGGTAATCACGGGATAGATTGGAGTATGGCTTCTGTAAGTAAGCAATTTGAAGAAATGGCTTCCGCTCCTTAACAGCGCCTCATCCACTAGCATATGTTTGACTTGTACTTCGCGTGTTGCACGTAGAAATTAACTATTTACACACGTCTCGTATTTATATAGATTCCACGCTGCACTGCGCAAGTTCTCTTCCCGATGCAAAACTCTTCACATTACTACGCTAATAAACATCTGCAATCTTTATTCAATGAACTTACTTACTTACTTACTTACTTACTTACTCGCTGGCACTATCGAAGCCGTAGGTTCATGGCCGCGCGGACATAGGCTCTCCATACAACCCTATCCTGAGCTAATGCTTTCCAATCATTCCCTGTATAATCTACTTCCCTCATATCATAGTTAATGTTGTTCTCCCACCTCATTCTTGGTCTACCAACTGGGTGTATTCCTTCTGGCTTTCCTACAAGAAGTTTCCATGCACGTCTTTCATTCCCCATACGCGCAACATGTCCTGCCCATCGCAGTCTACGAGACTTAACTGTTCTTATTATATCTGGCTTCCTATAAAGACCATGTAGTTCATTGTTAAGTAGTCTTCTCCATTCACCTGTCTCTTCATCTCTCTTTGGTCCAAAAATTTTCCTAAGAACTTTCTTCTCAAATACTCGTAATCTCCTATCCTCCCTTAAAGTAAGAGTCCATGTTTCGCACCCATATAATATAACTGGTAGAATAATAGTTTTATATATTTTCAGCTTAACGTTTTTTGAAAGGAGTTGGGACATCAAAAGTCTCTGCAATGCATAATAGCATGCATTTCCAGAATTGAGCCTATGTTTAATTTCTTTGTGGATTGAAATTTCTAACAAAATTCCATTTATATGAAAAACTGATATAGTATCCTACAATATGAGGTTGGGAAGTGGTTTTAAAGAATCGAGGAAAATATTTAAAAACGGAGAGATGGCGAGGTTTTTAATTTCCGAGATTGTGTAAAGACTTCAGAAACGTGTGTTACATTTTTTGTTTTGCGCGATGGTGTTTTCAAAATAATAAATAATAGTAAAATATATAACTTATTTGTTGGAAATATTTGCGTTCATTACAAACAACTGACTATCTGTCTGTTAATAGTCTGGCCAATGTTTATGCGGTAAATGCCGAAAATAATTTATTTGAGATTACAGCAGGCCGTGACTCCAATCAGGTATAAAATAGCGGCAAGTACAAATGTATTGTTTTATATTGTTTCAAATGAAGTTCAGTTCATTTAAAATGCAGTGATTTGTTTCATATAATGTATATTAACACTAACTTTTGGATATATTTTTATATACATTGTATGTAGTATACATAAAGGGCAGTGGTTTTAATCCCCACACGAGGTAGAAAATTTGTAATATCCATCCATAGTAATTCTGCTAGAAGGTAGGTCCTTCACTGCAATCATAGCATTTTCATGCTATGCTTGCAGCTTTACTAGGGAATTGTAGGTGTGGTAGCTTCCCGTTGCTTTCCACACCGGTGAAGGATGATGATGATAATGATAAGGATGCTGATGATGATGGCCATATCATTTCGGGGACCGTTTGGGCCTTAAAGTTTACCTGACATTTGTCTAAGAGGTGAGGAAAAACCCCGATAAAAACCTCACCCAGAAAACTGCCCCGACCGGAGATCTAACCCGGGCCCGCTGCGTTACAAGGCAGCACGCTACCTCGAGACCACAGCGGTGGACTTATGTAATATTACATTATAGTGATTTAGTTATTTATAGATTGGCAACCCCGAAAATTAGAAAACTGAACTTTCAAATAAGGTCGCCATTGCTGTAAGACAGAAATGTATTTTACCAAAACCAGCAAAATCGGGCGTTCAGGAGGAGGAGCATTAGAGGAGGATTAAGCAGGCCAAGTCCTGATTTGGGCTGTAGAACCCTAAGATGGATGGACATATGCCTATAATGTTCCAATGCTGAGGTAGCATTGGAAAAGATGGAATTTTGGTTAACAAAGCAATGTAGAATAACGACCAAACACATTAAGAATGGAATGGCTGAGTTTAATAGAATAAGCTGCAAATAACTATAGAGATTTACTGACAACTGCAACAGAGTCACATTTACTGAAATATAATTTTACTAACTTTAAACCAATTGCAATCATTTATCACTAAATTATTGAGCAATAAAAACTGGCTCAAAACAGAAGCCCAATAAAGCGTCTTATAATCAAATATATTAATGTACGCAGTGGATATATATACACACATTCATTTTTGCTGATTTTCACATAATGCATGGCTTTATAAATTAATAAAGAATTATCGAATCGTGGAAAACCTTCTCTCTACAGGATTTATCTAATTAACACATGTAAAGTTGCAATAACTAAAATTTGATTTCATAATATCTCAATTCGCTGATGATAAAGTATTAATAAACAATAGTGATGATATATTAAAAACCAACATACACTCTATTTTAAATATAACACTAAGAAATTGAGGCTAGAAGTTAATCTAAATATATAAAAATGTTTGTTTGTTTCTTGGTTGTTTGTACTTTATGCGCGGCCATACCGTTGATCCGATTGTGATGGGGCTTTTTTGCAAAATGTTCAGGCGATTCCCGGGATGAACATAGGCTATATGAGAGTTGTGATACTCAACTCCTACATCTTAAAAATCGCCCTTTGTAGTGGAAAATGTGAAAATCGTAGTTCTTTGGACGCTTAAATGGTTTACAGCGCCTAAACCATAACAAATACACAAAATGAATGTACACAGAATTGAATATCTGAAAAAGCTCTACAAAATGTCCGCGACAGCATATGTTTATCTCTTACGAATAACTCACAATAACCATTTTTGTCTTTCATTGATGCCCAAGAAGATGGAGACAAGTACGTAGATTCCTGTGCAAGCATAGCAGCACATGGAGGGTATTCTTTTACGCATAACTCACAATAACGAATTTTGTCTTTTAGCTTATTTATGCCAAGAAAAGCGAGATAAGTAGATTCCCGGGCAACACCGGGTAATCAGCACGGGAATCTTAAAATATTTACGATAAACATTTATAATTATTTTTCATTTTACTTATTCAACTAATCATAAGAAGTACATTAATTTTTGCCTTTCGGCTCATTTATTCCAAGAAGATCGGGATGAGTAGATTCCCGGACAACGCCGGGTAAACAGCACGCGGTATCTAAAGATAATTACGGTATAAATACTTTCTGTCACTTATTTAACCAATGATAAAACACATTAATTTTCGTATTTCAGCTCATTTATGTGAAGAATGATTGCAATAAGTATATTCCTGGGCAACGCCGGGTAATCAGCACGCGGTATCTAAAGATAATTACGATATAAATACTTTCTGTCACTTATTTAGCCAATGATAAAACACATTAATTTTCGTATTTCAGCTCATTTATGTGAAGAATGATTGCAATAAGTAGATTCCTGGGCAACGCCGGGTAATCAGCACGGGGTATCTAAAAAATATAAATTTATAATTATTTTTCCCTTTACTTATTCAACTAAACATAAAAGCACATTAATTTTCATTCATTTAGGCGTAGCAGCGCACGCCGGGTATAATCTAGTATTAATAAAACTAAATATTGGTTCAAAAATGTTTCTAAGTACTTTATTGTCAATACTAATATTTTCCTCCCTTAGATTAAGGGACTTTAATTTGTATCTATAATAGCATAAAGTTTTAGTTTAACGTTTATTTTAGAGACAAGTGTCCTTGTAATTCATAATAGCGTAAGTCTGCAGAATTGAGGCATCGTTTAATTTCTTTCAGCGCCTCATTCATCATCATCTTCTCCACGGATTGAACTTGACTATTTAACTCATGCCCCAAATGGGAGTCAATGACCAATCACGTTTCAATGATTTCTGTTTTACAACCAATCAGAGTCGTGTTTCACGAAATATTTATCAGTGTTATATTTACCATATTAAAGAAAGCTCCTCCTTTTTAATATTCTGAGCAGGTCTGACCATTATTTTGCAGTGACTGAGCCTATAAGAAATACGGCTATCAGATTGTATATATATAGTGCATAGATGTCAACACATAAAAAAAGAAACCACTGTTAGCACTTTCTTAAATGTATTTTTTCCCAGGTAACAATCCAGAAAAATATAATTGTCATATTTACATCATACGACATCGGAAATGAATTAATATTCAGTTTGATGTGTTTAATTTTTTCTCCACTAGAGAGCATTCTTACATTATTGCGTTCCTTTGGCAATAAATAGTATGATCTGGTTGCATGTCAGAGACTGCCAAACGTTACCATCTTTCAGAAATAAATTGAAAATAAAATCACTAACAGAAACAACTCACTAATACTACTTTTTAAGAATTAATAATGCGTTTTTGCATTATTTAATAAAAATAGACTTAGGATTTGTTAATATATTTACCTAATGCCTTGCATAAAAAGCGTAGATTAATTCATTGTAGTGTTTTTTTTTCTCTTCTTTTTATGCATAGTAGATTCGAGCTGTTATTCCTTTTTTATTCATTGTATCATTAATTTAATTTTAATTGTATTTAGTTTCATTCTATTATTAGACATTAATTTCATTATTATTCAATATGACAGATAATGAATTGTTCAATAACTATTATTGTAACTTTTTTTTGTATTCATATGTAACATGTTTGTCCTGTCTAATATGACTACTATTGTAATTTTTTTGTATTCATGTGTAACATATGTTTGTCCTGTTTTATATGACTATTACTGTATTTTTTTTTTGTATTCATATGTAACATATGCTTGTACTGGTGAGTGGAAGAGAAGGCCACATGGCCTTAACTCCACCAGGCTAAATAAATAAAATAAAATAAAAATAAAAATAAACAAAAGAAGCAGATGAAGCGTACCTATCGTTTCTCATTTGTTTCAAACATCGCCGTTTACATTAAATATATACATATTTTAAAATAACTATAGTTAAATAATGATTTGTGAGTAAACAGCTTAATTTTATTCGTTAAATAGTCCTAACAAATGCCACTCTTGATTTCCAAATTCTCTAGATAAATTCACTCCTCACTTCGTGAATCGTGAATTTATCGATAATTTGGAAATCACTCGTGGCATTACTTATGAAAAAGGTTAGTTACGGTCTCATGTAGAAAAAAATTATATCTCCATCGTGATCTTGGCCGTCCCACACATCTATACCCTCTATCTTATATGTATATAACTATTTTGTTATAGTTTCTTATATATTCTTTGAATATGGTGTAACCAATTTTGTTTGTATTCTTTGATTCTGTCTGTTAATTTGAATATGCTAAGCTAATTCCTAAGATATTTGTTATTTTTTATATCTGTAAAGTAGACCCTATATCCAACGCATTGCTGTGGATTACATTTAAATAGTGACTAATTTCGGTCAAGGACACAGTCCCTCAATGTATAATGAGAGCCCCTGCCCACGGATACAGACGAAGACCTCAAAGATGGATCGACGTACAAGGCGATTAAAGCGGAAATGGCAACCTTGTCTTTTGCGGGTAGTACACAAGTAGGCTACAAGAAGCGCCTAATATGGCTATCCAACCATTCTTCTACCTTGCGTGGCGCTGGTATAATCGGTTCAGTTATTTCGTTTCCAGGCGGCATCAATGGCAACTGTTTCCCTTTGTATTCACGTAGACTTTCACGGTCGGAGTTGCTATGATGATCTTGAAGAAGATTTTCGGGCTGTAGGCCGTGATCGTGAGGCTTGTAGTTCCCCGACGTTTCGCCAGAGACTGCGTCTGGCATCCTCAAGAAAATTTTCGGGCTGTAGGCTGTGGTCGTGAGGCTTGTAGTTCCCCGACGTTTCGCCAGAGACTGCGTCTGGCATCCTCAAGAAGATTTTCGAGCTGTAGGCTGTGGTCGTGAGGCTTGTAGTTCCCCGACGTTTCGCCAGAGACTGCGTCTGGCATCCTCAAGAACATTTTCGGGCTGTAGGCTGTGGTCGTGAGGCTTGTAGTTCCCCGACGTTTCGCCAGAGACTGCGTCTGGCATCCTCAAGAACATTTTCGGGCTGTAGGCTGTGGTCGTGAGGCTTGTAGTTCCCCGACGTTTCGCCAGAGACTGCGTCTGGCATCCTCAAGAAGATTTTCGGGCTGTAGGCTGTGGTCGTGAGGCTTGTAGTTCCCCGACGTTTCGCCAGAGACTGCGTCTGGCACCCTTGAGGATGCCAGACGCAGTCTCTGGCGAAACGTCGGGGAACTACAAGACTCACGACCACAGGGTGCCAGACGCAGTCTCTGGCGAAACGTCGGGGAACTACAAGCCTCACGACCACAGCCTACAGCCCGAAAATCTTCTTCAAGATCATCATTGTTTCCCTTTGGTTTAAAAAATACATTGTTACTGCCAGGTAGCTAGGCAGTTGACGTTAGTGGCTTCTAAGACGCCGCTCCAATCATCACAAAAACCGAAACAGTCCTCTGCCAATCATGTCTTCACATTTTTAAATCACGTGTCCATGTCTACTACACATGGATATAATTATCTTAACAGCGTTGCAACTTTTGTCTTTTGCAGTAGTTTTGGAAGATAAAAATTTTATTCTAGTGAATAAAATGTGACAATTCCGGTTGATAAGCAAAATACTTTTGCATTCAAAATAGAGCTACATAACCACAAAGTAAAGCGTCTGTAAACTAAATGACTGAGCAGACTATATCACAATCAAAGGAATTTACCGTTATTCAAAGATCTCATGCAGTAGTTCAGGATTAGGCTTTTCAGCGCCTCAATTCTGCGTATAATTATTATCGTTTCTAGTTATTTAAATTCTGACACCTTTTTAAAACTTCCTTATTTTTTAAGTCTCCATTTATATTATCATAATGTGTATATAATTGTGACCATATTTAGTTACATTTACTTCCAGCTCAAATTCCTGAGTGTTATTTATTTGAAGTAGACCTAAGTGTGTTCACGTATTTCCGATAGATTACTGATTTTAATTATATTACGAAATAATGATTATGGCAGAAGTTGGCAAGACAGAAAAGCTGGCAATATCTTGTAGAACTAAAATCACAGATTTGGGGAAATTGAAGTTACTTTAAGTAAAGTAATTGAAAGTAGCTATTATTGTTAAAGCAGAAGTAAAGAGAAAGGTTTTAAAGAATCATTATCATAAAATAAAACATTCAAAATTCATCGGTTAAAGGATTTATCACGTTTTAAACAGATTCAAACTGTACAATGAAATGTTATTTTCAACCAGAAACAATACAACCCATTTTATGCTCACTTCAAGGAAAGTATGGATATTCGGCTGTGGATAGGAGTAAAAAGGTAACTCATAGTCAAAAAAATTATATTTATCATTCTAATTACGTGACATTATTTCAATTTTTGTGTTAAATATGAGTAGGCACACATGACATTTTAAAAATGTACATAAATGCATTTTAACGAATTACGAAGTAATTAAGCAACTCGGTTATACTCATGAAAAGTGTTTTTTTTTAATTTAGAGATCTTCACCGCTCCTATATAGAAGACATCAAAATGACCATGATCAAAATTTACACACCCACACACATATATGAATGTGTCTGTGTGTGTGTGTGTGCGTGAACCGTGAAAATGTGAAATTGGAAAGGGAGGAGGAACAAGTAAACCGCAAACAAACCACATAGGAGTCCGAAACTCCTTAAGGCCTGTTCATCTAAGGATTTAAAAAAAAAATATCGACCTAATCCCAGTGCATGCGGGAGGCTATTGCCCTTAGGGGATGAAACAGCCTAAATGTATTTATTTATTCGACAGGTTTTAAATGTACATAATAATTTTTTTTTATTCAATGCCGCCATTTTGTCATTTCGACGTTCTGGAATTTTCTCCTGGCATGGCGTTATTTTAACCCACTTCTGAGGTTTGGGCACCTGGAAGGCGGAGTTACCATCTTCGTGTGCCCAATATTAAGTTTTGTTTCTCTTCATCCATACATCTATCCTTCCAGTCACCACCCATAAGTACCTGTCCTTCATCAAATACATAATTCCCTCTATCCATGTGTTCTAAAGTCTTCCTCTTCTTATATATATATATATATATATATATATATATATATGTGGTTTTCTTGGATTTTCCGCGTCTTAGATTCAAGTTCGGCCTCTGGCCACTGATTCCGACGTTTCGGCATGATCCCACATGTCATTATCAAGGAATGATAAGTTCGAGTCACAGGTTTAGGTCTTATATGATAAAATACATAGAGTTTTCGCTGTGGTCCGTTTCCGAAGACGTACACCCATCCAAGGTTTAGTTCTTATGTAGTTAAAACTGGAAACTGATGGTATTTAACAACATAAGAACTAAACCTTGGATGGGTTTACGTCTTCGGAAACGGACCTCAGCGAAAACTCTATGTATTTTATCATATAAGACCTAAACCAGTGACTCGAACTTATCATTCCTTGATAATGACATGTGGGATCATGCCGAAACGTCGGAGTCAGTGGCCAGAGGCAGAACTTGAATCCAAGAAGCGGAAAACTTTCATAATCATACTTATATCCGCGAAAATATCTGCAATATAATATATATATCTTCTTCTTCTTCTTCTTCCTTCCAAGTATTAGGCCAAGTCCTGTTACGATCCTATAGAAAATTTTCCCTCCAGCGTTTCATAGAACGGCCCAGTGATCTTCATCCTCTTGGTATATAATTATAAACAGCTTTGGGGATCCGATTTGAACTCATTCTTTCAAGATGGTGTTTCCAATTTAGTTGGTACTGTTTAATATATTCCAAAATTGGCGTAGTCTTCAATTCTTTTAAGATATCGGTGTTCCTTTTCCGATACCATCTGGTGTAACCCGCTGTTCTGCGCATGAATCTCATTTCACAAGCCGTTATTCTGCTTTCATGTTGTTTTTTAGTGTCCATGCTTCACTACCATAGGTCAACACTGGTCTAGCCAAAGTGTTATATAAACGTAATCTGGTGTTTTTCGTACAAGGGATGGTTTCATAACTTGATTAATAATATATTTATAATATATATACTACATCTATGCCGACGCAAGTCCTCTCCAAAAGGGGAAAATCGCAAGACATGTCTAAGGGTTTCGATTACACTCAGATAGTACTTGCAGAGGATGTCTTATAACCTACCAGGCATGAAAAGTACTGCGCTGTTGTTAGCTGCAAGCTACAATAGTATGGAATTTAAAGATATGTACATTCTTATCTTATTCTGTAAAATATTAAAACTAAAAAATAAAAAAATAAATAATAGTTTCAAAAAACTAAAACAACACGCTTTATTAGAAAACCGAACTCAAAAATGAAAAATAATTTTAATTTCCAACACGCTTGGCATAAATTTAAAGTGGTCAACAAAAAAATCATCTCCAACACATATAGAATAAAACTAGAATTGTCAAAAAAAAGAAAATTTTACCATCAAAAGCGTGGGGTGCTTTTTATGATTTTTACATGTTCTTCTTAGAGACTTTACTTTTACCAATATCTGTTTATTATCAAATATATTAAATAATATAGAGCACCCCACGCTTTTGATGCTAAAATTATTTTCTTTTTGTTGATAATTCTAGTTTTATTCTATATGTGTTAGAGATCATTTTTTTTGTTGACCACTTTAAATTTAACCCAAGCGTGTTGGAAATTAAAATTATTTTTCATTTTTGAGTTCGGTTTTCTAATAAAGCGTGCTGTTTTAGTTTTTTAAAACTATTATTTATTTACTAAACAACTAAGTAAAATCAAGGAATCTTTTCATTGTTTGCTACGTATATTCAATGTTTTTGTTGGAGAAAAATAATGCTTTGATCTGTTCAGAACATTAAAAAAGGAGGAGCTTTCTTTATCACAAAAGCAGGAGCTGATAAAGAGAAATCGATAAAGAGCGAGGTGAAACACGACTGTCATTGGTTGTAAAACAAGATTCATTGAAACGTGATTGGTGATTGACTAGCATTTGTGGCATGAGTTAAATAGTCAGCATAAACATCTTATTACACGCTTTTTCTTAGCTTGACCTGTATCTATCTATCTATCTATGTAACTGAATCTTTCAACGCGATTTTCACCCACTTAAAATAATTGGATCGACTTGAAATTTTGTATACTTGTAAAGGACCCGTGACAATGCAATAATTTCATATTTATTTTCTAAAATCCTGGCCAGAATCATCAGAAAAATCAAAAAAAGTGTCTTTGTATTTATGTAACGGAATCTTTGAACACGATTTTCACCCACGTAGAAACATTGGATCGACTTGAAACTTTGTATACTTGTAAAGAACCCGTGACACTACAATAATTTCATATTTTGCTTCTAAAATCCTGGCCAGAATCATCAGAAAATCAAAAATATGAAAACTGGTATAATAGGTTGCGGACTTGTCGACTTTTTAATCAATCGCTGAAAGAGCTCAGTTGGTAGAGCGGTGAATTAGTGGCATACAATTTTAGTAATACATAGGTCACAGGTTCGAATCCGGCTGGGGAGAATTTTTTTTTTAGAAGAGTAATAATTTTAGCTCATACTACAATAGTATCGAATTTAAAGATACATTTTTATCTTATTCTGTAAAATATTAAAACTAAAAAATAAATAATAGTTTTAAAAAACTAAAAGAACACGCTTTAAAACCGAATTAAAAAATGAAAAATAATTTTAATTTCCAACACGCTTGGGATAAATAATTTTACCATCAAAAGTATGGGGTGCTCTATATCAATTAATATATTTGATAATAAACAGATATTGGTAAAAGTAAATTCTCTAAGAAGAAAATATAAAAATCATAAAAAGCACCCCACGCTTTTGATGGTAAAATTATTTATCCCAAGCGTGTTGGAAATTAAAATTATTTTTCATTTTTTAATTCGGTTTTAAAGCGTGTTCTTTTAGTTATTTAAAACTATTATTTATTTATTCCACGGACCAGAGTTACTGTTGTATGTTCAGGTGGAGACGGTTGTAAGAGCGGTAAAGTAGCACATATCTCCGATTCTAATCACTTGAAATTAGTATTTATTTAATCACTTTGTTTTAGGATTAAAAAATCCAAGGAGCAAGTCCTCCGGGAGGGACTTTAAACAGAATCCGTCTCCAATCACTATAGTCATTAAATCATGTGTTCAATTTTCTACTTGTTTACAGGAGTGAATTTATTGATATGACAACTCATTTTTCTTTCTGATATAAAGTACACCATGATTAAAAATCTCTAAGACGTAGTAAGTTCCTTTCTTTTGTGAATGATTGACAGACTGCTAGCAGTTGTAAAGCTAAATGTATTCCTAATTAACACGAAATTATTAATAATACAATTTTATATAGAATCCAATGTATGTTTCTTAATACGAGTTAATTTTTACTGTATCTTCAAAGCCAAAACTCCTTAAAAGGATTCGAACTGTAGAATGAAACGTTATTTTTATCCGGAAACAATACAAGTCATTCTACATTCACTTGAGGAAATTTTAAAACTTATAAATATTCGTTTCCGGCGGGTGCTCATATCTAATGGCACTTTAGGAAGAAAAAAAAAAGTTTGTAGAAGTTGTTTGCCAGAGCCACCTGTACTTGCGTGTAATAATTACTGACAGTTAGTAAGGAAATGGCACTGTTGCATACTAACATTGCATGTCTGTATCGAGTAAACTTTAGACCGTGATTTCGTGTTGGCCATACTTGAATCTTTCATCACAGTTACGTAATTTGCTGACCTAAGGTTCCTTTTCCTCTTTCAAAATTAACTAAATTTAATACAAAAATATAAATATGCAATCAACACGTTCTAGTTAGCTCTAGGTGTAACCTCTGACACCCCGAAAAGATTAGTCTAAAATAGTAGTGTTTATTAACGTATATAATCTATTACAAGTTATTTGCCATATGTATATATTAGCCTTTTGGCATGGATTCCCTGAAGTAGTCCCCGCCCGGAGAACCGAATGGTGGACTATTTGACCTCCGGAAAATCAACACACACACACTATTGAGTAACACTAAGAAATTAGGACTGGAAGTAAATATCAATAAAACTAAATATATGGTCACACGTAGAAATTCAGTATATAATGGAAATTGACAGCTAATGACAAATGAGGGAAATTTTGAGGAAGTGGCTGAATTCAAATACCTAGGAAAAATAATCACAAATAGGGATGAGATGCACAAAGAAATTAAACATAGGCTCAATTCTGGAAATGCATGCTATTGTGCATTGCAGAGACTTTTGATGTCCCAACCCCTTTCAAAAAACGTTAAGCTGAAAATATATAAAACTATTATTCTACCAGTTATACTATATGGGTGCGAAACATGGACTCTTACTTTAAGGGAGGAAAGGAGATTACGAGTATTTGAGAATAAAGTACTTAGGAAAAATTTTGGACCAAAGAGAGATGAACAGACAGGTGAATGGAGGAGACTACATAACAATGAACTACATGGTCTTTATAGGAAGCCAGATATAATAAGAACAGTCAAGTCTCGTAGACTGCGATGGGCAGGACATGTTGCGCGTATGGGGAATGAAAGATTTGCCTGGAAGCTTCTTGTAGGAAAGCCAGAGGGAAAACGCCCAGTTGGTAGACCAAGAATGAGGTGGGAGATTAATATTAACTATGATTTGAGGGAAGTATATTATACAGGGAATGATTGGAAAGCATTAACTCAGGATAGGGATATATGGAGAGCTTATGTTCGCGCGGCCATGAACCTACGGGTTGGATAGTGCCAGTGAGTAAGTATATATATATATATATATATATATATATATATATATATATTATATTCTCCGTTATTACTAGAAATCGCGAGAACTCGGTCTTCACTGACACCTAATAGCTGACTACAACAAGTAAGCAAATTAAAGAGAATATTTTTACTTTATAGCAGTGACGCTTTATCGATGTTATAATTAAATTTTTGACATTCAGCAATGCAAGCTCAATATGACATGATAAGAAAAATAAATGCCTGGACGGGATTCGAACCCGGACCTCTGGGTCAGTACCCCGAGTGTTATCCATTACACCACCAGGCGAATCCAATTCAAACACTTATTTCATATATATATATATATATATAAATTGTATGTTTGTGTTGGAATTCTTGGGTAGCTCAGTTGGTTAGAGCGCTAAAGGTACAGACTTTAGAGACTTGAGTTCAAATCCCGACTCAAGCATTCTTTTTTCTTTTCATATCATATATATAAAGAAGAATGAATGCTTGAGTCGGGATTTGAACCCGACTCTATACTCTGTACGTTTAGCGCTCTAACGACCTGAGCTACATAAGTATTCCAATTCAAACATACATTTTTCTTATATATGTAGTATTCTCTATTCACACAAGAGGTAGCGGAAATTCGTTCCAACTGACATCTAGTGGCCACCATAACAGTTAAGCAAATTTTTAAAGAGAATGTTTACTTTATAGCAGCAACGCTTGTATATATTTAGATGGTATAATAAAATATACAAGCGTTACTGTTATAAAGTAAATATTCTCTTTAAAATTTGCTTAACTGTTATGTTAGCCACTAGATGTCAGTCGGAACGAATTTCCGCTACCTCTTGTGTGAATTGAGAATACTACATATATATATATATATATATATATATATATATATATATATATAGAAGAAAAATGTATTTTTGAATTGGTATACTTTCGTAGCTCTGGTCGTTAGAGCACTAAACGTACAGAATTTAGAGACTCGGGTTCAAATCCCGACTCAAGCATTCATTTTTCTTTTCATATCATATTTTCCTTCATTGCCAAATGTCAAAAATATAGTTATAACATCTAAATATATATATATATATATATATATATATATACAATATTATTAAAATTCGTAAAACAATTCTGTTGAGATGATAACTTACCAACATATATGACATTTATTGATTTTTAGAAGGCTTTTGACAGAGTGAATAGAAATAAATTATGGAACATAATGATAAACAGCGGCATTCCACAACATTTGGTTAAAATTATTGAAAGTTTTTATGTAGATAATAAAATATTAATTAGCATGGGTCATAAAACAACAAAACAATAAAACAGCGACAATAAACTGTGGAGTAAAACAAGGATGCCCATTTTCGCCATCACGTTTAATAAATATATAAACGATGCCATACAGAATTAGCAAAGTGTTTTAATTGAAAATTTTAAAACTGATAATATTTTATTATTATTTTATCATTATTTTATAATCGGCCGTGGTGGACTAGTGGTTATGCTCCTTGCCTCTGGTCCCGAGGGTCGCGGGTTCAAACCCGGCCGGGGTCGATAGATTTTTTTAGGACGGAAAAATCCAAGGAGCAAGTCCTCCGGGAGGGACTTTAAGCCGTGTGTCCCGAGTCTGAAGATTTTCAGGCTCGTAAAAAATCCTTAGGCCTGAATGAAAAGGCCTCTAAGCAAAATGTACCGAATTTTCCCATCCTAGTACAACCTTGGTTTCCTAGATGTCAGTATGAGGCGGAACGCTTACCACTGACCACTCAAAATGACATCTATACGAAAACAAGTGTAACTAAATTAGTATAGCCTAGTTCAATTTCTTCCCTGTAGGGGGAGAGCGCCTAAATCTCTGTAAAGGGAAAACATGGGCTTACAATACTATATTTTATTAGATACTTTACTTTTTGTAGACGATCCGGTTGTGATATCTGAGACAGAAGATGACTTACAACAGGCAATTTACAAGTTAGGTAGAATATGTGAAACATACAACTTGAAAATATCTACTAAAACCAAGAGTTTCAGATTTTGGATGGTATGAGCCAGTGAGAGTAAAAATTTAATTAGAGAATAAAATAATAGAACAAATGAGCAATTTTAATTATCTGGGATACAATGTGTCATATAGAAAAAGTGAAGACATTGAAAACAAAATAAATAAATGTAACTATATGTGTGGCGCCATAAAACGAAGTCTCAAAGGAACTAGAAAGGAGACACTTTTAAAATTTTATAAAACAATGGCGGTTCCAACACTAGAATATGGATCGGAACACTGAGTCTTAACCAAAAACCAGGACCGACGAATAGAATCATCAGAAATGAGGTTTCTGAGGAGCGTGGCTGGCTATACAATAATGGATCAAAGGTAAAGTGAGGATATACGAAGAGAACTGAATATATTCAAACTATTAGATAGAATTGCACAATACAGACAAGAATGGATGGACCACATCAATAGAATGTATAACAATAAAATTCTGAGGTAGCGTGTTGCCTGTCGCGCAGCGAGTCCGGGTTCGATTCCCGGTCGGGACAAGCTCCTGGGTGAGGTTTCTTTCGGGTTTTTTCCTCACCTATAAGACAAATGTCAGGAAAACTTTAAGACCCCGAAATCATATGGCCATCATCATCCTTCACCGGTGTGGAAAGCAACGGGAAGCTACGACACCTACAATTCCCTAGTAAAGCTGCAAGCATAGCTTGAAAATGCTATGATTGCAGTGAAAGACCTGCCCTCGGGCAGAATTACTATGGATGTATGGATATATATACAATATATATATATATATATGTTATAATTAAATCTTTAACATTGAGCAATGCAAGCTTAATATGGTATGATAAGAAAAATAAATGCCTGGACGGGATTCGAACCCGGATCTCTGAGTCTGTATCTCAGCGTGATATCCATTACACTACCAGGCGAATCCAATTCAAACACTTATTTTTCTTATATATGTATTATACTCTCCATTATTACTAGATGTCGCGAGAACACTGTAATAATGGAGAGTATAATACATAGGCCTATATAAGAAAAATAAGTGTTTGAATTGGATTCGCCTGGTAGTGTCATGGATATCACGCTGAGGTACAGACTCAGAGATCCGGGTTCGAGTCCCGTCCAGACATTTATTTTTCTTATCACACCATATATATATATATATATATATATATATATATATATATATATATATATATAAATGTTTGTTTGTTTGATGTTTTTTTTGCAAAATGTTCATAGGATGAACATAGAATATAAGGGATTGTAATACTCACACCCCTAAAAATCACCCTTTGTAGCGAAAAACGTGAAATAAAGTCCCTATCCATCCATAGTAATTCAGCCCGAAGGCAAGACCTTCACTGCAATCATAGCATTTTCATGTTATGCTTGCAGCTTTACTAGGGAATTGTAGGTGTGGTAGCTTCCCGTTGATTCCCACAAAAGTCCCTATTTTATCACTTATATGGCTTACGCTGCCTAAACCTAACAAATACACCAAATTATTGTACACAGAATTGAATATCTCAAAAGGCTCTACAAAAAAGTCCGCGACAGCATATGTTTATCTTTTACGGATAACTCACAATAACCGTTTTTGTCTTTTATTGATACCAAGAAGATTGGGATAAGCAGATTCCTGGGCAAGCACAGCAGCTCAAGGCTGGTGGTAAAAACATATTAACATTTATTTAGGAGTACGCACGCCGGGAATTAGCTAGTATAAAATAAGTATCAGATTTTAATAAGTTGAATGTATAACAAATATATTATATATATATATATATATATATATATATATATATATGGTATGATAAGAAAAATAAATGCCTGGACGGGATTCGAACCCGGATCTCTGAGTCTGCACCTCAGCGTGACATCCATTACGCCACCAGGCGAATCCAATTGAAACACTTACTCTTTTATATATGTATTATACTCTCCATTATTACCAGATGTCGCGAGAACACTGTCTTCACTGCCATCTAGTAGCTGACTATATCAAGTAAGCAAATTAAAGAGAATATTTATTTTACTTTATAGCAGTGACGCTTTATCGATGTTATAATTAAATCTTTAACATTGAGCAATGCAAGCTTAATATGGTATGATAAGAAAAATAAATGCCTGGACGGGATTCGAACCCGGATCTCTGAGTCTGCACCTCAGCGTGACATCCATTACACCACCAGGCGAATCCAATTCAAACACTTACTCTTCTTATATATGTATTATACTCTCCATTATTACCAGATGTCGCGAGAACACTGTCTTCACTGCCTTTATATATATATATATATTATATATATATATATATATATACATACATATAAGTATGGATTAACAAGTATTAAATTAGTTAATAATTAATTCCTAATCCTTTACAGTATTCGATTGATTTTGGTGTTTACTAGGTAGGATCGTTTAACATTTGTAAAACTTTTTCAATTTTTTTTCAAGAGAACAACATAAATAGTTCCATTCGTTCGGAATTTCGACGAACAAAAATAAAAACTTCAAATATGTTTTTAAAAAGGAGAATTAATAAGATCATGTTGCACAAAGCAAAATCATAAATTATCTTCCCTGTAACATTTGTTAGAGCAAAAAATGTAGGTTTTGGATTGATTAGAGCTGTTGATAGCAAGGTAGATTACGTCCCACCACTTCTGTGCAAACAATACGCTTATACATATCAGTGAGGTTATCAGAGTAGCATGATTAATTCCTCCAACGTGTAACGTACAAGTTATATATTCAATTTAGGGACCAAACTGCATCACAAAAAAAATATATATATATATATATATATATATATATATATATATATATGATAGGATAAATAAATGCCTGGACGGAATTCGAACCCGGATCTCTGAGTCTGTACCTCAGTGTGATATCCATTACACCACCAGGCGAATCCAATTCAAACGTTTATTTTTTCTTATGTATGTATTATATTCTCCATAAAATAATATAAATAAATGTTTGAATTGGATTCGCCTGGTGGTGTAATGGATATCACACTGAGGTACAGACTCAGAGATCCGGGTTCGAATCCCGTCCAGGCATTTATTTTTCTTATCATGCCATATTAAGCTTGCATTGCTCAAAGTTAAATATTTAATTATAACATCGATAAAGCGTCACTGCTATAAAGTAAAAATGTTCTCTTTAATTTGCTTACTTGTTATAGTTAGCTACTAGATGGCAGTGAAGACCGAGTTCTCGCGACATCTAGTAATAATGGAGAATATAATACATATATAAGAAAAATGAATGCTTGAATTGGATTCGCCTGGTGGTGTAATGGATATCACACTGAGGTACAGACTCAGAGATCCGTTCGAATCCCGTCCAGGCATTTATTTCTCTTATCATGCCATATTAAGCTTGCATTGCTCAATGTTAAACATTTAATTATAACATATATATCTATAGATAGATGCATCATCGGTTGATTAATGTCTTTGACATCGTCCGATTCCTAATAGCCAATTTTGTCCGTCCATCCAATCTCCTGGTTGTAGATGTTTCTCCTTCATGTATAAACCTATTCCCTGCCTCCAGGAGATTTTAGGTCTTCTTCTTCCTCGTCTTCAAATATCAGCATACTAACCTTCAAGTGACATTGCATAAAATTATATATATATATATATATATTATGACTATCTTTTCAAGTGCAGAGAATAGTTACACTTTGAGAAATCGATTTCAAAGAAGAGGCCTCTTTATTCGCGGATCCAGTTGATATGCGAAATGAAAATCTTAAGAACTGTTCAGGGGAAAACATTATTTGACCAAATACACAACACAGAAATTAGGGACAAATGCTATATTCAAGACATAACCAAATTTATGATAGATAGACGAATATATTGGAAGGGCCATATAGAAAGAATGGAAGAAACCCGGCTTGCAAAAAGAGCTAAAGAAGATAGACCAATGGACGGGAGAAGAACAAGAGGAAGACCAGCCAAGAGATGGACAGACGGTGAATGCACATTCAATACGTCTTCCTCCGAGGAGTGATTTTGGAAATAAACAGGATGAAAATCCTACGAATTAAGTTTAAGAAGAAGAAGAAGACTTTCCTTTATTAACGCATCGGAGCTGATATATCAAAGAAAATCACAAATTTCACAAAACAACGGGGATAATTAACAGTATAATGAAACCATCTTTAGTACAGAAGAACACAAGATTACAGCTTTATAAGGTTCTCGCAAGACCAGTATTAAGATATGGTAGTGAAGCATGGACAATACGAAGAAGAGATGAAAACCGAATAACAGCAAATGAGATGCGATTTATGCGCCGAACACCAGGGTACACAAAGTGGGACCATAAAATAAATAAGGAAATTATGAAAGAGTTGGATGTAGAACCCATTCTTCACCATATACAAAACTACCAGAAGAACTGGAAAGGCCATCTTCAACGAATGCCGTCTCATAGAATTCCAAAAGCCATGCTTCGTTACTGCCCCAATAGAAAAAGATCGCCGGGGCGTCCAAAAAGGCGCTGGATGGAAAATTTCTCTTTGAGACCGTAACAGGTCACATAGCGTAATACTTGCATGGATGATGAATAACGCATCGGCAGTTATTTTTTTACTGTAGGCACGTGCCAAGGCGGCTTTTACAAAGAGCGTATCATACTTACAGAACATATGCCCCCCGAATAAGGAACTTTACCGTATTAATTTTTTAGACAGAGGAAAGGCTATAAAAAGCAGCCTATCAATTAAATAATATATGTCAGAAATATAATATGACAATTTCAAAATTTAAAAAAAAACTAAAGTAATGACGTTCCATGGAAAGTACCCACTAAGAACAAAAATAGTAACACTGGTCAACATGATTTTTGTCTCATGAGTACCAATAGTTGTACTTAATGCAGTTTTTTTATCGTGTTTTCAAATATGGATTCGGAATTTCTCCATCACCCACAGTTTTTTATTCAATATCAATTAATGGATTTAAACAACTATTTTTTATAAACGTTTTTTCGTCCATTTGTCCATTGTAAAATAAAATGGGGAACACTTTCATCAGGAGATTTCAGCTATGAAAAAGCGATATCAAGGCAAATGGAATCCTAATATGCTGGCCGATTATTGATGGATCATCAAGAGGGATGCTCCACAGGCGAAATATAGCAGAAAATCGTCATTTCTTACTTTCTAGGTGAGTCCGAATGTTCGAATATTGTGTAGTTACGAATGAATAAAACATTAAAGTGTTTGAAAATATAAATTACTGTCTCTCGGAAACCTTGCGTGATGGAGAAAAACCGTTATCATATTTGAATTCAGGAGAAAAAATGCTATCAGAATCACATATTTTTCTTTCTGAGACAAAAAACAAAGTTTCTTTTTTGTTGCTCAGTGTAATAGAAGATAAAGTATTGGAGGAGGTTTCCAGTATTTGAGCTGTGATATAACTTATGAAGAAGAACAAGATATAAATAGGAATGCATAAATTTCAACATATTTATGGAAAAATCAGACGAACACTGAGGAACAAAGTTAGAAAGGAGACGCAGCTAAGATTTTACTCAACGATGGCACTACCAGTGGTCATGCATGGGAGTGAAACCTGGGTCCTGAAGGAAAAAGACAAAAGTAAAATCCAGGCAGCGGAAATGAGCATCCTACGGGCTGTGAAAGGTTGTACAAGAGAAGAACATGTTAGAAATGAGAATATTTGAGAGGAACTAAAAGTACAACCACTTCTTCAACAAATAGAAGAGCACAGAAACAATTGGATAGAGCATCTGCAAAGAATGGCAGATAATAGGATGTCAAACATGGCATTGATTTATAATCCTGGAGGACGAAAATCGGTAGGAAGACCAAGAAAACGCTGGGCTGAACAAATGTGAGATGGGAACAGTAAATATCAAAGTAAAACAAACCTTATTGTCATTAAGCCAAAAGTTCGCTGTTAAGAGCAGCCGACGCCGTATTTCACGTTCCGCTATATCCGTTGATAAATGCAGTCCTCGCCACGATCGGTATTTTATTGTTTCAACTTGTCACTCGTTGCAGTAATATTGGAGGACGAAAATCGGTAGGAAGACAAAGAAAACGCAGGGCTATACAAATGTGAGATCGAAAGAGGCAGAGACCTAATTCGTGAAGGATGATGATGATTATCAATGCCTATAATGCGTTTATAGACTTTTTTTGGTCGACGTGACTAATTTCTTATACTTTTCAATATTGTTGTTACTGGAAGTAAGTCAACGTTCCCACATCTAACCTGGTTGCATGCAAACAAAAGAAATCGCAATGCTGATATGGACTCAAAAAGCACACGTTCGGTAAGTAAAATAAAACATTTCTTGAATGTTTTGTACACTAACTCGTACCTTTCTTTAGACTTTTCCGGAATTAATGCAGAACATCCCACTCTCCAGGCTTCTTCAATTTCTCTATCATCTATCACGACTCCTTCCATAATAAAATTATCAAACAGATTCTAATCACGGTTCTACATATAAAAATGTCTCCACAACCAACAATCCTTGCTTATAATAAAACAAATGAAAAGTTACATAGCAACGATCACCAAATGTTTCTTTCTCATAGAAGTCATTTACATCCAACCAATATTTTAATTCATTTATTACTATATTTAATAAAAATTAGTCACATCGACCAAAAAATAGTATGCAATACGCATGAAGTAAGCACGTAACAGATTTCGAAAATTGAAAAAACTCGGCGCAAGCGCCTCGTTTTTGTCAAACTTTTTCTCGATTATTAACAAGTGCTTACCTCACTTGTATTGCAATATACCATAACCTATGTTTAATTTCTCTTCAGCCTTTTTTTCGTACAATAAGTTTTATTTTTAAAATATAAAACTTTATAATGCTGGTATGGAAAAAATAAAAAGAGATTTAATTTGTGTTTATGGTTTACGGATGCCGATTGCAGCGCAACTGGTGATTAAAATGTCAAATTAAGTTTTATACAAACCATTTAATATATCGGATAATTTTGTGTTCATTTTACACATGCAGTAATGCAGCAGACAAAAAATATTTAATATCGGTGTCTATGTCGTTGGAGATTTAGTCAATAATTCACATTTCCACTGAGTAAAATCCCACAATTTTGATGTATATTTATTTGAAACCATTGGAGCAATTGGTTCGTCTCTAATGAATGATAATGTAGAAAGATATACAATTTAGCTGCCAACTACAAAATGGAACGGTCATCGCTCTTCTGTTGTTTTCAGCTACAATGGTTTACATTCAGTGCATTGTTATTGTTTAAATGCGTTTGTTTTGTTTTATGAACTTGTGCATTCCACATGTATTTATGTAAGATTTACTAGTCAATTATCATAAATATGTTTTCGATAATTTTAGCGCATTCCGAAGGAATACATAAAAATACATAAAAATATATAAATATGTACTATACCACGCAAAAACATATTTGTCAATAATCTCATATGATTAAGCAGGACAGAATAACAGGGATTCTTACGTTATTAATAATTTGTTGGTGGTGATATCACAAGAGGGAATAGTATATTATGATGCGAGGTTGGGAAGTGGTTTTTACAGAAACGAGGAAAATGTTTAAAAACCGAGCAATAGCCAGGTTTTAATTTCCGAGATTCTATAAAACACTTCACAAACGTGCGTTGTACATTGTTTTTTGCGCGATGGTGTTTTCACAATCATAAATAATAGTAAAATAATAACATCTTTGTTGGAAATATCTGCGTTCATTATAAACAACTGACTAACGTTAACAGTATTCGCAATATTATTAATAATTCGTTGGTGGTGGTATCACAAGAGGGAATAGCATATTATGATGCGAAGTTGGGAAGTAGTTTTTATGGAATCGAGGAAAATGTTTAAAAAACTGAACCATAGCAAGGTTTTTAATTTCCGATATTCTGTAAAACACTTCACAAACGTGTGTTGTACATTATATTTTGCGCGATGGTGTTTTCAAAATAATAAATAATAGTAAAATAATAACATTTTTGTTGCAAATATTTGCGTTCATTAAAACAATTGACTAATGTTAACAGTGTGGGCAATGTTTATTAGTTGAAATAACAGGAGGCCGTGAAACCAATTTAGTGATGACATGGCGGCAAGTACGTATTTATTGTTTTATATTGTTTCAAATAAAGTTCTGTTCATTTAAAATGGAGTGACTTGTTTCGTATAATGTAAAAGAACACTACCTTTTGGATATTTTTTGTATATACATTATCTATAGTATACATAGAGGGCAGTGGTTTTACTTTCCACACGGGTTTTGTAATATGTAATATTACAGCATAGTTATTTTATTACAGTATAGTTATTTAGGTTGGCAACTCCGAAATGTAGGAAGTTGAACTTTCAATCATGGTCGCCATTGCTGTAAGTACGACAAAACGCATTATCGCAAAAATAATAGTAATTGTTGTTTTTCATTTCTTGCATTTATTAAAGCTAACTAACTCACTGACAACATCGAACCCGTAGGTTCATGGCCGCGCGGATATACCTTCTGCATACATCCATATCCTGAGCTAATGTTTTCAATCATTCCCTGTATAATCTACTTCCCTCAAATCATAGTTAATGTTATTCTCCCACCTCATTCTTGGTCTACCAACTGGGCGTTTTCCTTCTGGTGTTCCTACAAAAAGTCTCCATGCACTTCTTTCATTCCCCATTCGTGCAACATGTCCTGCCCATCGCAGTCTACGAGACTTAACTGTTCTTATTATATCTGGCTTCCTATAAAGACCAAGTAGTTCACTGTTATTAGCCTTCTCCATTCACCTGTCTTTTTCAATTCTCTTTGGTCCAAAAATTTTCCAAAGAATGTTATTCTCAAATACTCGTTAATCTCCTTTCCTCCCTTAAAGTAAGAGTCCATGTTTCGCACCCATATAATATAACTGATAGAATAACAGTTTTATATATTTTTAGTTTAACGTTTTTTGAAAGGAGTTGGGACGTCAAGAGTCCCTGTAATGCATAATAACATGCATTTCCAGAATTGAGCCTATGTTTAATTCCTTTGTGCATCACATTCCTATTTGTGGTTATTTGTTCCTAGGCATTTGAATTCAGCCACTTCTTCAAAATTTAAAATTGAACAATATGTTCAAATTAGGGAAATTTCAACACATATGTGGTTGAATAAGAAGATATTTGAGAAATAAGACCACAAGGGAAACTCAATTAAAATTTTACAAAACAGTAGCCGTTCCAACGTTAACATACGGGTCTGAGACTTGGCCTTTAACGATCTCTGATAAAAAATAAAATTGAGACAATAGAAATGAGATTTCTCAGATCAGTTGCAGGTGAATCTCTAAGAGATCAAAAGAGAAGCCAAGATATCAGAGACGAATTACAAATATATAATATAAACAAGAGAATACACAGAAATAAACGTAATTGGTTTGAACATATACAAAGAATGCCAAATAATCGTTTATCAAAACAGCTGCTTCAATATAAGCCTCTAGGCAGAAGAAATGTAGGAAGACTAAAACGTCGTTGGAAATTAATGACTAATTCACTTATTTTACGGGGTCCCTGCGTGATGAACTTTTTAATAAATTATATTGAAACCGCACAGAATTTGAAGCTGATGTTTTGACAATTAGGTATATAATATAAAACATTTATATTGGATAGTACAAAGAACTTTGTTTCACCAGAGAATTTTGTTGAATGAAATGTTGTGCGGTGAGATGATTCTATATGTAGTCTAATTTCAATGGAATAGTATTTGTGGTGTGCGGGTTTTTGGTTGTTCCCTGTATCATTGTGCAGGATATTGTCGGTTACCTTGTTTTTTAATTTGTATCATACTGGTGAAGGCCTTTTGTTTCAAAATATATTCACCTTTGTTCTAGCTTTTCATGCATTTATCCCACTTCAATCATTAACAATATATTTTAGTTATAATGAAAAAATATAAATATTTGTCAGTTGATATTTCAGAACAATTAAAATTATAAGATGGCAGATGCAATTAATAATAATAATAATAATAATAATAATAATAATAATAATATAATCAATAAAACTAAATATATGGCCAGTAAATTGCCTGTATAGCTGCTTTGGACACACAGAGGAGCACTAATTTGGAAAACATGGTTTTGGAAATAATCATAACTAAATTATCAATTGAGTTGGTGTTTACTTGATGAAAATCCATATTTACTGATTAAATAAAAATAAAACGTAGTTTTATTTGATTTTCATATTTATTAAGATATAATTCAGTGACAGCTGTTTCGGTACACTGTACCTTCTTCAGACATGTTAACAAATTATGAATTGTGTTCCAACTGATCTAAGTAGTAAAAAACTGTTAAATTCTCAACTTGATTTGAATGAATCCCCTTTGTTAAATTTAAAAATTTAAATATATATTGTTGTATTGTTGCTTAGATCAGTTGGAACACAATTCATAATTTAACATGTCTGAAGAAGGCACAGTGTACCGACACTGAATTACATAATAAATATGAGTTCTAATCAATAACTAAATTAGCTTGGTTGAGTAATTTCCGCAAAGAAGTATCCTTATCGCTTGTGGGAATGTTCGTAAAAAAAACAGACACATCCCTATATTAAGTGCATGTTCCTATTTTAGTTCCTTGCACATACAATTGTTTAGTGTCCTAAAACCTTTATCTAGATATAATACAGATCCGACAAGGGAATTACCAACCATTTCACGCCAAAACGTACCTTGAAATTTCTCCCAGAATAGCATCGTGAAGTATCAATGCCGTGTTCCAAAAAGCCTGTTTGAGTTATAGCGGATTATGTAGAGAGACAGAACAACTTAGATTACAGATGCTGCCGGAGAGATTTCTCAGGTCGGATCGAGGGAGAGTGGCGTGTTGGGATCTTTTAGGACGGATCGAGAGTGAATCAAAAACATGCAAATTTTTGGGTACAGTAAGGAAATTGAGATATAACAAAATTGTAGATTAAGGATATATGTATTAACAATAAGAAGAATCTCAATACGGTCTTTGATTTCGATTTTTAATTATATTATATAATAAGTAGGTTTGATAAGTTGAATAGTCTGATAGTGTATTTGATGTCTGCAGGGACGGGGGAGGGGGGTATGAGCGTGCGGTGTGTATATGTGTGGGGGTGTGTGGGTGTATGTGTGTGTGTTTTTTTTCTAATTTTTTTCTAGCATTTTTTTTAATATTAATGTACTTAATACACATGGTCTTTTCATGGATGAGTGTAGATATGTATTATTGTGATGTAGTGTAGACATAGATTTTACTTATATGTAGCCTGTTATTGTTTTTTGATACAGGTGTATTTGTAGATACTTGTTTATATTATGATTAGTTTTATTTTTTATTCATGGAAAAATAATGCACGTACGGCCAAGCAGGCCTGTGCGCAATGTAAATGCATAATTATGTATGTTCTTCCTTCAGAAAAAAGGCAATAAATTCCATTTATCTATCTAGTTATAGCGGAATGGAATAAGGCGGAACGCCACGCGGAAGGCAAGTACTGTGGGTTATCCAATCTACCAATTCCGTAATTGTATTATTTCCCTGTAGTTTAAATGATATAGTCTAGTTGGGGCTGGAGTTTAGTGCCTTGCAGTTAAAAATGACAGATTTTCTTTGGACACGGCCATGGTACATCACAACGCTTCTGATCATCAACAACAACAAGGATTAAGCCCAATGGCCTGTTCCGATCTCATTATAGGTCGAATTGGTCCTTCCAACTCTTCAATAGTCTTCCCAACATTATTCTCCCTTTCGGTTTATAATCATACATTCTTCTTAGTATGCGCTGTTCATTCATTCGTAATACGTGCTGCAGATAAGCATTTTGATAATATTTCATTCTTTCACAGAGATTAAATATATTAAGTTCTGTTCTTAAATCTACGTTTTTCTTGTTATCGGTCCTTTGGTATCGTGCTATTGCTCTCAACATCTTCATTTCAGCAGCCTCTATTTGTTTACATCTGCCTTTGTTAATGTCCAGGTTTCACATCCATAGATAAGAGATGGAACTGCCAATACTTTGTAAAACTTCAAAATAGTTTATTTTCTAGTCTTATTCAATAAAGTGCGTTTAATTGTGCCACATAGATAATTGAGTCGTTGTATTTTAGTGTGTTTATCTACATTTCTGCCATTGCCTAAATGATATCCCAAATAATTAAAATTCTGAACTTGGTCTATAATTACATTGTTTATCATTATTTTTGTTCTTATTGTACATTTTCCTTTAAGAGCTAATAATTTTGTTTTAGATGTAGATATTCTTAAATATCTGCAGGATACACACTACTAGATCACAAAAAATGAAGACATCTTAGAAGAATTACACATGGAACCTTTAGAAAACAAAATGTCTGATTATTCATAACATGTGCGAAAAGGACAAAAACCATTACAGACTACAGTAAAGACTAAACCACCACTAATGCTCAACCTGAGTGCACATTTATTATTATTATTATTATTATTATTATTATTATTATTATTATTATTATTATTATTATTATTATTATAAGTCAAGATGGATGCAACATATTCATCAAATGGAAGATCACAGAATACCCAAACAAATGTTAAGATATCAACCTGCAGGAAGAAGAAGACCAGGGACGTCCACTCAAAAGACTTTTGGATGGTGTTTCTCTTGAGGCCGAAACAGGTCAACAAATGGCCTAAATTCGTGTACTATGATGATGATGATGATATTCTTAAATTGTATTTTATTTCTGTGGAAGAAATTTCAAGACAGGTTTTGGCATGCAATGGTAGACAGTTCCCTTGTAAATTTCGACAAATGTGTCTACATCAGTTTTTAACACAAGAACTAAACAGTAATAATGCGTGGATTTTCTCATAATCCTCGCCACATTCATTTTCTAACAACAGAACATCCTTCAACATGGAACATAACATTTTTCTTCACCGTTTTAATTTAAAAAGACATTCCTTCCGTCTACTCTCCAACGCAATAAACTATTTCCACGCACTCGGTGTCAAAGCAGTCATAGTTGGCATAAAGCAAATTATTCAAGAAGTAAGATTATTGTCTGTCCGCTTGGGTGGCATAAAAGTTAATTCATTCCTCTACTATATATCTAACTGACAACCAGATATTTTACTAGGGGTGTCACGAAAAGTCTTTTTTATCGTTTTATAGTAGCTATTTGTCTCACTCAACAAGATTTCCGCAACGAATTTCAAGAACAAGAAGTCTTGGTAACGTAATATGTCTGGATGACTTATGACGTGGCAACAACATTATAAATATTTGCATTACGACTTACGGTTGTCATGGCAACCCCTCTATGCAAATAAACATCGTATCTTAAGGTAAAGCAAAGTAAACTATACATGATGCACGGCTTTTGCGGTAGCGTTGGGGAAGTCCCGAGTTCTAATCACGGTTTCGATTATTCTGAATGTTATTCTTTCCTAATTTTCCTCAAAGATTTAATTACTAGAATCCATTTCATCATATTCACCATTTCATAATATCAATAATAGTATATTACGATGCGAGGTTAGGAAGTGGTTTTTACAGAATCGAGGAAAAATGTTTAAAAACCGAGATTCTGTAAAACAATAATCGTGTGTTGTACATTATTTTTTGCGCGATGGTGTTTAAAAACAATAAATAATAGTAAAAATAATAACATATTTGTTGGAAATATTTGCGTTCATTATAAACAATTGACTAACGCTAACAGTGTGGGCAATGTTTATTAGTTGAAACAACAGGAGGCCTTGAGAACAATTATTGATAACATGGCCGCAAGTACGTATTTATTGTCTTATATTGTTTCAAATAAAGTTCAGTTCATTTAAAATGCAGTGATTTGTTTCGTATAATGTATATTAACATTACATTTTGGATATTTTTTGTATATACATTGTACGTAGTATACATAGACGGCAGTGGTTTTACTTCCCGCACATGGATGTAAATGTAAGATTACAGTATAGTTATTTAAGTTGGCAACCCGGAAATGTAGCTAGTTCAACTTTCAATAATGGTCGGCATTGTTGGTAAGTACGACAAAACGAAGTATCGCGCAAAAATATATTTTTTTATCTATATACAAATTTTCAATGTTTACACATCTTTCTGTGCCTAAAGTTTTATTTGTCTATCTCCACTCGTCTCTATCCATCCACTCCATGTCCTCCAGTACTTTTGTTCTCATTCTAGTTCTTACTATTTGCATCCAATAGTTTCGAGGTCTTCCAGGTGAACACCATACCAATGTATTTTCTGGGTAACCTTTCATGCCCATAGCAATTTAATTGCTTGTATCGTATATTATCTACTATCGAATATATAATATTCATTTTTCCTCGTATAACAGCATTTCCTTTTTTTTTCTAATTTTGAACATCTTGCTGTTCTCTTCAAGAAATCCATTTCCATCAACATAAGTTTCTGTTATAAGTTTTTCTTGAATTTCCAAACTTCAGATCCACATGTGACAGTACTTCTCACTATTGAATTATATATTTGAAACTTATTTTTTCTGGTTATATGCCTGTTCCATAAGACTCCATTTATCATAATAATAATAATAATAATAATAATAATAATAATAATAATAATAATAATGATAATAATAATTTAATTAGGAATAATCCGCATTACAGTGTGTCTCCTTCAACCCAAAGTGATTGTCGTCGGAGGTTCCTGTCTAAAGCATCTTCTTCCCTCAAATATCTAGCTTCTATACTTTTCCTCACTCCATCTATCCAACGTTTTCTAGGTCTCCTTCTTCCACTTCTTCCATTAGCTTTCCATTCAAAGGTCTTCTTTATTATTCTATCTTCTTCCATTCTTATGAGTTGTCCATAACATTTCAAACATTTTTCAACTATTTTTTCTAACTTTTTTTTTCAACTTGCATAATTTCCCTTACTGTGTTGTTTTTTATTTTATCCTTTGTTGAAACCCTTGTCGATCGCCTTCAAAAATCAATATATACTGCTAATAGCTTGTTGATTTGTTTTCTACTTACTGTCCAGGTTTCGGACCCATATAATAAAATGCTTTGTAACAGAACTTGAAATATAGTTTGCTTCGTTCTGTATATTATGTTTTAATTCCGAAATAATAATGATAATAATAAAATTATTATTATAACTAACTAACTTACTGGCCCGCAGATTCATGGCCGCGCGGACATAAGCTCTCCATACACATCCCCATCCTGAGCCAATGTTTTCCAAATATTCCCTGTATAATCTACTTCCCCCAAATCAATGGATAATGTTACACTCCCACCTCATTGTTGGTCTACCAACTTGGCGTTTCCTTCTGGCTTTCCTGCAAGAAGCTTCCATGGACCTGTTTCATTCCCCATTCGTGCAACATGTCCTGCCCATCGCAGTCTAAGAAACTTAATTGTTCTTATTAAATCTGTCTTCCTGCACATACTATATAGCTCACTATTATGTAGTTTTCTCCAATCACCTGTCTGTTCATCTCTTTTTGGCCCAAAATATTTCCTAAGAACTTTATTCTCAAATACTTGTAATCTCCTTTCCTCCCTTAAAGTAAGAGTCAATGTTTCGTATCCATATATCTGGTAGAATAACAGTTTTATATATTTTTTAGTTTAACGTCATTGAAAGGAAATGGGAGAAGAGTCCCTGTAATGCATAATAGCACGCATTTCCAGAATTGAGCCTATGTTTAAATTCTTTATACATCTCATTCCTATTTGTAATTATTGTTCCCAGATAATTGAATTCAGCCAATTCTTCAAAATTTTCCTCGTTTGTCGTTAGTTTTCCATTTCCATTACATAATGCATTTCTTTGGGTGAAGATATATTTAGTTTTATTATTAAAATAATAGTAGTAATTATTATTATTATTATTATTATTATTATTATTATTATTATTATTAGAAGAAGAAGAAGAAGAAGAAGAAGAGGAAGAAGAAGAAGAAAAACGTTTGAAATGGTATGGACACCTCATAAGAATGGAAGAAGAGAGAATACCAAAGAAGATCCTTAATTGGAAAGCTAATGGAAGAAGTAGAAGAGGCAGACCTAGAGAACGTTGGATTGATGGAGTGAGGAGAAGTATGGAAGCTAGAGATTTGAGTGAAGAAGATTCTCTAGACAGGAACCTCTGGCGACAAATCACTTTGAGTTGAAGGAGAAACACTATTGTGGAATATTTCTAATTAAAAAAAATTATTAGTATTATTATTATTATTATTATTTTATTTATGTACAGATTTTCTACATTTACACATCTTTATGCGCCTAAAGTTTAATTTTCCTTCTCCACTCTTCTCTATCCATCCACTCAATTTCCTCCAATCCTCTTGTTCTCTTTCCAGTTCTTATTTCTTGCATCCATGAGAAAATAATAATAATAATTAATTAAATAAAAATAGTTTTACTTGATTTTCATATTTATTAAGATATAATTCAGTGACAGCTGTTTCGGTACACTGTACATTCTTCAGACATGTTAACAAATTGTGAATTGTGTTATTATAGTACATATCAACATATTGATAAAGGAACACATGAGAGCATATAACAGAAATTTAGAATATTCAAAATATGCTAACCACCTATTCCAATTTAATCATTGTTTCGATTCAAATTTTGAAATTTTACATGTTTGTGATAAGGGTAAAAAGTTGGACCTTTTGGAGGCTGTAGAAATAAATAAATTGAAAAGTAGTAATAAACTGTTAAATTCTCAATTTGATTTGAATGAATCGCCTTTGTTAAATTAAAAAATTTAAATACATTATTGTTGTATTGTTGCTTAGATCAGTTGATATGTACTATAATAACACAATTCATAATTTGTTAACATGTCTGAAGAAGGTACAGTGTACCGAAACAGCTGTCACTGAATTATATCTTAATAAATATGAAAATCAAATAAAACTAAGTTTTATTTTTATTTAATTAATGAATATGGATTTTCATCAAGTAAACACCAACTCAATTTATTAATATTAATAATAATAATAATAATAATAATAATAATAATAATAATAATAATAATAATAATAATAATAATAGAGAAGTAAAGAATTGAATGGAGGACAAAGAGTGCAATAACTTTGGATACAACAAGATGTTTGTTGTACATTGTAATCTTGTTCAATAATTTATTACACAGTCGGGAGATTGGTGTCAGTTTACAGTCTAAATAAACGTGGAAAATTAATGAATCTGAAGCTATGAATCATCGGTACGAAATGTTTTTATGTGTTTTAATAACAACTGCAGAATATTTGGAAAGAACAAGCATTGCAGTAATAATTACAAGTGTGCCATGGCTCCTCTCCAAACGTTTCACATCTCTAAACAACAAGAAATCACTATTCTGTTCATACTGCAAAGAATTAAACTATTTTTACCAAATTCCGAAGAAAAGTGGCCATCGAGATGTTATCATTAAAGGAATTTTGAAAAAAAAAAAAAAAAAGCAAATCTTCATCGATTCAACTGGGCACGAATTAAAAATATATATATATACAGGGTGTTTCGAAATTCAATGATCAAACTGCTAGGTATGATGCAGAAGGCAAAAACGAATATATTTTGTTAAATAACCATGTGTCGGAAATTCATACGTATTGAGTACTGAGCATGCGAAGATAGTACGAGAGTGGAGGAGATATTAAATGAGCAATTATTTTTACAAATCCATTACACTAAATACTGTACTTGATTTGAAGTGTGCAGTGCATTGTGATGCCATATTTCGACACTGAGTAAGTAAACAGCACTAGTAACTGTGTAACGGACTAAGCATCAACATGGAACGCTACTCATGGAGAGAACTGTGAGACATGCCCTTTGTCTATGGTGCGGCTGAGGGTAATAGTCGGCAAGCCCAGAGAATGTACCGCGTACGTTACCCTGCATGAAGATGTCCGGATTATCGTACATTTACTTCAATCCACGATCGACTAGCACATTTCTGCACTCCCGTATTACTTTCGCATGCTCCGTACTCAATACGTACGAATTTCCGACACATGGTTATTTAACAAAATATATTTGTTTTTGCCTTCTGCATCATACCTAGCAGTTTGAGCATTGAATTTCGAAACACCCTGTATATATGACAAGATAAGGAAAATAAATGCCTGGACAGGATTTGAACCCGAACCTCCTAGTTGATATCTCAGTGCTCTACCAATTACGCTACCAGGCGAATCCAGAACAAACATTTATTTTTCTTAAACATATTCTCTATTATTACCAGATGTAATAGAGAAAATGTATAAGAAAAATAAAAATTTGTTCTGGATTCGCCTGGTAGCGTAAGTGGTAGCGCACTGAGATATAAACTCAGAGGTCCGGGTTCAAATCCGTCCAGGCATTTATTTTTCTTATCTTGTCATATTAAGCTTGCATTGCTCAATGTCAAAAAGGTTTAATTATAACATTATATATATATATGATTGTTAACTCAGTCATAAGGAAGAAAATGAAAATTGAAGACACTAGTTTAGATTATATGATTTGAGGGAAGTAGATTATACAGGGAATGATTGGCAAGCATTAGCTCGGGATAGGGATGTATGGAGAGCTTATGTCCGCGCGACCATGAACCTACGGGTTCGATAGTGCCAGTGAGTAAGTAAGTAAGTAAGTTTAGATTATATTAAAACTCAGCAATTAAGATAATATGGACATGTCCAGCGAATGGAAGAGGATCGACTAGCAAAATCTGTTTTGGATTGGAAACTTGAGGGAAGACGAAGCAGAGGAAGATCTAAAACCTCCTGGAGGTCGGGAATATGTTTATACTTGAAGGAGAAACATCTACAACCAGGAGATTGGATGGACCGACAAAATTGGCTGTTAGGAATCGGAAGATGTCAAAGACATTAATCAACCTATGATCTATCTATCTAAATGTATTATGAAATCCCTTTTGTTTTTCCTAAAACTTACTGTGTCCATCATTTCAATCATCATTCGTACCACATATTGTACCCCATTGCATTCTAAGATACATATTTTTTTTATTAGATCAGGTTTCCCATTAATCCATATATCTCACTTATGTAATTTTCCCCATTCATCTATCATTACGTCTATCTTTGGTTGGAACATTTTCCTAAGCACTTACTCAAATTCTGATATTTACTCCTCCCTTAAAGTAAGAGACCCTGCTAGACAAATCATTATTTTGTGTATTTTTAGTTTATAATTTATCATGAAAAGTGCAGAATACTTTTCACAGTTCGAAAAAAATATTATTCAATGTAAAAAGCATTGGCTATATGTAAATAGATCACTATGGCCTAATACTTGAATATTGTTGTTTATGAAATATAATTTATAAAATGGATTCTGATAATAGTATTCGAACCGAGCATTTATTTTTGAAATTGTTAATTTCCTCTACTTTTAATTAATAATAAGAATAAATTTTATTTACAAATAAATGTTATATACAGTATTGACACCCGAATGAGCAAGTGCTGGTGCTCGGGTGCAGTTCAGTTACACGAATAATACAAATAGAATATATACATTTGTTTCTAATTTTGTTTTTCTTGTTTCTCCCAAAACACGTCTGAAAAACTTAATTTCATATTCCCGGATTTTCTGTCCTCTTTTTTTTACCACGTTTCTGCTCTATACTGTATAATAAAATTATCTTAAGATATATTTTATGCTTGTCAATTTAACATTTAAATTTAAATTCCTTGTTTCTTAATAAGATCTTGATTAAAAACTAAAAATTTTATACGTAAAATACACAGTTATAAATTCTGCAGATACGAATTTTTGGAGGTGTTCCTCTGGAATTTCTCAAAGATAAAAAATTAGAAAGAGTTTAATTAAACAAAATATTCACGTTCTAATTTCAATTGTAAATTTCATAAAAAATATAAACAAGTAACATAGTCATGTAAAAGAATTACAGTAAAAACTTACCAACATAGGTACCACCTGGTAAAAGAAAAAAATACGGCCAAAATAAAGTATAATGATGGCGTTTGAGGAGCATGAAGTAAAAACGGATTTTACAACGACTAGTTAACTCAAGCCCCAAATAATAGTCAATGACCAATCACGTTTCAATGAATTTTGTTTTACAACCAATGACAGTCGTGTTTCAACTCGCTCTTTATCTATTTATCTTTATCAGCTCCTGCTTTCGTGATAAAGAAAGCTCCTCCATTTTAATACTCTGAACAGCTCAGAGCATTATTTTTGTCCAACAAATACATCGAATATAGCAAATAATGAACATATTCCATGATTTTACTGAGTTGTTTGCTAAAAAAATTTATTAATAACTTATAGTGTTAATTATAGTAGGCCTATATAGTTTGATGTGTTTCATTATGTCTCCACTAGGGTGTATTCTTATAATGTTCCGATCCTATTTGGCAATAAATAATAAGAAATTTAGAATATTTAGAATATTCAAAATATGCTAACCACCTATTCCAATTTAATCATTGTTTCGATCCAAATTTTGAAATTTTACATGTTTGTGATAAGGGTAAGAAGTTGGACCTTTTGGAGGCTGTAGAAATAAATAAATTTAAAAGTAGTAATAAATTGTTAAATTCTCAACTTGATTTGAATGAATCCCCTTTGTTAAATTTAAAAATTTAAATAAATTATTGTTGTATTGTTGCTTAGATCAGTTGATATGTACTATAATAACACAATTCATAATTTGTTAACATGTGTGAAGAAGGTACAGTGTACCGAAACAGCTGTAACTGAATTATATCTTAATAAATATGAAAATTAAATAAAACTATAAGTTTTATTTTTATTTAATTAGTAAATATTATGATCAAATGATGCAGTGAATGAACATAACCTCACATTTCTGATTTGTTTTCAAACATCGCCGTTTACATCAAGTATATATATATATATATATATATATATATATATATATATATTATTTGGGAATAATTATGGATAATATTGAAGGTATAGACAAAGAGAACATAAAACATAGAATTGAAATTGAGTAGCAAAATAATATCATCGTTAAATCCATATGGTGGGATAAGCATATTTGGAAAGACACAAAAATATATATTGGTAAAACATTGGTGGAATCTGTTGCAATGTATGGAAGTGAGGTATGGACAATCAATAAGTACTACAAGAATAGACTAATAGCTCTAGAAATGGATTAGTTACGCAGAAGTGCCAGAAAGTCTAGATTAGAACATGTCACAAATAAGGAAATTAGAAACATAATGGAAGCAGAAGAAAGCATAATTGAAAGAATTTAGGAGAAGGAATTAAAGTGGTTAGTAAATATTTTAAGAATGGAAGATGAGCGATGGCCGAAGCAATTATATGAATGGCATCCGAACAGAAAGAAAAAAAGAGGGAGACCAAAGTTAACATGGAAGGAAAACATGAAGGCAGTAATGCAAGCTAGAGGGCTAAGCATCGAAGGTGCCCAAGATCGTAGGCTTTCGAGGTTTGGCACGGGAAGACGGCAGCAGCTGTAAAAACCCGAAGATAGATATATAAATATTTTAAAATACCGATCACTATATTTAAATAACGACTTTTGAGTATACAGCTTGATTTTATTCCTTAAATAGTCCTAATAAATGCCACTCTTTGATTTCAAAATCCTCTTCATAAACTGGAAATCACTCGTGCATTACTTATGAAAATTAGAATGGCAGAAAAATGTGGAGGTGAATGAATGAATGACAATTGATTAATTTTGCAAACACTATGAGAAATTTTAGATAAATAAATTAAAATATTAATATAAATTAAGCCTAAACCAGTAAATAATTTAATTAGGTCACATTTATTTGAAAAGTTTTTAAAAAAGATGAATGTATATTAAACTAAATTGTTGAGTTGGCTTTCTTTTTTTCCTGAAAGCTGCTTTTGTGTTGTGAGAGCGGTTCTGTATTGGACGCTAGCAGGCATACGCGACGCCCGGCATCGATCGCGCTTCCTCGCGTCCACGTTTCTGTTTCTCGTACGCTTAGTTCCCATGCCACATCTTTCCTTACAAGACTCACACTAAAATGCGTGCTTGAATTGACGTAATACAAGGCATTGTATGTACTGCAGTATACCGCAAATATCTGCATTCATTATAGAACACAAACCATAATTCATTTTGTATCGTGATTGAAAAATTCATGTCACATTGTCATAAGTACTGTCACGAGTGATTTCCAAATCATCGATAAATTCACGACTCACGAAGTGACGATTGAATTTATCTGGAGAATTTGGAAATCAAGAGTGGCATTTGTTAGGACTATTTAACGAATGCAATTAAGCTGTTTACTCACAAATCATTATTTAAATATAGTTATTTTAAAATATTTATATATTTAATGTAAATGGCGCTGTTTGAAAACAAATGAGAAGCGATTGGTACCCTTCATTTGTTTCTTTTGTTCGTCACTGCAACCAGATCATATTATTTATTGCCAAAGGAACGCAATATTATAAGAATGCAAACTAGTGGAGAACAAATGGAACACATCAAAGTGTATATTAATTGATTTCTGATTATTCTGATGTCCTATGATGTAAATATGACAATTATATTTTTCTGGAAAAAAAAATACATATAAGAAAGTGCAAACAGTGGTTTTTTTTGTGGTATAATGAATTGCTACAAATGTTTAATATTAACTCCCACCTGCGGTATGTGTTGACATTCATGCACTATATATACAATCTGGTAGCCGTGTCTAAGTGAGTCAGTCACTGCAAAATAATGCTATGACCTATTCAGAATGTTAAAAAGGAGGTGTTTTCTTTATTATGATAAACTTTAGTTGGTAAATTCTAGGAGAAACACGACTGTGATTGGTTGTAAATCAAAAATCATTGTAACGTGATTGGTCAATGATTCCCATTGGGGCATGAGTTAAATAGTCATAAGTAATGCCACGAGTGATTTCCAATTCATCGATAAATTCACGACTCACGAAGTGAGGATTGAATTTATGTAGAAGATTTGAAAACCAAGAGTGGCATTTCTTAGGACTATTTAACGAATAAAATTAAGCTGTTTACTCACAAATCATTATATAAATGTAGTTACTGATATTTTGAAATATTTATATATTTAATGTAAACGTTGTTTGAAAACAAATAAAAAAATGTGTGGTTATGTATATTCACTGCAACTTGATCATATCATTTATTGCCAAATAGGATCGCAAATCAGCGATAACCCATTAAGATCACAATTTTGTAAGAATGCACACTAAAAGAGACAGACAAACAGAAAGAAAAACAGGGAGACAGAGGCAGGCAGACAGATTGACAGAAAGACAGTCCGGTAGTTATATGTATATGTATATATATATATATATATATATATAGAGAGAGAGAGAGAGAGAGGGTGGGAGGGAGAGAGAGAGAGGCAGATTGTTTGATGATTACTTATAACGTTTTAATTCTGCAGAAGTCTGTAAGTGGAAAAAAAAATGAAACACATCAAATTGTATATTATAACCAACATTATAGGTTATTAATTATTTTTAGGAAACAACTCAGTAAAATCATTATTTAAAAACATAATTATAAAATGTGAAGTTCGAAGGAATCTGTTCATTATTTGCTATAATTCATTGTATTTGCTGGAGAGTCAGTCACTGCAAAATAATGTCCTGACCTGTTCAAAATATTAAAATAGAGGAGCTTTTTTATCACAAAAGCAGGAAGTAATAAAGATAATTCGATAATGATCGAGGTGAAACACTACTGTCATTGGTTGTAAAACAAAATTAATTGAAACGTGATTGGTCATTGACTCCCAGTTGGGGCATGAGTTAAATAGTCAAACTAATTCAATAAATCAATACGTTTTATTTTTAAAGAAGTGTTAAGAAAATGTATTATACAAAATGCTAATATAATATGAATTTTTCCACTTCAAAATATAAAGTAATGGCAATGTGTGGGAAAAAACATACAACCGGTGATAATTGAGATTGATGGAAAAATTATAGATCAAGTGTCTGATTTCTCATACTTAGGAAGTTTATTTGCCAAACATAACAGTGGTATTGATTCACAATTACAAAAATATAATAAAATGAATGGGGTAATAGGAAGACATGTTGGTAAACAGATGAGGACAGATACAAAACTAAGATACATAACATCACATCAAAAGCTGCTCTAAAATACGGAAGTGAAATTTGGATTTTAAATAAAATAAATTCTCATGAACTTAGAGTAAGCCAAATGCGCTTCTTACATTCACTGTTAGGAATTAATAGACCGGATCACCAAAGAAACACTATTATCGGAGAAAAACTTGGAGTGCCAAGTTTAGATGAAGATGTAGAAAGATACCAACAAGAATGGAAAAATCATCTGAGAAGAATAGAAAGAAATACGCTTCCAAAATTGGCGTTCCCAATATACTCACGTGAACATAGGGACGAAGGAAGACCAAAACATCAAGACCATCTTCGTTAGGTTTACCATCACAGGTCACATGACCCAAAACGGATTTGTTCTTGATGATTAAGACGACAAAATTGGAATACTAAGTAGTTAGACAGTAGTAATGGTGTTTTGGTAAACATTTTAATTCCAGTAGCGGCTGCAATAATTATTATTGTTGCTGTCGTGAAATATGTTCGGGTATCAACACCTATCCCTACTGTAAACAAACGATGGGCTCAAGCAACAAATCCTAGACAAGAACATTAATTTTCCCAACAGTGTGTGACCAATTAAAGTGAAAATACACACAAACAAATTTTATACCAACACAACATAAGACTGATCAGGAAGGCTAGGATTTTTATGTAATAAAAGATAAGATTGCAATGCAGATAGTATATATTATTCAGCTGTTTGTGTGTGAAACCAAATCAAAAGACAGAAGTCTAACTTATCATTATACTATTCAACTGTTTGTGTGTGAAACAAAAACAAAAGATAGGCATAGGTCTAACTTCTCATTATACTATTCAACTGTTTGTGTGTGAAACAAAAACAAATGATAGTCATAAGTCTAACTTCCTCGTTATACTATTCAACTGTTTGTGTGTGAAACAAAATCAAAAGATAGTCATAGGTCTAACTTCTCATTATACTATTCAATTGTTTGTGTGTGAAACAAAAACAAAAGATAGGCATAGGTCTAACTTCTCATTATACTATTCAACTGTTTGTGTGTGAAACAAAAACAAATGATAGTCATAAGTCTAACTTCCTCGTTATACTATTCAACTGTTTGTGTGTGAAACAAAATCAAAAGATAGTCATAGGTCTAACTTCTCATTATACTATTCAATTGTTTGTGTGTGAAACAAAAACAAAAGATAGGCATAGGTCTAACTTCTCATTATACTATTCAACTGTTTGTGTGTGAAACAAAAATAAAAGATAGTGATAAGTTCTCATTATACTATGTTGCAATCTTACCTTTTTGTACATAAAAATCCTAGCCCTACTGATCAGGGTAAATTTGGACATTATTTGGAACGATTCAAAAATAGGTACAGATATCTGTATTTGCAAGAACTCCAGCCAGACTGTAGCACATCTGTTATTTGAATGTCTGCGTTTGATATGAAATAAAAATCACAATTCCTTGACAAACCTGAATCACATTTCACGTGTATAGGGTCCATGTGAACCTCAAAGGTCAATTTTATAGAAATCAATGGCAGTATACGTAATCGGTAAAAAGTACCTAGATAAACGGAAGAATACAAGAATATACATTTCCTTAGAAAGTAACTTCTGAAATGTTAAATAAATTATTTGGTGATATGGTTCACGCTTACCCCAAAACCTTTCCAGACATAATTGAAAATGGACGTTAAAAATGAAATTAAGAACATTTTAAAGAAGTGATAGGCGAATTTAATAATTCTGGCTTAAAATACAAGCTTTCGATTATGTAGGTCTATTAACACTTTTGCGACACAAAATAGGCCAGAACCTTTGTTGAAAGATTCTTGAAAGAATAATTATTTTCTGTATTTATATATTATGGTCTGGATGTTTGTTCATACATAATATATCTTCCTGCAAGGACTTCTTCAAATCGATAAAAAATGTCTGCTCTACAATTCCAGTTTATTGTTTCACGAATGATAATTGCAAACAAAAATGAGTCGCATAGGGAATTTAAACATAGGCTCATCTTTGGATATGCATCCCAAATTCACTCAAAAATTATTAAACTAAAAGCTTATAAAAATGTGAATCGTCTAGTTACATGGATGTAAAACATATGATTCCTTGTTAAAATATTAAAATATTAGAATTATAAAATTGTTCATTTAAATTTGTAAATAAAAAAGTAGTCTTGGTGATGGTTATTATGTATTATAAACAACCATGTCCTGAAAATGATCTCACACAAGGAGATCGAAACGTCAACTTTAATTTTTTTGACTGAGATAGCGATTCATTCTTGTTATTATTATTGTTAACTGCTCTTAGGGAATAATATTTATAAAAAATATTAAATATAATATATTAATGTTAACTAATTTTTGATTTTCATTAGAAAAAGAAATTTTTTAATTTACATTACTTTATGAACAACAGACCATCTTCTTTATTGCATTAATTATTTTTAAATAGCCTATAATTAATCGTGAAAAATTATATTGAAATAAAGAAAAAAATCCCAAATCTGTTTACTGTACAACAATTGATGTTTGCACTGCGAGCCTGAATGGGTAAGATGGTCTCTCACTAACGTATAAAATTAGAAGTCTCAGGTTGAAATCCCGGTTCAGGAATTAATTTTTCTTTTCATGTAATATTTGACCATTATTGCTAAATTTAAACATTTTATCAGAATATCGATATATATATATATATATGTGTGTGTGTGTGTGTGTGTGTGTGTGTGTGTGTGTGTGTGTGTGCGCGCGCGCGTTTAATAAAATCTTCAAGCATTCAGTCTGAGTTAATTTTGTAAAATAATTGCTGAAAAATCATCCTAACTGTATACTTTTCACAGGAAGTTCTTGTGGTATGGCTATTAACTTTCAGGAAGTATTACACACTTTAAGAAGAAGTTCCTGGAGGACTTTCAGTTAAACAGACTTTAAGAAAATGTTTTATAAACAGTTTATATGAAAACATATATCATTTTTCCAAGTTAAAATTCAATCTTATAGTACTTTCAAAATATTACAGATAAAATAACAAAACTACTTGGGGAGATTTATAAAAATGACTACTTACAATTTACGTTTTTACTTAAGGGGACCGACTGGTGAATTTCGATTTTTTGTTGCATAATTTACAGATGCAGTCCTCCTTGGGTTCATGGTACATGTTCAGGCATATATTCCCATGAAATCCATGGGCTGCGAAACGTGTGTACAGGTGTCGAAGTTCGAAGTTCGGTTGCTTCCAGGTTTCTGTTTTCATTGCATCTGTTTCCATAATTTCTGTCGGTATCTGGGCGGCTTTGTTCTGTCTCTCCTCGATGACGATTCTGTATGCTTGCGTTTCCGGTAGTCTGAAACAGTGTCTGATATCTTCGATGAAGAAGGATTCCTGGGCTATCTTTATCATAAGTAATGCCACGAGTGATTTCCAAATTATCGATAAATTCACGACTCACGAAGTGAGGAGTGAATTTATCTAGAGAATTTGGAAATCAAGAGTGGCATTGTTAGGACTATTTAACGAATAAAATAAAGCTGTTTACTCACAAATCATTATTTAACTACAGTTATTTAAAAATATTTGTATATTTAAAGTAAACGGTGATGTTTTGAAAACTAATGAGAAACGATAGGTAGCCTACGCTTCTAATGCTTCTTTTGTTTTATCACTGCAACCAGATCATACTATTTATTGCCAAAGGAACGCAATATGTAAGAATGCTCTCTAGTGGAGAAAAAAATGAAACACATCAATCTGTATATTAATCATTTTTGATGTCGTATACATTTAAGAAAGTGCAAACAGTGGTTTCTTTTTTTGGTGGTATAATCAATTGCTACAAATGTTGACATGTAAGCACTATTATATACAATCTGGTAGCCGTATTTGTTATAGACTCAGTCACTGCAAAATAACGGTCAGACCTGTTCAGAATATTAAAAGGCGGAGCTTTCTTAATATATGATAATCCTAACGTTGATAATTATTTCGTTGAAACACGTCCTCTGATTGGTTGTAATACAGAAATCATTGAAACGTGATGGTCATTGACTCCCATTTGGGGCATGAGTTAAATAGTCAATACAATTATGCGATGGTAGAACTTCAATTTAAAATATTTGCACTGAATCATTTAAGGTATCCAAAAAAGCATTAATATTTTTTTTAATAAATTGTGTCCTTAATTAACAGGTATTTTTAATATGGAGTAATAATAAATAATAAGTAATATATTTTAATAATAATCATCATCATCCATGCAAGTAATTAGGCCGTGTGGCCTGTTACGGTCTCAAAGACGAATTTTCCATCCAGCGCTTTTTTTTGACGTCCCAGCGATCTTTTGCCTTGGGGGCAGTAGCGAAGTATGGCTTTTGGAATTCTATGAGACGGCATTCGTTGAAGATGGGCTTTCCAGTTGTTCTGGTAGTTTTGTATATGGTGAAGAATGGGTTCTACATCCAACTCTACCATAATTTCCTCATTTATTTTATGGTCCCACTTTTTTAATAATAATTATTATTATTATTTTTTTTATTATTCCGGCTCTTACAATGAATATACATTTTTCCGGTACCCATGTTCACAGTTAACTACACACTTGTTTCAACACATTTTTCCATTCTTGTCTGTTCATCCATATATCTTCTTCTATTTCCCATTCCCTCTTAGCTTCATTGATTCCCTGAATCCGCGTAATATTTGGTCTACCCTTCTTTTTCCTTCCCTGTGGTTCCCAATCCATGATTATCTCAGGTAGTCTTCCTTCTTCCATTCTTCTAATGTGTCCGTACCAATTTAATTGTTTCTTCTTTATAAAATCTAATATTGAATATTGTTCCTGCATTTTTTTCTTTTATATATGAATTTCTGATTTTATCCTTCCTGGATATTCTTGCAGCACGTCTCCAGTAGTCCATTTCAGTGGCGAGCAATTTTTTTTTTTCATTTGTGCATTTTAAGGCCCACCCATCAGCTCCATAGTCAGGTCAGGTAAGTAATTGCTTCTGGATTATTGATAATATAATATTAATAATAAATAATTATAATAATAATAATAATAATAATAATAATAATAATAATAATAATAATAATGCGGATAACGTATGCTAAAGAAACGCCACAAACGTCATTTATGTACATTAGAATTCCTTTTTTGGGATTCTTGGCCGTCGGAGACGTCACCCACAGGAAACGTCGAGAAGACACTACTACAAGACACGACCAAGAATCCCTAATATACATAGCGATAGCCGTGAAATTCTTAACGAATAAACGTCACTTAGTTTGTGCAAATGTTAATCACTGGTATCTTCCGGTTTTGACAGATTACGATGTGGTATGTGTTGCAGGTGTTTTGAATAAGTCGTACACCAGTTGGCGTCTGGTTGTAATGCAATTTTTTTATTATGAGTTACCGGTATTTTTTACACCTCTTGACTACCGACTTTACTTAAACTTCACTAATATTCAAAACAGTTTTGAGAATATTTCTCTAAAATATTATCTTCTGAGATCATTAATAGAAGTTTCAATGACCTTTCTTAAAAAGGTATTAAAACAAACCATTAATGATTAATTCCTTTTATTTGACAGAATGTTTATATTTTTAATTTGTGGTAAATCCAGTAGGCCTGTATCGTATATTCTAACGTTGCTATACTGCAAGAGTCGATTGTTTTGAACCTCTTTTGCAATTAACTAATGTATAAAATTAAAAACACAATTCGTACCTGAGAACTCAGTCACCTTCAACTAAATCCTAAGTTAAATCTTCGATTAAGGGTTTTTTGGAACTTGTTCCACCTTCAACTCCTCGGTAAAGTAATATTTATTTTCGGTTTCTATTTTATATGAAATGTCGTAAGTAGGGCTAGGATTTTTATGTACTCAAACTTAAGATTGCAATATAGTATAATGAGAAGTTAGACTTATGACTGTCTTTTGAATTGGTTCCACACACAAACAGTTGAATAGTATAATGAGAAGTTAGACTTATGACTGTCTTTTGAATTGGTTCCACACACAAACAGTTGAATTGTATAATGAGAAGTAAGACTTTTGACTGTCTTTTGTTTTGGTTTCACACACAAACAGATGAGAAGTAAGACTTCTGACTGTCTTTTATCTTTTTTCACACACAAATAGTTGAATAATATATACTATCTGAATTGCAATCTTATATTTTAATACATAAAAATCCTATCCCTAGTCATAAGTAAAATATTAAATAAATGAATGCATTGACAGGTGCCATCGTCCTGAACTAGCTTAAAAATTTTAGAACTTTTTTTTCAAGTTTTGTAAATTTTAACCTAATTGAGGACGATGGCATCTGTCAAGGCATTTATTTATTTATTATTTTAGTAATTGTTATTCATCTAAACGGGATTTTATTATATATTTTATTAATATTGAGTGTCATGGATGTTGTGTAAGTTTTCATTTACTAAGTTTTTATTCTTGTTTTCTTTTAAATTTAAATTTTCTCCATGAAATGTATTCAGTAGTTGAGTTATCCTTGTCGATTATCGAAAATATATTTGTTGTATTGACTTGTTGACTTATTATGTTCTGTTTCACTTGATTTACCCTAACCCCACTTAAAATATTTGTTAAATATATCACGAAAATTGTAATACAATATCTATCAACACAATAAAATTAACTCACTCACAGAGAATAGAAAAAGATAGTAATTACAATAAATATAATGGGGGAAATGAAATTTTAAAAGTGGCCATTAACTAAAACAAATTAGAACGCTAATCATTTACTTGAATTTGATTCTTCTTTTAAATCAGATTTTAAAGTTTTACATGTCTGTAGCAAAGGAAAAAACTACATATTTTATAAATTTTATAAATTAATTAATTGAAGAAGAGTAATAAGTTATTAAATTCCTAATAGTTCTAAATGATTAACCTCTCTTAAATTTATTTTTTTTAAATATGTATTTTATACATTGTTATATATTTTTTTTATATTTTGTTTATAATGTATTGCTTAATTTCATTTGTTTACATAATTAAAATAAATACATAAATTAGAATATATTCAGTGTATACAATTCCCTACACAGACTAACACATGGACATAATCTCTAAACCCAAAATATACTGAATAATTAGAAATGTTTTTATTTAAAATTTAATAATTTCTAATCACAAAATTCAATGTAGAAACGTTTTTCATTATTCATATCAATTATTCAAATTACAGTATGAATGATTAGAAAATTATTTTTACTCAAATGTTTCTATTTTTTTATTAAAAAAACAGAAGTATAAACGTTTCTAAAATACACTATGAATGATTTAAAATATATGTATTTTTATCAATTTTGAAGATACACTATGAATGATTAGAACTATATTATATTAGAAATATAATATATTTCTAATCATTCATAGTGTATCTTCAAAATATTATTTATTTATATTAATTTTCAAAATACACTATATATGATGAAAAATATATTTATTTAAAATATATATCATCACTATTATAAACATTTTAGGTTCAGGAGATTGTTGAGTTTTATACCCTCTTCTCTACTGTATCTCTTTCCAGAGTTTTTTTAAAATTTGTCCCAATCACCCCTTCGAATTTTTCTTGTCAATTATCTAACTTCTTCTCTTAAATTATTGTACTAAACATAATGATCTGGATCTTACAAACCGCATGCTTGTTTATTTTAAATCTTCATTCTAAATACATAACCATTTTTTAATCTTTTTGTGTCCAACATTTTCAGAGGCTCCTTGAATTAAAAAAAATATATATTTATAAATAATCTTGTTTGTAAATTAACTATTTTTATCGTAAATCGCTACAGCTTTTTTTTTCTTCTACACCTTTCAGTAATTATTCATAGTGTAAACTAGGTATTGAGATTGTGGTCCATGGTTCAAGTTACTGAATATTTCAACCATGAAGGTAGAAATAGTGAACAAAAATAAATACTAATTTAATAACAGTTGAAAATGAACATGACCCTAAAAGACCTTCGACAAAATTTAATAACTTAAATTTATTTAAGCCAACTGAGATGTGAGATGTGAGGAATTTATAATTTTTCTAAATACTTCATGACCCTGTCAATAAAATCTAATGCAAACTACAAATAATATGTATTTTACTGTTAAAATGTCAAATATAAAAATGTAATTAACACTTGCTTGTATTACCTTGATAAGTTGCTGAAAGATATGATACTCTCTTGTTTTGTAAAGTAAAAGCCGATGATTGATGAAGATGATAAAAATGATTCTGAAGAAAAAGAATCACAACCTACGTCACAACATTGATGATTTCACAAATATCTTGTGGTTCGAGTCCAGGATGTTGACCTCACTTTGACCTAGGTCAAGTATAACACACTCTTCCCCCTAAAAAAACTATTATTGTAATACGCAAGGTTTTGACCTTGAAAATAACCTCACTTGCTTCGATGGTCCACTGACAGTTATCACCAGTTTTATTATTGATGAAAAATTATCACCGATTAACTACAATAAAGGGGCAGCTATTAAAAAATCTCTATAGTGTAAATTTGTGTATTAATTTAGTTGTAAAAAACACGAGTTATTATTTTCACCTAAAGATAATTTAAAAACACACAAAATGTCCTGATATTTACTATTTACTAGGAATAAAATCATATAAAAAGAAGACTTGGGGTCTGTTGAAAAATTGCACGAATTTTAGAATTTTAAGAATTAAAATTTTACGATTATTTTTGTTTATAAATTACGATTTTTAAAATTACTTTACATAGGCGTTAGTCCTGTTTACCGCAACATTCCGAATACACCAAAAATGTAAAATACAGTCTTTCGCACCCGCCACGACAACAACGGGATGTAAAAACGAAATGTCGTCACGTTTTCTTCCTTCACATTCATACAACTGAGCTTTGGCCTTTACTGGAACAACGCTAGTTCATAGCGACGCCCGCTAGATGGCCCAGGCGTCGCTTGGTTATGGCGACCGCGCAATTCCTGTAGTCCCTCCTACCATTATAATGAAAGAAGAGGGAAAAAAAGTTGAAAAGCATGAAGCGCTACTGCGTCGGTGCAAGAGATGGACTCAGATGAGATCACAGAAGGAAAAAAAATAAACGTAAGTAAAAAAAAATGTGGGTATGTGGGTGGTGAGTTAAGAGGAGGGAAGAGTGGAAAAGCGCATGTGAAACGGGTGGCCCATGTCGCACAAATGACACTTAGGGGGGACACATTGTGTTTCTTAGGAACGAATCTGCATTATTACGAACACCACGTGGCTATGCTTATCGCAGAGGAAATTTCCAGACTTGAAACAAAACTCCAACTTATGAAACAAGAATTTCCCTTCCACAATATAGGTAGAGACTTGCTGCTAAATTGTGTTAACCAAATGCTTGGTCGAGGAACCGCGTTCGATTCTCGCTCGGGACATTATTTATGAGTGAGATTTATTTTTTAATTAAATAAAAATATAAACGTAGTTTTATTTGATTTTCATATTTATTATATAATTCAGTGACAGCTGTTTCGGTACACTGTACCTTCTTCAGACATGTTAACAAATTATGAATTGTGTTCCAACTGATCTAAGCAACAATACAACAATATTTATTTAAATTTTTTAATTTATCAAAGGGGATTCATTGAAATCAAGTTGAGAATTTAACAGTTTATTACTACTTTTCAATTTATTTATTTCTACAGCCTCCAAAAGATCCAACTTCTTACCCTTATCACAAACATGTAAAATTTCAAAATTTGGATCGAAACAATGATTAAATTGGAATAGGTGGTTAGCATATTTTGAATATTCTAAATTTCTGTTATATGCTCTCATGTGTTCCTTTATCCGAGAGATAAAAGGTTTACCAGTTTGTCCTATATAGACATTGTCACATGTGCCACACTTCAATTTATATACACCTGATAATTTTTCTTTTTTATTTTGGTTTTATTGCTTTTTATTATATTTTGTAGAGTTTTATTAGTTTTAAATGCCACATTAATGTTCAACTTTTTAAAGTGTTTAGATATTTTATTTGAAAGTGGGCCTATGTATGACATTTATTTGATTTATTTTTATCTCATCTTGTTCTAATACTGTCATCATTATCTTCTACACATATACACCTTGTCCGAGTATTATTCTTGAGATATTAGGTTCGATTCATGCTCAGACTACATGACTATTTTTAATTGCCCATATTATCCCCCATGGTCTACTATTATAGATCGTAATATAGTAGTTATCTTTTTGATCAAATTTTTTATTTAGTATTTAATATTAGAGTTAATTGAGATTGTTATATTCTGATGTCAGCCGCGGTGGACTAGTGGTTATGCTCCTTGCCTCTGGTCCCGAGGGTCGCGGGTTCAAACCCAACCGGAGTCGATGGATTTTTTAGGACGGAAAAATCCAAGGAGCAAGTCCTCCGGGAGGGACTTTAAGCCGTGGGTCGCGAGTCTCAAGATTTTCAGGCTCGTAAAAAATCCTTAAGCCTGAATGAAAAGGCCTCTAAGCAAAATTTACCGAATTTTCCGGTCCTAGTACTACCTTGGTTTCCTAGATGACAGTATGAGGCGGAACGCTGATCACGGACCACTCAAAATGACATCTGTACGAAAACAAGTGTAACTAAATTAGTATGGTTCAATTTCTTCCCTGTAAGGGGAGAGCGCCTAAATCTCTGTAAAGGGAAAAACATAGGCTTACAATACAAAAAAAAATATTCTGATGTAATGTATGTTTGTCCTGGTGAGTGAAAGAGAAGACCACATGGCCTTAACTCCACCAGCCTAAATAAATCTAATCTAATCTAATCTAGTCTATTTAAGTTAAGTACTATCGTGGTGCTTCATTATCAATTATCACCAATCAGATCATCAGACAATTCCGCCAATTCCAGGAGATAATGCCAGAAATTTCATAAGACAATCTGGTAACAACGGACAAAAATATGCTTGTCGACAGCTGTGGAGTAAGGGTACGTCATTGCCTCAGACTCCGTGAACCCGGGTTCGATCTCCGGTAAGGTTTTTATTCCTGGCTGAGCTTCATTAGTTTTGTTCTCTCCATTTGGAAGGTTCTCTTATCATGATCATTGACACAGTTTATTCACTTTGCTTAATTATTTCAAACCTAACGTTTTATTTATTTAAAATTAAATAAAATAATATTTTACTTACATATTCGTCAGAACATATTTTTAAATGGGAGGGGTCATATTGAAAGAATGGAAGAAAACCAAAATTCACAATTATTGATAAATTGCAAATTGGATACAATCCAACTTAAATTAGGACGGAGATAAGAATAATTAGCACAATAAACCCATTAAAGTTGATTGTATATGAAATTAATATTAATGGGGCAATTTTTTTAATAGTTTGCAAAAAGAGCTAAAGAAAACAGACCAATGGACGGGACAACAACAAGAGGAAAACCGGCCAAGACAATGAATGGACATCCAATACGTCTTCCTGCGAGGAGTGATTTTGGAAATAAACAGGGTGAAAATCCTACAAATTATGTTTAAGAAAAAGGAGAGATATTTTTAAAGTTTCTAAAATAAAAAACTGGCAATTTTCAGCTCTGAAAGCTAATTGCCCTTGATTTTTAATTAAATATTCAACTCAAAAACTACAATAATTACGAATATTAGAGAATGTAGTTCTTAAGAATATTTTTGGACCAAAGAGAAAAGAACAGATAGGTGACTGGAGAAGACTACATAACAATGAGCTACGTGATTTTGTGGGACACCAGATATAATAAGAGGACTTACGACTCATAGATTGTGAAGGGCAGGACATGTGGCACGAGTGGGGAATGAAATAGGGGCATTAAGTTTCTTATACGAAAACTAGGGCAGAGGGGAAAGTGCCCAGTAAGTTTGTCAAGAATTTAGATGGGAGAATGGCATTAACGAAGATTTTATGTTAGTGAATTATATAAAGATTACATAGGCCTACATGAAAAGAAAAATAAATGCCTGAGTGGTGATTTGAACTCGAGATAGTACGATCAGCGCTCTAACCATCTGAGTTACTCAGGAATCCTATCACAAACTTGTATTTTTCATTTTTCTTATATATATATATATATATGGTATGATAAGAAAAATAAATGCCTGGACGGGATTCGAACCCGGATCTCTGAGTCTGTACCTCAGTGTGATATCCATTACACCACCAGGCGAATCCAATTCAAGCATTCATTTTTTCCTATATGTGTATTATATTCTCCATTATTACTAGATGTCGCGAGAACTCAGTCTTCACTGCCATCTAGTAGCTGACTATAACAAGTAAGCAAATTAAAGAGAACATTTTTACTTTATAGCAGTGACGCTTTATCGATGTCATATATGTATATATATATATATATTTTTTTATTATTCCGGCTTTTACAATGAATATACATTTTTCCGGTACCCAAGTTCACAGTTAACTAGACATTTGTTTCAACACATTTTTGAATTCGTGTCTGTTCATCCATAGAACTCCTTCTATTTCCCATTCCCTCTTAGCTTCATTGATTCCCTGAATCCACGTAATATTTGGTCTACCCTTCTTTTTTCTTCCCTGTGGTACCCAATCCATGATTATCTTAGGTATATTATATATATATAATATATTATATATTACATATTATATATTATATATATTATTCTCAATTTACATGAGAGGTAGCGTGATATCGTTCCTACTGCCATCTAGTGGCCACTATAACAAGTAAGCATATTTAAAGAGAACATTTACTTTATAGTAGTAACGCTTATATACAGTAAAACGTGTTTAATTCGGAATGTGAATAATGTGCCGTAGCCGAGCGGTTAAGGTAGGAATCCTTGGCGCAGAGCTACGGGACTTGCGCTGGTTCGAGTCTCCATGGGGGAAGAAATTTTCTCATGGTATTTCGGCCAGTATGGGACCGGTGCCCACCCAGCATTGTGAGGCAATTGGGTAGCTACAATAAGTAGCGGCTCCAGGTTGAGGAACCAGCTATAACGGCTGGGGGACTCGACATGCTAACCACATGTCACCCCTACACTGGCTGTTGATCATCTACCTCTGTAATTGACACATGTGGATGTGAAGGGCCAGCAGCCGGCTGGTAAAAGGGCAACCGCTGAAAAGTGGAAAGACCCTCAATCGGAATAATGCGGAAATATGTGCAATGTGAATAAATGTCTTGGTCCTGGCGAAATAATAGTAATTTCACGTGTATTTATTTTGCATAAAACGAAATCTGTCCAACGCGGAAACAGAAGGATATTTCTACACAATTCATGAAAAAAATTATAAAGCGGAAAGGTATATATATATGTTTTATGTATGTATTTATTTATTTATTTATTTATTAACCATCAGCAGTTTTTTAATGAAGGCAGGTACCAAGACGGCTTTCACAAATAGTGATTCAAACCAAATGGACAAATAAATATCAAAACAAAACAAACCTATATAACTGTAGGCTTTCACGGCCGGCGTCTTGATCCATATTTGGTTCGTCTTCCGGGCATATAGGCCGTGGTCTGGTTGTCTTCTTACTCGACGTTTCGTCTACTGCTGCGGTAGACCTCATCAGGAGATACTGCGTCCTCTCTGTGAACTCCTCAACAGTCGGCCAGTCTGCAGCCGACTGTTGAGGAGTTCACAGAGAGCACGCAGTATCTCCTGATGAGGTCTACCGCAGCAGTAGACGAAACGTCGAGTAAGAAGACAACCAGACCACGGCCTATAAGCCCGGAAGACGAACCAAATATGGATCAAAACAAACCTAATTGTCACTTAGCCTAAAGTTATTGTTAAAAGCTGTTGTCGTATTTCACGTGCCAATATGTACTTTAATAAATGCCTCCAACGCCACGATCGGCATATTATTATTGTTTCAACCTGTCATTCGTTACATAAATTTTGATTCAATAACACGTGTCGCTTGAGCCTTGTTCCCAGTTTATAATGTCGAGTAAAAGGAACAATAATCACAAACAGAAATGAGATGCACAAAGAAATTACCAGATCTTCAGTGAAACACCAGTTTTGAATCCTGCCGATGATAGGACAAGTCCCAAAAAGCGCTACAGTTAAATAATTAATTAAGTTGAGGAGACGGACCTTTCAGGTAAATATTCCATAATTTTATATTTTAAAAAGAAATTAAACATTGGCTCAATTCTGAAACGCATGCTATTATGTTACATTACAATGACATTATAGATTTGATCATCTCCAATAAGGGATCCTGGTTGATTTAATTCTGCGCGTACAGAGTCTCTTTTCATCCCAACTTCACCCAAAAAAAACGTTAAACTGCATATATATAAAGCTGTTATTGTCCCAGCTATAGTATATGGATGCGAAATATGGACTCTTACTTTAAGGGGGAGAAAATATTATGAGTAGAGGAAGTTCGGGTAATGTGGACCCTTCGGATTGAGTGAACCCTGATAATAACTTCCTTAATTGATGTTTCCCTGGAACAGAAAATATTTTAATTTCTTTCCCTCATCAACTTTGGCATGTTCAAGGTCAGTTACTTTTATTATTTGTGTGAAGAAGGGTTTATTTGTGATATTTATGAAAACTGCCATTTTATAAGTTTTTCAAGCTAAGAATTAATTCTTAATTTCAAGTTTTAAGCTCCATATATTCGCATATACTCTCAATTTCATTTACCTTCAAGCTCCACAACACATTCGCATATACTCTTAATTTCATTTACCTTCAAGCTCCACAACACATTCGCATATACTCTTAATTTCATTTACCTTCAAGCTCCACAACACATTCGCATATACTCTTAATTTCATTTACCTTCAAGCTCCACAACACATTCGCATATACTCTTAATTTCATTTACCTTCAAGCTCCATAACACATTCGCATATACTCTTAATTTCATTTACCTTCAAGCTCCATAACACATTCGCATATACTCTTAATTTCATTTACCTTCAAGCTCCACAACACATTCGCATATACTCTAATGTTTCGTTTAATAGGCTACAGATTCCATACATTCACATCAACTCTCAAACCCTCGAAAGGGGACCTGAAACATCGGACTGTTTTGTCTAATGATGTTTCCGGGCCCTCTTTCGAGAGATATATACTATGACCAAACTTGAGTAATATATGATAAATAATTAACTAGGTTACAAAAAGGACTGAAATAGCCTATCTTCTTCTTCCTTTTATGTGATAGACCCAGTGGTCTGTTACGGTCTCAATCCAACGTTTGAAGGGTCTGCCCAAAGATCTCTTGCCCGGTGGCTGGTAATTTACGTGGTATTCTTGTTCTGCTCATTCTTCTTACGTGAGATTTCCAGTTGTTTCTGTATTTTTGCACATATTCCATGACTGATTCTGTTTGTAATTCTTTGAGAATCTCAGAATTCCTTTTATGGTCTGTCCTTGAAATTTCATTTCTGCCGCTGTTAGTCTTTGTTCATCTACACTGCGAATTGTCCAGGCCTCACTGCCGTAACATAATATGGGTCTGGCCAGTGTTTTATAAATTCTAGTTCGTGTGTGTTGCTGTACTATGTTTGGCTTGAAAATATTATTTATAATTTCTGTTACTCTGTTAAATTTTATATTTTTTTGACTAAAATCTTTTTCTTCTTCGTATGTAACTTGGTATCCGAGATAGTTAAATGTGTTGGTTTGTTCTAATATTTTATTATTAATAACAATTTTACTGCGAACTCGGTCTTTTCCTAGGAAAGCCATGACTTTAGATTTTTCTGTTGAGATTTCCATGTTGTAGTTTATTACCGCTTGGTGAAAAGAGTGGACTGAACGTTGTAGGTCATTTTCTGAATTCGCTATAAACACAATGTCATCTGCAAATAATAGGGTGTCTAAATTATATAATCTATTAAGTGGTATACCGCCATCTGGTTGTAGTCTCCATTCTTTAATAATTGAGTTCATGTATATTATGAAGAGCATTGGTGAAAGACCACATCCTTGTCTCACCCCTTGATTAATTGGTGGACTGAAATATAATTGAATCAATTCTTAATTTCTGCTATTGAATATTACAAATGTTAAAAAAACTCCTCTAAATATATTTTATTATGTAGGTGCTGTTTTAATTTACTGACGGGTTTGGTTTGATATTATGTGACATGGTCGTTGTATAAAATAATTAAACATAACAAAGGTAGGCCTATTCGGCTAATGTGGACCCTCCACGAAGCGGTTAAAGTGGAGCTAGGTTCACTTTACATTAATACGAATATTTTATCAATCAATCCATCCATAATAATTCTGTCCGAGAGCAGGTATTTCACTGCAATCATAGAATTTTCATGCTATGCTTTCAAGCTTTACTAGGGAATTATAGGTGTGGTAGCTTCCCGTTGCTTTCCACACCGGTGAAGGAGGATGATGATAATGATAAGAATGATGGTGATGGCCGGATGATTTTCGGGGACCGTTCGGCCCTAAGCTTCCTGATATTTGTCTTACAGGTGAGGAAAAATCCCGAAAAAAAATCTCACCTGGGAGTCTGTCCCGTCCGGGAATCAAACCCGGGCCCACTGCATGACAAGGCAGCACGCTACCTCGAGACTACAGCGGTGGACATTTTATCAATAAGGGTGCTATATGTAAAAGTCATACACTTAATTAATTGTATTTAATATATTTGTAATTTTACCTTAACCAAAGACCGTTGCTGTCTGGAGATGAATAACGTTGTAATGTTAAAATCAACAATAACTTTTCAAAACATTAAATGAATATCGACGCTTTTTAATTACGATCAGCCATAAATATTTTGAGATTAATTTGTCCCTGTCTGTATAAATTAATAGAGTAAATAAATTTAAAAACAGTCTAAAGGCACTTTACGCGAATAAGGAGGTTAAAGTGGGCCCTTCTTGTAATGTAAAAGTTTATAAATTATGAAGATGTTTCCATATTTGAATAAAATAGCAATGCTATTTCATAGTTACAACACTAATAATTGCAATTAAACAAAACAAAGATATAATTGACATATTTACATCATAGGACATCAGAAATTAATTAATACCTATAATGTTGGTTATAAATTTCTCCACTAGGGTGAATTCTTACAATATTGTGATCCTTTGGCATCACTGCAACCAGATCTTATTATTTATTTTTTAAATAAAAGAAGAAAAACGATAAATTAAAAACAGGGGTCCATATTATCCGAAGTTCCTCTATTTTAGGATAAAATTGTTAGGAAAAATGTTTGACCAAAGAGAGATACGAGTGAAAGAAATGACTACTTAACAATGAGCTATGTGATATTTTTGGGAAACCAGATATAACAACAATTAAATCTAATAGACTGCGGTGGACAGAATAGGTGGCACGAATGGGAAATGGAAAAGGGGCATGTAAACTTCTTATAGAAAAGCTAGAGGGAAAGCGCCCGGTAGGTAGGACAAGAATGGGGTGGGAGAATAACATGAATCTTAATTTTAAGGAGATAAATTTTACAAGGGTTGTTTCGATACAATTAGCTCAGGATAGGGATATATAGATATCTTATGTTCGCGCGGCTAGGAACTACTGGTTCGATAGAACCAGTGAGTTAGTTAATGATCTTGAAATATAGTTCGGTACTCTAAGACCACACAATACATAATTATAGAACATCGGCGAATCCACAGCATTATAAATTATGAAAATATCCCTACCATTCTCCTAAATGACAAAAACATCCTCTACAGCTCAGTAGTAAAAAATCGTGAGTATGTACATGGACCAACACCTAGACTGGAAAATCCAGGTGAATAATACCTGCAAGAAAGTGTTCTCAATTCTTCACTCCCTAAATAGTTTAAAAAACTTCCTTCCTACAAAATTAAAACAAATACTTGTACAGACTCTTATAATGCCACACTTCGACTACTGCGACATATTACTGACTAATCTGACAACTGATCTATCTGACAGACTACAGCGTGCTCATAATGCGTGCATTCGATTTATATTCAATCTCCGTCGTTATGACCACGTGTCTCCTTCATTTCAGGCCTTATCATGGCTACGCCTAAATGACAGAAGAACTTTACATTCACATACCTTACTATTCCAAATTCTGCAGACATATTTACCAAGTTATTTAAAACTCTTTTCAAAAATTTATCGGCTCATCACAATTTAGGAACAAGATCACAAGACTCTTCTTTACTTTTGATACCACAACACAGGACCTGTCTAAACTCTGAATCTTACACAATATCTATGACTAGAGCATTGAACACACTTCCCAGTCATGTCAGGGACTGTCAATCGCTATCATTATTTAAATACAAATCAACTAATATCTTAAGTTCGACACAATAAAACCATTAACTGTATAACAACTGTACAGAGCATTCTATAAATAATCATCTAGGAAGCTACTTACATTATTTTATATAATTTTATTATATTCTATGTTTTTGTTAGTATTAGCTAGTCTTAGATCACATCATTATTGTATTTAGTTTAGTCTGTATTTTAATAATATCTTAAAATTGTAATAAGTATGTAATTTTTGTATAATTCTACTATCCGATGGTTGAGTGGAAGAGAAGGCCTTATGGCCTTAACTCTGCCAGCTAAAATAAAACATTATTATTATTATTATTATTATTATTATTATTATTATTATTATTATTATTATTATTATTATTATCTTCTTCTTCTTTCTTCCAAGTATTAGGCGAAGGCCTGTTACCATCCTATAGAAAATTTTCCCTCCAGTGTTTCATAGGACGGCCCAGTGATCTTCGTCCTCTTGGTATATAATTATAAACAGCTTTGAGGATCCGATTTGAACTCATTCTTTCTAGATGGTGTTTCCAATTTAGTTGGTACTGTTTAATATATTCCAAAATTGGCGTAGTCTTCAATTCTTTTAAGGTATCGGTGTTCCTTTTCCGATCCCATCTGGTGTAACCCGCTATTCTGCCCATGAATCTCATTTCACAAGCCGTTATTCTGCTTTCATGTTGTCCTTTTAGTGTCCATACTTCACTACCATAGGTCAACACTGGTCTAGCCAAAGTGTTATATAAACGTAATCTGGTGTATTTTGTACAAGGGATGGTTTCATAACTTGATTAATAATTCCTAAACTTTTATTATAACTAGTAATTTTTTCAGGGATATCCTTTTTATCCCAGATAGAGAGATAATATCCAAGATATTTAAATTGATTAGATCTCTCTAAAATTTTATTCTGGAGACAGATTTTACTTTGTATGGGGTCCTTCCCATGAAATGCCATAATTTTAGTTTTGTTAATTGATATTTCCTTATTAAATTTGGCAGCTATTTTTTGTAAATTATAAATTGATCATTGCAAATCATTTTCGGAAAGTGCCAGAAGCGCTAAATCGTCTGCAAGATGAATAGCACCGAGTTTGAGGTTCCTGTTGATGGGTTTATTATTATTATTATTATTATTATTATTATTATTATTATTATTATTATTATATTATTATTATTATTATTTGTTGTTGTTGTTTAATTTATAAAACTGATACTGTTAGCAGTTGATAACTTCAAAACTAAGATATGGATGCATATAGGAGTATGTGTATCAGTGTATACAAGCAAGAATCCAAACTGGTGTGAGGTTGCAAGCGAGGGAAATTTCACTGCCTGTGTTTGGATGTGTGCCATGGCTTCCTTATAGAGATAACTATTTCACCAATTACGTTTCAAAGTTTATAACCATCCTACCAATTAGGTAGAGAGTATATAGTACGCGAGTACATACGTAAGATCAGAGCTTCAACTTATCGGTAGCTTATCTGTCTTAATAAATCCTCCCCAGCTCCGGTAAATACTTCTCAGAAGAAATATTGTCAGAGTCAGACGGAAATTATAGGTTTGCCAACTGATTCGATAGCCAAAGTGGCTAAGGCGATGCGAAATTACACTTTCTCCACGAATATCTAGATGCAATCAATGTTTGAATACGGATTTCAATGTTGCCAACTTCTACAAATACCCTCTGTTATTACTGTATCACTTGATTTTAAATCTAAGATTATATATAAATGACGTAATTATTTTAGTAATTTACAGAAATTACTTGGCTCATTTGCTTCGATATACAAGGTGTCCAACAAGTTTTTGCTTCAAAATATATCTGTTGAAACATAGAAATATTAAAAATGCATAGAACCATTTCCTAAATATATCTCTTACTTTAAGAATGGAGAAAAGGTTATGAGTAATAAGAATATAGTGGCTTTAATATGCGGGATTTTTAAATGTCCCTCACTACCCAGTCGCCAGAATTTCAATTGCCTTTTTACGTCTTTCCAGGGAATATGTTGTACGAAAAAACGATCACTAAATAACAAAACAACAAGATATACCCAATAGAAATTTTATAAAACGTTGGCAGTACCGGTACTGCTCTATGGTTCAGAAGCCTGGATACATAAAGAACAGGATCTAAGTAGGATAACGGCGGCAGAAATGAAATTTCTTGAGATCTGTTAAAGGGTGCACTAAGGAAGACAGAATCAAGAACACAGAAATAAGACAGGAACTTGAAATATTTGCAATAACTGATAAAATTGATACATATAGACAAAAATGGAATCAACACATAGACAGAATGAATGAAGATGGATATCAAAAACAAATAACAAAATACAAACCTAAAGGCACCCGACATGTGGGCAGACCTAGAAAGAGATGGGCTGAAGTCGGAACGGGTCAACAGACCTAATCCATGAATGCAGATGATGATGACGTCTTTTTTTCAGTTTTCAAGTATATTTTAGTGAACTTTACGTCTTTCTAAACGTATTTTATAGGTCATCAACTTCATAGCCCTAGTTATAAGTTTGGTTTAACTTATAAAGACTTCTAAGAAGAAAATGACATTAGAAAAGCCTCTTTAGTAATAACACACGAGTCAATATTTTAAGTCAGTTAGTAGTACCAATTCACCTCTTATTTACAATGACGTCACGGACACACTAATTTAAAGTTCGCGAGCTATAATACATGTAACGTGTAAGAATTATCTGTCATTCGCCGATACCTGCTGTCACGTATATGTGACATTCGTCCTTTAAAGATTAAAAAAATGTTTATTGGACAAACAGAGACAAACGCACAGTTAAGTAGGCAGGCAGAATGTAACTTACTGTAAGACAATACTGAGTACCTCGGTTTAAGACATAGTAACAGAGATGGATTACTGAAGATGATCGTCCAGATTAGAAGGAATGGAAACATTAAAATTTGGAAAATTATGAAAGTTGAAATAAATGAGATACAGACAATTGAAGAAATACGATTAAGATGGTATGGACATCTCAAGAGGATGTCATCCAATAGAATACCTCAGAAAATCTTGGAGTAGACAATATCCATACTATTATTATTATTATTATTATTATTATTATTATTATTATTACTTACTTACTTACTTACTTACTTACTCACTGGCACTATCGAACCCGAAGGTTCATGGCCGCGCGGACATAAGCTCTCCATACATCCCTATCCTGAGCTCCTTTGGCATGGGTTCCCTGAAGTAGTCCCCGCCCGGAGAACCGAATGGGGGACTATTTGACCTCCGGAAAATTTTACCCCAGATGAACCCATGTCCGCATTTCTTGACGGTTGTATTTTTACGGTGAAAGATCGTCACTCTTTCGCCCAAGGTACTTTTTTCGTCTGGCTTATCACCTTCGACCAGTCTGGCATGGGTAACCCTATCGGCAGCAATGCTACCGCCGGCAGAGCTCTCAGCACGCAAGCCACTCCACCACGACAAGGTAAAGATACCATGGAGGGATTTTATTCTTATGGTTTCATTTTTTTTTCAAATTATTTCCCAACATTTACATTGATTTTTAATTTTTTCTATTAATTATTTCAATATATTTTTCTATGAAATTTAACTACATACATAGGATGAAGGTGTGGCAGCCATATTGATTTTAATGGATATTCTATGCATAAACAAAGACGTGTTCCAGTGCAGCCAACATAGAGTATGTACTAAGTAACTATACATAATGTAAAATTCTACGCTGAAATAAACTGAGAAACACTAACCTGGCTACATAACCGGACCAGACATTCCTGACATCCTTATAGATTATTATTATTATTATTATTATTATTATTATTATTATTATTATTATTATTATTATTATTATTATTATTATTATTATTATTATTGTGTGTAGCACTTTAATTTATTACTAACAGACTGAGTTTTTATCGTTCTTTAAATATTAAAACGCTGTAATAACCTCAACCATTACTGAAATTAGTAACAATGTATGTAAGCTTGGAATGGCACATCTCAATGTAAATAAATTAGTCCAAATGGACTGAATCAGTCATTAAAAATATGTACTTAATAAATGTGATCATTCAACATGGGAAAGCTTTAACAATTAATTTACGTTATCATTAGCTAATTAAAATAATTAATAAAAACAAAACCAGGACGTCCACTCAAAACACTTTTGGATGGTGTTTCTCTTGAGGCCGAAACAGGTCAACAAATGGCCTAAATTCGTGAATGTACTATGATGATGATGATGATGAATAAAAACAAAATGAACTCAATATGTAAACAAACAGATGGAAAGTTTTCAAGGTGAATGTAATTTTCAACAAATTAAAAAAAAAATTATTTCAAAAAGAAATCTAAGACAAATTTATAAATTATCGTTTAAAAATGTGTACATGTTAACATTATGTATGTATATCAGCAGGAAAAAGCAGTTTGGTACGACCTAAACACAGAATAATTATTTGAAGCAAACCATGAAAGAAAACGTTATCATTGTTATTATTGCTATTAGTATTATTTTATTATTACTGTTATTAGCATTGTTATTATTTTTGTTATTATTATTATTATTATCATCACTATTATCATCATAATTATTATTGTAGTTATTGTTATTACTATTATTATCATATTATTATTAGCCTATTATTATTATTATTATTATTATTATTATTATTATTATTATTATTATTATTATATTATATAATATTCAATATTAGATTTTATAAAGAAGAAACAATTAAATTGGTACGGACACATTAGAAGGATGCAAGAAGGAAGACTACCTAAAACAATCATGGATTGGGTACCACAGGGAAGGAAAATGAAGGGTAGACCAAATATTACGTGGATTCAGGGAATTAATGAAACTAAGAGAGAATCGGAAATAGAAGAAAATATATGGATGAACAGACAGGAATGGAAAAAATGTGTTGAAACAAATGTGTAGTTAAGTGTGAACATGGGTACCGGAAAAATGTATATTCATTGTAAAAGCCGGAATAATAAAAAAATTATTATTATTATTATTGTTATTATTATTATTGTTATTATTATTATTGTTATTCTTATTATTATTGTCATTATTATTGTTATTGTTATTATTATTATTACTATTGTTATTATTATTATTGTTATTATTGTTATTGTTATTGTTAGTATTATTGTCATTATTATTGGTATTATTGTTCTTATTATTATTATTGTTATTATTATTGTTATTATCATTATTATTATTATTATTGTTATTATTGTTATTATTATTGTTATTATTGATATATTATTGTTATTATTATTATTGTTATTATTATTGTTATATTATTATTGTTATTATTATTGTTATTATTATTATTGTTATTATTGTTATTATTATTATTGTTATTATTATTGTTATTATTATTATTATTGTTATTATTATTATTATTGTTATTATTATTATTGTTATTATTATTATTGTTATTATTTTATTGTTATTATTATTGTTATTATATATTGTTATTATTGCTATTATTATTGTTATTATAATTATTATTATTATTATTATTATTGTTATTATTATAGTTATTATTATTATTGTTATTATTGTTATTATTATTATTATTATTATTGTTATTATTATAGTTATTATTATTATTGTTATTATTGTTATTATTATTATTGTTATTTAATATTATTATTATTGTTATTATTATAAATTAACTTTTAAGTAATGGAATTGATAAACGATATTAGTATATTTATATTTACATTGCCCACGTAGTTCTGTTTTTTTTATAATCACATAATGTTATTTTTTCTCCCCCCCCTTCCCTCCTTGCACACAGCGCATTAATGCGAAACTCGGCGTACTAAGAGGATTTCTATCTTCCATTTGTGACATGAATTATTTAAAGTTTTGAATTTATTTTTCAGAAAGAAAACACTCATTTCGGCACTTGCATATATTTAAATATGATTACGACATATTTACTTCAGGTGTTTTTTTTAGAGAACTCGAGTTGAAAGGAGTTTCAGTTTTAAAACCAAATGTACACAGAATGGTTAATTCTGAGTAACCAACTCTCAACCAGAGACGAGATAAACTGATTTACAATTTTTTTTGTCCGACCATACATTAATAATAATAATAATAATAATAATAATAATAATATAATAATAATAATAATAATAATAAAAGTAGTATTATTAAACTAACTAACTCACTGGCACTATCGAACCCATAGGTTCATGGTCGCGCAGATATAAGCTCTCCATACATACCTATCCTGAGCTAATATTGTCCAATCATTCTCTGTATAATCTACTTTCCTCAAATCATGTTAATGTTATTCTCCCACCTCATTCTTCGTCTATCAACTGGGCGTTTTCGTTCTGGTTTTCCTACAAGAAGCTTCCATGCTCGTCTTTCATTCCCCTTTCGTGCCACATGTCCTGCTCACCGAAGTCTACGAGACTTAACTGTTCTTATTATATCTGGCTTTTTTATAAAGACCATGTAGTTCACTGTTAATGAGTCTTCTCCATTCACCTGTCTGTTCATCTCTCATTGGTCCAAAAATTTTCCTAAGAACTTTATTCTCTAATACTCGTAATGTCAATAATAATAATAATAATAATAATAATAATAATAATAATAATAATAATAATGACCAGCGTCATGGGCTTCTGATCAGAGCTTTAGACTATAATTCATGGGGTCACAGGTTTGATTCCCGCTCAGACCGTAGAAATTTTCCTTAAACGGGATTATTATTCCTGTCTCCCATGTACTACGATTTAGGTTGTCTTTGTTTTAGGACTCTTTTTGATTAGTTATGATTTATCAGCCATCATATTATACGGATTACATAACTGGAACTTTCAGGCGCCACAAACTTAGATCCTGGGTTAAAATACTGCCAGCGCTAGGAGAGAATCCCAGAATTGCCATAAATAACACTGGTCAACAGTGGTTTTGTTGCTCTTGATATAAGATTAATTTCGGATATATTTATGCTCACAATTCATGAAACTATCAATGATTTTGGAAGATTTGCTCTGTTTTTTTAAATATTTATTTTCATTTTACACTACAAAAATCGGAAAATATGGAAACATATAACAGATATATTTACAATGTCAATTATTATTTTGAACAATTAGTATACACCGACGTAAATAGAAAGAAAAATTTCGAAATCCCATGTTATACTTCAGTGAAACGCCTTTTATAAGATTTTCTTCTGTAATTTTTTAGGGGACAATGTATTTTTAAAGACCAGCAGTAATCTGCCATCATGTGACGGTCCCATCTACGCTGATACCTTTCCTCCATTACTTTTAGATCCTAGTGAAAGCGCTCTCCTTGTTCGTCGCTATAATGTCCTAAATTATCCGGAAATCTATCCAAGTGACTGTGGAGAAGTGTAACTTTATACCCATATTTGTCCAGAAATGTACTCACGTTTATCTAATTTTCTGGATTTACCATTAACTCGTAGCATGCAAATCTATCACGGTTTAAATTTAGAAATCTTTCTGGTAATAACTGACGCCTCAAATATTCTAAATCGTTACATTTTCCTAATATATGTATCTCGTCTTTAAAGCTCCCGCACATTCGACATATTCGCATATCGTGATCATCGCTAAGTTTTAGAAATGTCCATGCCCCTAGCTTAAACCAAGCAAAGCCCTGATCTCTCTTTAAATCCTAGGTTTAGTACATAAGATTCTTTTCCCCAAACTTGTTTTAGGTCTCTTTGTAAAAACAGTGAGCATTTTCCCCGTACATTCGGCGAAAATATCTTGTTGGTTTATATCTAAGTACCTCCTCCTTATTTTTCTCCACACACTCTTGCGATTTTCAGTCCTTTTCTTCCATTCCCAACCCATCCCAATCTTTTGGAAGAGTCCATGTTTGGCATCCATATAATATAACTGGGAGAATAACAATTTGTTCGCAGATGATCAAGTACTTCTAGCGGAGAATGAAGATGCTTTGCAGAGATCAGTGTTTAAATTGCAGAATACCCTGGAAAAATACAACATGAAAATATCTGAAAATAAAACCAAATCCATGGCAATCACTATAAGGGAACTTTCGAGAGTAAAAATAATAATAATAAATAATAAACCAATAGAACAAGTAACACACTTTAATTATTTAGGTAATAATATATCACAGTTTCATAATCAAAAAGATGTGGAAACAAATTTAGAAAATATAACAGATTAAATGGTATAATTAGGAGAAATTTTGGAAAACAAATGAGGAAAGAAATCCAATTGAGATTTCATAATGCCATAGCCAAACCTGCTCTACTATACGGAAGTGAATGCTGGACACTTCGAGCAAAAGATAAATCCCGCATTAATAGTTCACAAATGAGATTCCTCCGATCACTAACTGGAGTAACTTTAAGGGATAGAATGAAAAGTGATGAGATAAGGATGCAGTAGAATAGTAGGTAAATGGTTGAACATATACAAAATTATCAGATTAAATGGTTCCAACACGTCCAGAGAATGTCAAATTCCCGTTTACCAAAGATGATTTTCTACCTCAACCCTAAAGGCAAAAGAGACCTCGGAAGACCCTTCAACCGATGGAAAGATCAGTTTTTGTAGTCGCAGAACGGGCATCATCACCCAATACTGCATTCGGAAGAAGAAGAAGGAGAAGAAGAATAACAATTTGTTTTGAGACTCATAGTGGCCAACCTGAGGAAGTTGACTCTGAAAATAAAGCCATATATGAGCCAACAAATGACTATTGCAAAGATAAATACCAACTAGATAGTATAACTGTCACAGGATTGATGATGGGGGCAAGAGGTACTATACCAGGATTCTTAGCCAAATTTTGGAATTCCTTAGATTTGGACAGGGTGTATCTTTCTAAAATTGTCACCGTTGCCATTAGAGGATCAATTTCAATTTTAAGAAAACATTTTTTACAAAATTTGTACTTTGTAGTATATATACTTCAGTTAGGCCTACAATTTGAATTTTTTTAAATGTATTTACAAAATGTATTTCATAAATTAAAAAAATTAATTGTCTGCATCACTTTGTCCTTGAGGCAATCCTCTAATGAGGAAAGTTGTATATAATAAAATACCATGTTGCACTGAAACTGTGCAAAATAAAAATGCACCCATCGTTCCCCTTAAGTATAGTAAATGGCTGGATCAATATGTAAGTAGTATGCATTATTCCCAACAGAGTCATTTTCATCAATTTGATGCAAAATACGTCATATCTCTTATCCAATAACATTAAGTCTGTATGTTTCAGATCTCTTATGCAAGTTATATGCGGAGTAACCCTTGCATGCAATACAAAGAGGTGCCTCTAGGGCAGGTTGGGGTAGGAGGTAAAATGCAATTTATATGCACACACGTGCAAGCCACCCTGATCTATTATAGTGCACGTTCCCATAATTTGCATATCCAACATCCATTTTCAAGATCCTACATTACTCATTGCTAAAGATATAATAACACATGCGAACATTCTTTAGAATTAAAAAGGGTCATTATCAACAACACAGCATGACCTACGTTCCTAGAATTGTTCCTCCATTGAAGTGTCTGACAACCAAGAACTCTCCTTCCTTCAGGATAATATTGAAAAGCTACAGTATGTATTGAATTGGAGGAGAAAATGTTCAAGCATGGGAATTCCTTCTTCTTCTTCTTCTTCTTCTTCTTCTTCTCTTCACGGGTTAGGCAAAAATTGCCTGCTCCGCCTCACAGTTCTTCTGTCCATCTTTTCACTGGCCTTCCTTCATTCCTTGAACCTCTTGTCTTGTAGTTGAATGGTGCTCTTGATAATCTTGTTACATTCATTCTTTCACATGTGTAAACCATTTGTCTCTATACATGGGAATTCCTACTTCAATAAACAAAACTTTATACAACTTACATTTTGCAGATGATCAATTGCTAATTGCAAAAGATTATGAAGATTTATAATATATGACTAGAAAATTAATAGAAGAATATGATAAAAGAGGATTATTTTGGAAATGAAAAAAAAAAAAAATATTTATCAATTGGTGAACCAGAACAAAATTTAATTTTGGAGACTGGACAAAATAATTAAACCTTGTAGTGAGATCATATACAGGGCTAGTCAAAATGTTGTGCAGGTTTTCAGAAATTTATTATGTGAAATGTAATGAACATATTACTATTGTGAGACATATTGTATGAAAGGTAAACTCTCAAAGTTTTTTTTTAAATATTCACAGATGTTCTATGTGAGCGCCTTTTGTTACACGACAGATGTCAAGCCGATATTCAATCTCCTGCCAAACTTTCTGTAGCAGTCCGCGGTCGATATCAGCAATGGCTGCTGTGAAGCGGGGACGCAGTTCATGCAGTTGTTGGAAGTGGTGGTGGTACGTAACATGATCCTTTACAAGACCCCACATGAAGAAATCACACGGGGTTAGATCGGGTGAACGAGGGTGGCCAATGAATGAGTGTGATCACCCTGAGATGCACGGCCTATCCAGGTTGTGGGAAAGCCGTATTCAATGGTCTCGACACACTGCCATGGTAATGGGAGGGGCACCATCCAACTGCAGAAGAAATCTGGACTATCCGCTTCAAGCTCGGAGAGGAGCCATTGTGTAGCTATCAAGGAAAAACATGTCCGTTCACAGTAGTTCATGAAAGAGAAAAAAGGGCCATCATAACCTTTGCATGGGAAATGGCACAAGGGACATTCACTTACGGAGAATCGCGTTGATTTTCAGAGTTGCATGGGGATTACCAGTTCCCCAAATCCTTACATGGTCTATTCACTTTTCCTGAACGGTGGAAAGTCGCTTCATCACTGTAAACTACCCTCTCATGGAACTCATTTCTCTTCATTAATGCCGAGAAATCAACAGAGAGGACGCTTCGCAAAGCATATCGGCGGGTTTTAAGGCTTTGAACCAGTTGCAAGTGGTAGGGTTTCATCTGTAAACATTTCCGGAGAATCCGCCATACAGTTTTTTGTGGTAGTTGAAGTTCTGTCGCTCCCCGGTAGGTGGATTTTGTGGACTCCGCACGAAGCATGTGCGAACGCGTTCGCACTGTCTCTTCACTCGTCGACGGACGGCCAGTCGATTTTCGTTTACAGATACAGCCTGAATCCCTAAATTGTGTGTACCACTTACGAATGGATCTCCCATCCGGCGGGTCTTTATCGTTTATCTGGTACGGAAATGTCGTTGAATACTAGTCACAGAGTGTTACATGGTAATCAAGCACACAGGAAAGATTCTGATCCCCAGTCAACGCCATTTTCCTTACTGCTCTGCTTCTGTTGAATCTGCGGTGGAACGCGGAACTTTAGAATGGACAACTAAACTTTGAGAGTTTACCTTTCATTACAAATGTCTCACGATATTATATGTTCATTACATTTCACATAATAAATTTCTGAAAACCTGCACAACATTTTGACTTGCCCTGTATTTAGGAATTAAATTACATAAAAATGGAAGTTACAAAGATAAAATAGAAATAATAAAGACAAATTTTTAATTGCTTGCCTCAGTGAAATATTGTAGGATAAAAATATAAGTAATAAAATGAATATATATCTATATACTATAAATAATACTATAAATAATATAATTATCCCTTATTCTTCTTCAGTAATAGATCTTGGACTACATCTAGACGCAAATTTAACCTGGCAAACACAGTGAAACACATATGTATAAAAAGACTTCTCCATCTTACATTTATTTAGACGTTTAGAAGAATTTTCTCCCAGTTTCGTTAAAACAAATCCTAGTGCAGAATCTTGTGTTACCACACTTCGATTATGTGACATTATATATAATGATCTAAACTATGCCTTGTCGCAGAGACTGCAGCGTGTTCATAATGCTTGCATTCGAGATTCATTTTCAATATCCGCCGTTTGACCATATTCCGAACACTTTAATAACCTCTCTTGGCTCCGTCTTACTGACAGACGTAAATTGCACTCTCTTTCGCTACTTTTCAAGCTTCTGAATTCCTACTTTGTTTTTAACCTGGCGTCCAGATTGAGAAGTTATCCTCCTACCACAATATTGACACTAGGTCACAAGATAGCAGTCTGCTTAACAATTCCTCTTCATAGCACTTCCTCCTTTACTCTTCTTCACAGTAGCCTCCGCCCGCTCCTGGAATCTCCTTCCTCAAGATATCAGGGGTTGCCGCACACTTGGCACCTTTAAGTCACGCTTATACAGTTACCTGTTGTCTACTAATTAATTTTCTCTATTTATTTAATTTTATACTATGTCATTAATCTTTTCCTCGTTTTTTATATATCTTTATATATATATATTTAATTCGTTAAATTTAGAGTAAATCAAAATACATTATAAATATTAATTGTATTGTATTCATAACTTGTAATCGTTTATATATATATATATATATATATATATATTGTAATTTAGATTTAAGACTTTTCTTTTGTATTTTTTTTAAACCTGGTTGAGTGGTAGACAAGGCCTTAAGGCCTTAACTGTGCCAGGTAAAATAAAGCTATTATATATATATATATATATATATCATACAATTGTTAAAAGCATCATTACTTATGGAACATAAATTTGGCCATTAACAACAAAAACAAATAAGTATCTTTTAGCAACGGAAATGGATTTTATACGAAGGGCAGCAAGAATTTCAGGAAGAGAAAAAAATTAGAAACTCAAGTTATAAGAGAGAAAATGAAGATTGAAGACACTATTTTAGATTATATTAAAACAGCAATTAAGATGGTACGGACATGTTCAGCGAATGGAAGAGGATCGGCTACCAAAATGTGTTTTGGAATGGAAACCTGAGGGGAGACGAGGCTGAGGAAGACCTAAAACCTCCTGGAGTCAGGGAATATATTTATACATGAAGAAGAAGCATCTACAACGAGGAGATTGAATGGACCGACAAAATAGTTTATTAGGAATCGGACGATGTCAGAGACAGTAATCAACCGATGATCAATCTATCTACAATACGTAAGAAATGTTTCATATCCAAGAATAAAAAAAGTCCGTCACCCAGGAACTGTGTAAACTAAACGAATTATCCCTCACCAAGTCGAACTTATAATGTGATTTCGCTTATTTAGGTCGGCCGTGGTGTACTAGTGATTATGCTCCTTGCTTGTGGTTCCGAAGGACGCGGGTTCATACTTTTTTTACGAGTAGAATGGAAAAATCCAAGTTGTCCGGGAGGGACTCGTAAAAAAACTCAAGCGTGAATAAAGAGGCCTCTAAACAAAATTTACCGAGCTCATCATATTTGTAATTACTTATTTGTCTACTAGATGTCTCATTGTGTCGGTATGTTGACCGCATACCATTCATGACTTCTGTTGGGTAACAAGTAAGTATATTCGATGAAGTTTTTACGCATATTAAATATATATATATATATATATATATATATATATAATGTCCACCGCTGTGATCTCGAGGTAGCGTGCTGCCTTGTCACGCAGCGGGCCCGGGTTCGATCCCCGGTCGGGGCAGTTTTTCTTGGTGAGATTTTTATCGGGGTTTCCCTCACCTGTAAGACAAATGCCAGGAAAACTTGAAGGCCCAAACGGTCCCCGAAATCATATGGCCATCATTATCATCATCATCATCATCATCCTTCACCGGTGTGGAAAGCAACGGGAAGCTACCACACCTACAATTCCCTAGTAAAGCTGCAAGCTTAGCATGAAAATGCTATGATTGCAGTGAAAGACCTGCCCTCGGGCAGAATTACTATGGATGGATATATATATTATAATTAAATGTTTAACATTGAGCAATGCAAGCTTAATATGGTATGATATAAGAAAAATAAATGCCTGGACGGGATTCGAACCCGGATCTCTGAGTCTGTATCTCAGCGTAATATCCACTACACCACCAGGCGAATCGAATTCAAACACTTATTTTTCTTATATATGTATTATATTCTCTTTTATTACTAGATGTCGCGAGAACTCGGTCTTCACTGCCTTCACATCTAGTAATAATGGAGAATATAATATATATGTAAGAAAAGTAAGTGTTTGAATTCGATTCGCCTGGTGGTGTAATGGATATCACACTGAGGTACAGACTCAGAGATCCGGGTTCGAATCCCGTCCAGGCATTTATATTTCTTATCATATGATACCATATATATATATATATATATATTTGTGTGTGTGTGTGTTTATGTAATGGCACCAGGTTGCCTTTTATGACATTTCTGGTATTTTCCCCTAGCATTGGAGAAATTATAACCCATTTCTTAGGTTGGGGCACCTGGAAGGCGGAGTTACGTTACCCCGATGATATGATGGGTGATAAATGATAATGAAGCACCAGGAGAGTTCTTAACCTAAACTTAACATAAATTCCAGACCACGGGCAACCACAGGAATAATTCCCTTTAAGAAAAAAATCCTATGGTTTGACCGGAAATCGAACCCGGGACTACATGAACTGTAGTCAGAAACGCTGACCACTAGCCCATGAGGCTGGACTAATATATATATATATATATATATATAGATTTCTATGAGAACAATCTCCTTCGAATACGCTAATAGTTCGTGAGACCTTTTTTTCCGGATTGAAAAGGAGTGAATTATTTAATGGGTATAAATTCACAGTTCAATAGTGAACGTTAATTACCAGGCTGAACTGTAACAACGTTAGTAAATTACAGGTGGTGCAGGAATTAAGTACGTTAGTTTGTCTAACTGTGGGAATCACATTTCAAACGACTGTTTAAAGTGTATATATCTTGAATCCAGCACTTATGTATTTTTCAACTGCAGGAAAAAAGCGGTATTTTCGTAACAGTAAGAGAGAGGGTTTGTTTTGTTTTCAGACCAATCAGTCAATCAATCCAGGTTTAAATGTTTTGCGCGATAGTTCGTTTTGTCGTACTTACAGCAATGGCAACCATGATTAAAAGTTCAACTTCCTGCATTCCGGGGTTGCCAACCTAAATAACTATACTTCTCTCTATCTATCTTCGGGTTTTTACAGCTGCTGCCGTCTTCCCGTGCCAAACCTCCAAAGCCTACGGTCTTGGGCATCTTCGATGCTTAGCCCTCTAGCTTGCATTACTCTCTTCATGTTTTCCTTCCATGTTAACCTTGGTCTTCCTCTTTTCTTCTTTCTGTTAGGATGCCATTCATATAGTTGCTTCGGCCATCGCTCATCTTCCATTCTTAAAACATGTCCTAACCACTTTAATTCCTTTTCCTCAATTCTTTCAATTATGCTTTCTTCTGCTTCCATTTTGTTTCTAATTTCCTTATTTGTGACACGTTCTAATTTAGACTTTCTGGCACTTCTTCGTAAATAATCCATTTCTAGAGCTATTAGTCTATTCTTGTAGTACTTATTGATTGTCCATACCTCACTTCCGTACATTGCAACAGATGCCACCAATGTTTTACCAATATATTTTTTTTTGTGTCTTTCCAAATATGCTTATCCCACCATATGGAATTTAATGATGATATTATTTTGCTACTCAATTCAATTCTATGTTTTATGTTCTCTTTGCCTATACCTACTTCGATGTTATCCATAATCATTCCCAAATATTTAGTTTGTTTCACTTGCTTTATTTGGATTCCATCTTCCAATACTAAGTTTTCTCTTTCATTGCTATTTATTGCCAGATATTCTGTTTTTTTGTAAATTTACTGTGAGACCCCATGATTCATATGTGCTTTTCAACCTTTTTATCATGAATTCCATATCAAAATTGTCTTGCGCTAAAACCAGTTGATCATCGGCAAATTGTAATGTCAGCAAAAATCTATTGCCTATTGGGATCCCCATACCTTTGCAGCTTTGTTTCCATTTCGTTAATATAAATTCTACATAAATATTAAATAAAATTGGTGATAGACTGCACCCTTGTTTCAATCCCTTTGAGGTGTTTATAGGATTAGACATTATATTTCCAATTTTAACATAAGCGGAGTTATCTTTATAGGTTTGTTTAATAATTTCTATTAGGTTTCTGTCAATATTGTATTTCTCCAATACTTCCCATAATTTGTATAACTATACTTAATATTACATATTAAAACCTTCGGACTAGTGGACTAGTGGTTATGCTCCTTGGCTCTGGTCCCAAGGGTCGCGGATTCAAACCCGGCCGGGGTCGATGGATTTTAGGACGGAAAAATCCAAAGAGCAAGTCCTCCGGGACTGAAGATTTTCAGGCGTAAAAAATCCTTAAGCCTGAATGAAAAGGCCTCTAAGCAAAATTTACCGAATTTTCCCATCCTAGTACTACCTTGGTTTCCTAGATGTCAGTACGAGGCGGAACGCTGACCACGGACCACTCAAAATGACATCTATACGAAAACAAGTGTAACTAAATTAGTGTGGTTCAAATTCTTCCCTGTAGGGGGAGAGCGCCTAAATCTCTGTTAAGGGAAACGGGCTTACAAAAAAAAAACCTCGTGCGGGAAGTAAAACCACTGACCTTTATGTATAATAATAATAATAATAATAATAATAATAATAATAGCTTTATTTTACCTGGCAGAGTTAAGGCCTTAAGGCCTTGTCTACCACTCAACCAGGTTAAAAAAAATACAAAAGAAAAGTCTTAAATCTAAATTACAATATATATATATATATATATATATATATATATATATATATATATATATAAACGATTACAAGTTATGAATACAATACAATTAATATTTATAATGTATTTTGATTTACTCTAAATTTAACGAATTAAATATATAATATGTACAAGATATATAAAAAAACGAGGAAAACATTAATGACATAGTATAAAATTAAATAAATAGAGAAAAATTAATTATTAGACAACAGGTAACTGTATATATCTTGTATGTATACTACGTACAATGTATATACAAAAATATATCCAAAAGGTAGCGTTTATAGGCCTATTATTTTTAACAGTAAGTAAGTAAGTAAGTAAGTTTGTATGTGTTCGCAAAACTCCTAAATTACATGGTCGATTGACTTTAATATTTGACATGGTGTTGCATGCGAATATGCACGTGTTATTAAGTTATAAAATCATTAGATGTAGGAGTTCGTCAACATCATCATCATCTTCAAGGTGTGGGTCTGTTTACCCGCTCCGATCAACGCTGCACAATATGCTACAGTTCGTCCTTCCAATGTCGTTTCGATCTTCCTACATTTCTTCTTCCTTGAGGTTATAGTGAAGCATCTGTTCTGATAAACGATTATTTGGCATTCTTTGTATTTGTTCAAACCATCTACATTTATTTCTGTGTATTCTCTCGTTTACATTATATATTTGCAATTCATCTCTAATATCTTGACTTCTCTACTGATCTCTTAAAGATACACCTGCAACGGATTTCAGAAAACTCATTTCTATTGTCTCAATTTTATGTTTATCAGAGACTGTTCAAGGTCAGTCTCAGACCCGTATGTTAACTTTGGAACGGCTGCTGTTATGTACAATTTCAATTGAGTTTATCTTGTAATCTTATTTTTAAAATATATTCTTATTCAAGCACATATTTGTAGAACCCATTCTCATCCATACACAAAACTACCAGAACAACTGGAAAGCCCATCTTCAACGAATGCCATCTCATAGAATTTCAAAAGCCATGCTTCGTTACTGCCCCCAAGGCAAAATATCGCTGGGACGTCCAAAAAAGCGCTGGATGCAAAATTCCTCTTTGAGACCGTAACAGGCCACAGAGTCTAATACCCATGGATGATGATGACGATGATATCTGTTGAAATTTCCCTAATTTCTTATCCATATAAAAATTTTGCAGGTACGATAGCATGCATCCCAGAAAAATAAAAAGTTCGTCTGAAACGAAAATTTAAATATCGTATTTAATTTATTTAGGCGTAAGAGTGCACGCTAGGTATTACCTAATGTGTGCCAAACTTTACAATCTTTCAAAAACAAATCTAAAATAAAATTATTAATAGAAATAACTCACTAATAATATTTTTTTAAATTGATCATTTGTTTTTTCATTATTTAATAAAAAATAGTTATAAGATTTGTAAATATATTTACCTAATGCCTTGTATAAAAAGTGATAGATTAATTCATTATAGTTTATTACTTTCTTTGTATTTTCTTTCTCTCTTTTCTTCTTATGTATAGTAGATTCGAGCTGTTATTCCTTTCTGTATTCATTCTATCATTAATTTAATTGTAATTGTATTTAATTTTATTGTATTATTAGACATTATTTTCATTATTATTCAATTTGACAGATAATTGTTTAGAATAACTATTATTGTAATTTTTTGTATTTATATGTAACATATGTTTGTCCTGGTGAGTGGAAGAGAATGCCACATGGACTTAACTCCACCAGGCTAAATAAATATATTTCTAAATCTATTTCTAATATAATCCTTTTCCATAATTTATGTTCGGTATCTATCAAGTATGGTGGATAAAAGTTTGTTCTTTTTTTTTTTCAAAAATATGCTATTAAGCACGTCCTTAATATGCTTCGTTCCTTCAGTATTCACTACAAATTTGAACTTAACGTATAATAATGTAAAATTAGGTTAGGTCAGTGGAGTATTTGATGTGAGAAACTAGGTCACAAATGAACTGATGATGCTCTGCCAAGTGACCAGGTCTGTCCACACCTCAGGAAGACATGATGGATAGCTATGAAACACTGCTGGCATCAAAACAGTTCATAAATGCGAGCAAAACGTACATTCTCTCTGCCAGCTGCATATTCCACCACAGGTATTAATACAATTTAATAACCGATTGTTGAATTAAAACATTAATTCGCTTACAACATGATTACATACAGTAAAACATTAAAATCTATACCCGATGTGTCAGTAGGCACGTACATTCTCTCTGCCAGCTGCATATTCCACCACAGGTATTAATACAATTTAATAACCGATTGTTGAATTAAAACATTAATTCGCTTACAACATGATTACATACAGTAAAACATTAAAATCTATACCCGATGTGTCAGTAGGCACGTACATTCTCTCTGCCAGCTGCATATTCCACCACAGGTATTAATACAATTTAATAACCGATTGTTGAATTAAAACATTAATTCGCTTACAACATGATTACATACAGTAAAACATTAAAATCTATACCCGATGTGTCAGTAGTCCACAACTGAAACAAACATTTGAACTCGGGTTTACCTAAACCCGAAACATTTGAACTCGGGTTTACCTAAACCCGAAATTAAAACATGATGAAAACATAGGCGAATATCATCCTTGCCACATATCGATTATTATCGATATCGTATTAAAGTTTATACAGCTTTTGCTAGATGGCAGCACGTCGCCATGAAATTTAAATTAACAATCTTTGCAATAAATCCCCAATTTTATGTTAAAGAAATATATTAATAATATTAAAATTACTAAATGTTTATTGAAAATGGGTGTACACTTACTTATCACTCCCTAACGCCGTTCCAACCAGCGATAACCCAAAGCAGCAATACAAAAATCATAGACTAAGTAATATACTCTGTGGAGAAAATAGCAGTTAGCATCACAATATTGTCTAACAGTGTCATAATATTGTGATTTGCTTATTTAAATAAATACTTCAAAATTGTCTAATAATGTTATAAAAATTGTTTGAAAAAGTTTAAAATATTAAAAAATATTAGTAAATACAGAAGAAGAGCTATGGTTTACAACAATAAACTGAAAAATCAAGCGTAAGCAGAAGTGCAGTTCAGCCTTAGATATTATTGCAGCCAATGGCCATGTAAAAACATCGCGTTTATGCGTTCAATTGTTTTCATGTTTTACAGAAGTCTGTCATCGAGGTTCCTATGTTTTTACACTATAATAGGTGATATTGGTCGCACACATTGTTTGCGCTTGCATTTTTCTTTTGGGTTATGGCGCTTCGCTGTTGTGCATATCCGGTGGTGGAAACCATGGACCGCGACTCTTGTCACGGTGTGTCTCAGGTCGTATCTGGGTGCTGTCCATTCCCCGTAGATCATACCATCCGTTGCATAGAACTCAGACCATACCTGTTCTCTCTTCTCATTGGGTTCCCTCAGTAGTTCTTTGTAGGCATCTGTTGCCGGTACGAGTAGATCATCGCATTCGTTGCGTAGAACTCAGGTCATATCTGTTATCTCTTCTCATTGGGTTCCCTCAATAGTTATTTGTAGGCATCTGTTGCTGGTACGAACAGATCCAAGTGGAGCTCTTCTATGAAGAAGGGTTCCTTTGTCAATACGTATGTTAGGCGTGAAGATGTGTATTTTGATACACTTATTGCTGTCTTTATAAAGTGTGCTATCGAAAGCACATGATCTTTATAGGAAACCAGATACGTAATTGATCGTCTTTATGAGTAATACTGTGGACGTCCCAAAATTCATTATATATTGACTTAGGCTTTCACGGCCGGAGTTACAATGATGAACTTGTATAAGATTTCCGGGCTGTTGGCGTAGTCTTGAGGCTTGTAGTTCCCCGACGTTTCACCAGAGACTTCGTCCGGCATCCTCAAGGGTTGTCTTGAGACTGGCAATTTTGACGACTACCTGCGTCGCGGATAAATGTATAAATAGGGCAGGTAGTCCACAAAATTGTCAGTCTCAAGACAACCCTTGAGGATGCCGGACGCAGTCTCTGGCGAAACATCGGGAACTACAAGCCTCAAGACCACGGCCAACAGCCCGGAAATCTTCTACAAGATCATCAAAAAATTCATTATATTTCTCTTTGTCCAATTCGTCTCCTTTAACAAGCTTGGGTCATCATCGTTTAGAGCAGTCATTTTACATCTTCTTTGAGACTGTTTAGTAAGGTAAGTCCTGACAACAGGTTACTGGCCAGAAGTGAGCAAGTCCAGTGGTGGGGTTGCCACCTTAGGTCTCTGAACAGGCACGATTATGATACAGTATTTACTCTGTATCTTGATGGAACGGTTATACCGCCGTGACTCGGTACCCAGAGCCAGGTTGCACCACGAGCAGGTGGGGTTTGGATTTAGATAGGGGAGGTTATGTAGAATGCACTTCGCTATCTTTTGCAAACAGAATCAGTCATGGAATATGTACAAAAATTCAGAAACAACTCGAAATCACACGTAAGAAGAAGAGCAGAACAAGAATACCACGTCAAATTTTAAATTATTAGCCACCAGGCAAGAGGTCTTTGGGCAGAACCTTCAAAGGTAGGATTGGGACCGTAACAGACCACTAGGTCTATGACATGAATGGAAGAAGAAGGAAACCAGATCTTATATATAAAAATGAATGTTTGTTTGTTTGTACTTTATGCGCGGCCATACCGTTGATCCGATTGTGATGGGCCTTTTTGCAAAATGTTCAGGAGATTCCCGGGATGAACATAGGCTGTAAGAGAGTTGTGATACTCAAATCCTACAGTCTTAAAAATCGCCCTTTTTAGTGGAAGACATAAAAAAAGTAGCTTTTTGGACGCTTATATGGCTTACGCTGCCTAAGCCATAACACATACACAAAATTAATGTACACAGAATTGAATATCTCAAAAAGCTCTTCAAAACACCGGGTAATCAGCACGGGGAATCTTAAAATAATTACGATATACATTTATAATTATTTTTCATTTTAATTATTCAATTAATCATAACAAGTACATTAATTTTTGCCTTTCAGCTCATGTATACTAAGAAGATTGGGATGAGAAAATTCCCGACATCGCCGGGTAAACAGCACGGGGTATTTAAAAATAATTACGATATAAATGTTTCCTTTTACTTATTTAATTAAACATAAAACACATTAATTTTCGTATTTCAGCTCATTTATGTCAAGAGGATCGGGATAAGTAGATTCCCGGGCAACGCCAGGTAATCAGCATGGGGTATCTAAAAAATATAAACTTATAATTATTTTTCCCTTTACTTATTCAACTAAACATGAAAGCACATTAATTTTCATTTATTTAGACGTAGCAGCGCACGCCGGGTATTAGCTAGTATAATAATAACATTTAAGTCTCGTAGATTTCGAGTGTTAATAAACGAACTAAATTCGCTTAGAGGTAAACAGTTATTCGACCAATGAAAACGCAGTCCATACATCTTGTTCGGTTTATAATAATAATAATAATAATAATAATAATAATAATAATAATAAATAATGTTTTATTTATTCTGGCAGAGTTAAGGCCATAAGGCGTTCTCTTCCACTCAACCAGCACAAATACAAATATTAGATATACACTATACTAATTATAAACAGTTAAAGATACATTAAATGTAGCAATGTAAATTTCATGTACAAACAACATTTTATACGATAATAACAATAATAATGCTTACGATAATAATAATAATAATAATAATAATAATATAATAATAATATAATATAATAATATAATAATGATAATAATAATAGTATAAATATGATAAATTATACGAAAAACACCAATTAATATATATATATATATATATATATATACCTTACACTGGCTAATGATGAAGTCGAGGTTAGAGGAAATATAAATTTAGATTTCTTTTAAAAGATGCCAATGTCCGGCAGCCCCTTATTTCTTGTGGTAGGGAATTCCAGTTGCGAGAAGTGAAGATGGTATATGACATGGAGTGATGTGATGTCCTATGTTGCGGTATATTAAGTAAGAGACTATGTTGTAATCTTGTGTTTAAGTTATGGTTTGAGGGTAGATACTGGAAACGAGATGATAAATAATTGGGAATTGGGGTATGTAGGATCTTAAATAAGAGAATTAGACAGTGTGATTTTCTTCTCTCTTTTAGATGTAGCCATGACAATTCGTGGAATAATGGAGAAATGTGATTGTATTTTTGAAATTAAATATGAATTATACACATATTATGGACACGCTGCAGTTTGTCCAACATTACAACTGAAACAGAAGAGGAATAGTACACTCTGCCAACACCCTCAGTCCATGAAAATGTGGTCCACCCTATACACACTACATTTAACTGTATGGAATCCAAATTATATATCTTTGGTATTACTGTATGATAGCCACCCCTATTTCGCCACAACCGTTATCCCACAACGTATAGTTTTTCAACATGGCATTAAAAGGATAACATAAACGGATGGAAACGAAAAGTTTCATTTAAAATTAATCCACTTTGTAAAACCAACAATCGCATAACCAATCATAACAGCAATTAGTGCAACAATTTTAACTTTGATTTAATTCATATATCCGCAACATTTGCAACATCAGAGAACTAACAAAACCCCAAAACATAAAATGCAAATGCAGGCCTTAATTTGCTTTTCCACTCATAGATAACTATAGAGATGATTGAGAGCAGAAGTAGACTAAGTGAAGCGTGTCATGTTTGGAGGAACAAGATGTTAAAAGTTATAACTAACCAACTCACTGGCTCTATCGAACCCGTAGGTTCATGGCCGCGCTGACATAATCTCTCCATGCATCTCTGTCCTGAGCTAATGTTTCCCAATCATCCCTGTACAATATACTTCCTTAAAAGATGAAGGAATCACTTCGTGACATTCGATTCCAGACTGTTCCCGAGATATTAATTAATTATTTAATAACATAATATAAGTTTTTATCTAAAGGGGGGTAAAATTAAATTGGAATGTATCTAAAGAGAACTGGAGCTGCTACAGTGGTATATTCTGGCCAACGGATATGTGCCCCCGTAAGATGTGCAAAGTAAAGCCTAGTTCCTTTTCTGCCTTAGCAATCATTTTTTCCCCCTCTCTCTCTCTCTCTCTCTCTCTCTCTCTCTCTCTCTCTCTCTCTCTCTCTCTCTGCATCTCCCTCTCCCTCTCTCCATCTGTCTCTCTCTCTCTTTCTCTCTCTATCTCTATCTCTATCTATCTCCCTATCTCTCTAACCCTCTCCATCTCTCTCCCTATCTCTCTATATCTCTCTATCTCTATCTCTCTCTGTCTATCTCTGTCTATCTCTATATATCTATCTCTCTATATCTCTATGTCTCTATCTCTCTACATCCCTCTATCTCTCTATCTCTATCTATCTCTCTCTATCTATCTATCGATCTCTCTCTCACAGACTCTCTCTCTGCATCTCCCTCTCCCTCTCTCCATCTGTCTCTCCCTCTATCTCTATCTATCTCTATATATCTCCCTATCTCTCTAACCCTCTCCATCTCTCTCCCTATCTATCTATATCTCTCTATCTCCATCTCTCTATCTCCGTCTATCTCTATATATCTATCTCTCTATATATCTATCTCTCTATATCTCTATGTCTCTATCTCTCTATTTCTCCTGCTCTCTATCTCTCTATATCCCTCTATCTCTCTATCTCTATCTATCTCTCTCTATCTATCTATCTATCTCTCTCTCACACACTCTCTCTCTCTGTATCTCCCTCTCCCTCTCTCCATCTGTCTCTCTCTATCTCTATCTCTATCTATCTCTATATATCTCCCTATCTCCCTAACCCTCTCCATCTCTCTCCCTATCTCTCTATCTCTCTCTGTCTATCTCTCTGTCTCTCTATATATCTATCTCTCTATATCTCTATGTCTCTATCTCTCTATTTCTCCTGTTCTCTATCTCTCTATATCCCTCTATCTCTCTATCTCTATCTATCTCTATATCTCACTCTCTCTCTCTCTCTCTGGTCTATCTCTCTCTTGCACTTCCACTCCAGTGTTGCCAACTCAACTCGAACGTTACATTATTCAATATTCAAGCGCCATGACACTGGGGGAAGTTTGACAACATCCCTAATCGATGGCTGCTGTTTGACGTAGTGGGAGGGGAGTGCGGTGAAATGGTGTGAGTATAGACTGTACTTTTCTAAGAACGATGCCAGCGCTACAGGGGCACAGAACCGTTGGTCCGAGTATACTATGACTTCTACGTCGCTGGCAACGAGTTGTAGACAATACTGGGTACTCGATAGAAGGATTCTAGAAGTTTCACAGATCTGTCACTTGTATACTAGTATTAAATTAGTAGTTGCCACTATTAAAGTTACAACCCAAGTGCGGGGTGAATTATAAATATGGCTATATGTTTGATCGCGTTGTGTGAAGAAAATAATACCGTTACAGGAAATATTAAATTAGCGTTGGAAAGGCAATTATTCAAATTACAACAATGGAATAAAACAAAACAGTGTAAAACTTACGTCATTAGTCAAAATAGCGTTGAATATGCAACAGCAAATTATAATTGATGCATGGGCAATAACGTAAGCTAATGATCGTGAGGCCGCAAGACGGGCAAGACGTGAGTTTAACGTAGCATTGCAGCCGTCGACTGGGGCGAAGTGGAGAAAACGACTGCTGGAAACGGGAAGGATGCAGAAAACCAAACCTCCTGGAAGGCCTCGCATTAGCATTGATGCAGAAACAACGAAGAGAATTGTGGAGGCATTCGACGCTAGCCCACAAAAATCAACCCGCCAACCTGCACGTGAGCCTCATATCAGTTAATTGAGTGTGTGTGTTATAATTTGAAGGATTTCCTTTCCAATGATAACATATTTCCTTTAATAATAATATTTTCGTCACAAAATACGATCAAACGTATAGCCATATTTCTGAATCACACTGTATATATACTTTTGACTCATTGATTTAGTAGTCCCACGCCGTAGCCGAGCGGTTAAGGTAGGAAGCCTTGGCGCAGAGCTACGGGACTCGCTGGTTCGAGTCTCAATGGGGGAAGAAATTTTCTCATGGTATTTCGGCCAGTATGGGACCGGTGCCCACCCAGCATCGTGAGGCAATTGGGTAGCTACAATAAGTAGCGGCTCCAGGTTGAGGAACCAGCTATAACGGCTGGGGGACTCGACATGCTAACCACATGTCACCACTACACTGACTGTTGATCACCTACCTCTGTGATTGACACATGTGGATGTGAAGGGCCAGCAGCCGGCTGGTAAAAGGGCAACCGCTGAAAAGTGGAAAGACCCTCAATCGGAAATTTTCTGGAAAAAAAAAAGACAATATATTCGATTCTAAATGAAATTCGCTTAGTAAACGCAGTCCCTGGGTTGACGGACTTTTGGACTTGGTCTACTTGTGCTCTGAACCGTCCATATGTGGCTGGCATTTCCAATGGTTAGAGAGACGGGGGGGGGGGAGCCGCCCACTGTTTGCACTTTCCACACAAGTTGAATAAATTACAAATGGAGCAGGTCGAGGTACATAATTTGCACACATACAAAGTTAAAATTATTCCGTTTTAATCAGTTAGTTGCTAAGACATGGAGATTAAACATGGGTTAACATTTGTGGCTTGGAGAGAATGAATTATAAACCTAGCCTTGCTTTGTGCAACTCACTGCCGTCACAGATATAATTTCTCACTCTCTCAACATTGTCAGTCATCTAAACAGTTGTAAGGTTGCGGTTCGCTACATCATTTCCATGTAAAGCTTTAGATGTAACGCCTGGGTCAAAACAAAGAGTTACCTCCCTGTATCAAGCTGAAGGAAGATAATTTTAATTTCCAACACGCTTACGATAAAATAAAGTGGTCAACAAAAAAATCATCTCCAACATCTTATAGTAGGGTACTAGATTATTGCTTGTATGGGGAAGGTCGGTTAAATTTTGCTCAGAGGCACTAATTTAGACTTGAGGTTCTTTTACGAGCCCGAAAATCCTCAGACTCGGGACCCAACGGCTTGAAGTCCCTCCCGGATAACTTGTCCCTAAAATAATAAAAGGTATATGAATAACGAAATTAAATATAATATTTTATGGATTCACAATCTTCTACTATAAAATAACATAATTTAAAAACATATTAATCTGAAGTCATGCTAGAAGACAAATTATTTAAATTTTACCTCCCTGTATCAAGCAGAAGGAAGATAATTTTAATTTCCAACACGCTTGGGATAAAATAAAGTGGTCAACAAAAAAATCATCTCCAACACATATAGAATAAAATTAGAGTTATCAACAAAAAGAAAATAATTTTACCATCAAAAGCGTGGGGTGCTCTATATCAATTAATATATTTGATAATAAACAGATATTGGTAAAAGTAAGCTCTCTAAGAAGAAAATGTAAAAATCATAAAAATCACCCCACGCTTTTGATGGTAAAATTATTTTCTTTTTGTTAATAACTCTAATTTTATTCTATATGTGTTGGAGATGATTTTTTTGTTGACCACTTTATTTTATCGTAAGCGTATTGGAAATTAAAATTATTTTTCATTTTTTAGTTTTCTAATAAAGCGTGTTCTTTTAGTTTTTTAAAACTATTATTTATTTTTTTAGTTTTAATATTTTACAGAATAAGATAAAAATGTAAATATCTTTAAATTCGATACTATTGTAGTATGAGCTAAAAGTAATACTCTTCTATAAAAAAAAACCCTCCCAACCGGATTTGAACTAGCGACGTATGGATTACTGAAATTATATACCACTAAGAGTTCACTGCTGAAAGACGAAAATTGTGTTTTTATGTTTGGATGAATAAGTAAAAGCAAACATTAGTTTAAATTCGTTATTTTCGTCATTGCAGCTAAAACAAATAACAAACTTATTAATTATATTTCCAAACTACTTTCATACAATCCAAATAGTAAATAAAATGTAATCTTCCAAAATATAATATTCAAGCAATCACTATAAGTAAAGCCATATCGTAATTATTTTTAGATACCCCGTGCTGATTACCCTGCGTTGCATGGGAATCCACGTATCCCGATGCACTGGGCATAAATGAGCTAAAAGACAAAATAAGTTATTTTGAGTTATCCGTGAAAGAATACCCGCCGCACGCTGCTATATGCTTGCCCGGGAATCTACTTGGCATCAATGAAGAACAAAAATGGTTATTATGAGTTATTCGTAAAAGATAAACATATGCTGGCGCGGACTTTTTTGTAGAGGTTTCTTATATATTCAATTCTGTGTACATTACTTTTGTGTATTTGTTATGATTTAGACAGCGTAAACCATTTAAGCGTCAAAAAGTTACTTTTTTTCACGTTTTTCACTACAAAGGGTGATTTTTAATGGTGTATCACTCGCCGTAGCCGAGTGGTTAAGGTAGGAAGCCTTGGCGCAGAGCTACGGGACTTGCGCTGGTTCGAGTCTCCATGGGGGAAGAAATTTTCTCATGGTATTTCGGCCAGTATGGGACCGGTGCCCACCCAGCATTGTGAGGCAATTGGGTAGCTACAATAAGTAGCGGCTCCAGGTTGAGGAACCAGCTATAACGGCTGGGGGACTCGACATGCTAACCACATGTCACCCCTACACTGGCTGTTGATCATCTGCCTCTGTGATTGACACATGTGGATGTAAAGGGCCAGCAGCCGGCTGGTAAAAGGGCAACCGCTGAAAAGTGGAAAGACCCTCAATCGGATCACAACTCACTTATAGCCTATGTTCATTCCGGGAATCTTCTGAACATTTTGCAAAAAGCATCACAATCGGATCAACGCTATGGCCGCGCATAAAGTACGAACAAACAAACAAATATTTTTATTTTTTGTATTGTATTGTAAGCCTATGTTTTCCCTTTACAGAGATTTAGGCGCTCTCCCCCTACAGGGAAGAATTTGAACCATACTAATTTAGTTACACTTGTTTTCGTATAGATGTCATTTTTGAGTGGTACGTGGTCAGCGTTCCGCCTCATACTGACATCTAGGAAACCAAGGTAGTACTAGGACGGGAAAATTCGGTAAATTTTGCTTAGAGGCCTCTTCATTCAGGTTTAACGATTTTTTACGAGCCTGAAAATCTTCAGACTCGGGACCCACGGCTTAAAGTCCCTCCCGGAGGACTTGCTCCTTGGATTTTTCCGTCCTAAAAATCCATCGACCCCGGCCGGGTTTGAACCCGCGACCCTTGGGACCAGAGGCAAGGAGCATAACCACTAGTCCACCGGGCCGATGTATTTTTATATATTAGATAAGAAATTAAATTGGTACGGGCACGTACGACGAATGCAAGAAGAAAGATTACTCAGAATAACATTGGAATGGTGTCCACATGGAAGAAGACAGAAAGAAAAACCTGGAAACTCGTTGATACAAGAAATAAGAACAGGAAAGAGAACAAGAGGACTGGAGGACATGGAGTGGATGAATAGAGACGAGTGGAGAAGTACGAACAAACAAACAAACAAATATTTTTATATATTAGATAAGCAATTAAATTGGTATGGGCATGTACAACGAATGCAAAAAGAAAGATTACCCTGAATAACATTGGAATGGTGTCCACATGGAAGAAGACTAAAAGAAAATCCTCGAAACTCGTGGTTACAAGAAATAAGTAAAAGTATGAGAACTAGAGAACTGGAGGACCTGGAATGGAAGAATAGGGATGAGGGAGAAGGAAAATAAAACTTTGGGCACAGGAAGATGTGGAAACATTGAAAATCTGTATATAAATAATTTAAGGATTCACCATTAAAATAATCATCATCGTCCTTTCAAGTATTAGGCCCAGTGGCTCGTTACGGTCTCCCGCCATCTCCGAAAAGGTCGACCCACAGATCTTCTGCCTCGAGGAATGTAGTGAAGAATTTGTTTTGGTATTCTGTGACGATCCATGCGCTGAATATGGGCTAGCCAATTGTTTCTATATTCTTTGAGGTATTCAGATATAGGTACGATGTTTAACCCTCTGGCTATTTTTGAAATAAGCGAATTTGAACGTATTGGGGACAAATTCAAAACAATCAACGGTAAATACAACAAAATTCTATTTAAAAGTATATGAATGGATCGCCATTACAACAGTGGGACAATAAAGTGCACCAACATGTAGAGACGGACTGCAGTTCAGTAATCAAATGAAGTGACCTTTCTTTGTGTCAACAGTAATTTCATTACATAGGCCTAAATAGACTTAATTATGAATGTAAACAATACAATGCGCCGCTAGGGGGACTGTTGCCATAGTTACATGAGGGAAGAGGGGAGGGGAAAATAGTTGAATATGTTAGTAAGAGTGAAACGCATCATCAGTGTTATTATAAAAACAATTGAAAGAGTTAATTCCAGCGGGAGATGTTAATTGGAATGCCACTACAGACAATGTGGAGCTCTTTTTTCTTGTTATGTACAAATTTCCCTATATAGAAATGAAACAAATTATTATTTGTTAAAGATTTTCTCTACTGTACATTACAGTAGTTATCCTTCAGCCCAAATCTATTTTGCTCCGCCACAGATTTCTGTCCTCAGCATCTTCTTCTTTGAGGTCTCTGCTGATCATGTTCCTTCTCACTTCATCCATCCACTTTTCCCTGGGTTTCCCCCTCCTCCTCCTGCCTTTAGCATTCCAATCCAGCATCATTCTTCGGGATTCTATTATTCTCCATCCTCTTCAGATGTCCATACCATTTCCATCTTCGTTATTTTATTACTTCTATAATATTATGTTAAACATTCATTATTTCTCTAATTTTTCTGGTTACGAATTTTCTCCTTTCTTGATTTTCTTGCTGTCCTTCGCCAAAAATGCATCTCTGTAGTCAATGTTTTGGCTTGCTGTCTACCTAAAGTCAAGATAACATTTTGTACTAATGATTTAAATATCAATGTCTTGGTTGTATTTATATTTTTTTTTATTTATTTATAAACGGATTTTCAATGTTTACACATTTCTCTGTGCATAAACTTTATATTTTTATTCTCCATACACTCAATTTCCTCCAGTCCTCTTGTTCTCATTCCAGTTCTTATTTCTTGCATCCACGAGTTTCGAAGTCTTCCTTCCCTTCTTCTTCCAGGTGGACACCAATCCAATGTTTTCCTGGGTAACCTTTCTTCTTGCATTCGTCGTACGTGCCCATACCAATTTAATTACTTGTATCTTATATAGTGTACTATTGAATATCTAATATTCACTTTTTTCTCGTATGACAGCATTTCTTTTGTTTTTTTTTTCTAATTTTGAACATCTTGTTGCTCTACTCAAGAAATCCATTTCCATGGATATAAGTATTTGTTTTAAGTTTTTTTTTGTTGAATTCTCAAACTTCAGCTCCATATGTGACACTACTTCTCACTATTGTATTATATATTTGTAACTTATTTTTCCTGGTTATATGTCTGTTCCATAAGCCTCCATTCACCATTGCTGTTATTGCTCTACCTTTATTTATTCTGTTCTTAATATCACTTTCTTGTTTATCCTTTTAATCCATTTTTACTCCCAGATACTCAAATTCTTCACATCCTCTAATATACCCCTCCTGATCTTCTAATATTAAATCTTTGGTTTCGGTTCCATATCTCAAATACATTTTTTCTAAATTTATTTTCAAACCCCAGGTATCGATATCGTCCGATAATTTTCTGAACATAAACATGTCTTCATATACTTATATAACAGTGTATAAATTCCCTTGTAAAGTTACAAAGCATAGCATGAAAATGCTATGATTGCAGTGAAAAACCTGCCCTCGGGCAGAATTACTGTTGATGGATATTATATTAAGCTGAAAATATATAAAACTATTATTCTACCAGTTATATTATATGGGTGCGAAACATGGACTCTTACTTTAAGGGAGGAAAGGAGATTACGAGTATTTGAGAATAAAGTACTTAGGAAAATTTTTGGACCAAAGAGAGATGAACAGACAGGTGAATGGAGAAGACTACATAACAATGAACTACACGGTCTTTATAGGAAGCCAGATATAATAAGAACAGTTAAGTCCCGTAGACTGCGATGGGCAGGACATGTTGCGCGTATGGGGAATGAAAGACGTGCATGGAAACTTCTTGTAGGAAATCCAGAAGGAAAACGCCCAATTGGTAGACCAAGAATGAGGTGGGAGAACAACATTAACTATGATTTGAGGGAAGTAGATTATACAGGGAATGATTGGAAAGCATTAGCTCAGGATAGGGATGTACGGAGAGCTTATGTCCGTGCGGCCATGAACCTACGGGTTCGATAGTGCCAGTGAGTAAGTAAGTAAGGATATTATATCTGTTGACTCATCTCCAATTGGTTCTCCCATTCTTGAACATTTTTTGCTCGAGTTTGACCGTCCTTTACGTATAAATATCTTAAATAATATGGGTGATATTTATTAATACTATTACTATTATTATTATTATTATTATTATTATTATTACTATTATTATTATTACTATTATTATTATTATCATTACTATTATTATTATTATTATTATTATTATTATTATTGTTATTACTACTATTATTTATTATTATTATTATTATTATTACTATTATTATTATTATTATTATCATTATTACTATTATTATTATTATTATTATTATTATTATTATTATTATTATTATTATTATTATTAACCTAGCCAAAGCCAAACTATACCCACTTTTGAGAACTAGGCTCTGCCTGTCACAAGCCAGGAGAAATGGAGAGTGATGGAGGAGTAACACCTCCTTAAAAAATCAGGATTCATTCAGACCCGGACGATAGTACCATGTGAGGGTTCCCTGCCAGGATAGGGCAACCGATGCCTTGTAGGAAGACGTTCGTTCGTCAAAGGCTAGAAGAAGAAAACCTTGAACAAAAAGCTCCTAGTCCTCCAGGTTGGGTTTATAACAATGGGCCAGGAACATATTTGTCCAGGATGGGAATGTATGAAGAACTTATGTTCTCGCGACCGTGAAACTTCGGGTTCCATATAGTGACAGTACCTGTGTTGTAATATTAAATGCCGGTAGTAGTATTGCTGCTGAAAGGGTTAGGTTAACCGATCAGACAGGTCGAAGGCGATAAGCCAGACGCACAAAGTGGCTGAATTCAAATAACTGTTAATTACAAATAGAAGTGAGATGCTCAAAGAAATTAAACATAGGCGTAATTCTGGAAATGCATTTAATTGTCCCAACTTCTCTAAATAAACGTTAAATTGAAAATATGTAAGATTGTTATTCTAGATGATATATTAAACTTGAAGGGAGGAGAAAAGATTGCAAGTGTTTGAGAATAAAGTTCTTAGAAAATTTTGGACCAAAGAGAGATGAACAGACAGGTGAATGCAGAAGACTGCATAACAATGAGCTACATGATATTTATAGGAAACCAGATATAATAAGAACAGTTAAGTCTCGTAGATTATGATGGACAGGACATGTGGCACAAATGGTGTATGAAAGAGGAGCATTGAAACTTCTTGAAGGAAAACCAGAAGAAACACGCCCACTTGGTAGACCAAGAAATATGTGGGAGAATAACGTTAACCATTATTTGAGAGAAGCAGATTGTACAAGGTATGATAGTAAAACATTAGCTCGGGATATATGGAGAGCTTACGTCAATGCGGCCATATAGCTACAGGTTCAATAGTGCCACTAAGTTATATATATATATATATATATATATATATATATATATATATATACACTGTCTCGAGGTGCTGCCTTGTTATGCAGTGGTTTAGTGATTTAGGGTTCAATTCCCGGTCGGAACAGGCTCCGGGGCAAGGGTTTTTTTTTCTGGTTTTTCCTCATCTGTAAGACAAATGTCAGGAAGCTTAGGGCACAACGGTCCCCGAAAATCATCCGCCCATCATCGTCATCATCCTTCATCGGTGTGGAACCACACCTATAATTCCCTAGTAAGGCTGCAAAGCATAGCATGAAAATGTTATGTCTGCAGTGAAAGACCTGTCCTCAGGCAGAATTACTATGGATAGATATACACATTGCTGAGGTAATATTTCATATATTTTCGACTAATCATAAACATATTGGAACCTTATATTTCATCTTTGGAGCCTGATCAGGGTTAGTAGGAACATCTCAAAGAATGCTGATCCGACCAGAATTAAACCAACCAGGATCTCTTATTGGGAATCATCAAATTTATAATGTCATTGTAACAGCTCATGCTTTTATTATGATTTTCTTTATAGTAATACTCGCTTACTTACTCACTGGCACTATCGAACCCGTAAGTTCATGGCCGCGCGGACATATGCTCTCCATACATTCCTATCCTGAGCTAATACTTTCCAATCATTCCCTGTATAATCTACTTCCCTCAAATCATAGTTAATGTTATTCTCCCACCTCATTCTTGGTCTACCAACTGGGCGTTTTCCCTCTGGCTTTCCTACAAGAACCTTCCATGCAAGTCTTTCATTCCCCATACGTGCAACATGTCCTGCCGATCGCAGTCTACGAGACTTAACTGTTCTTATTATATCTGGCTTCCTATAAAGACCATGTAGTTCTCCGTTATGTAGTCTTCTCCATTCTCCTGTCTGTTCATCTCTCTTTGGTGCAAAAATCTTCCTAAGTACTTTATTCTCAAATACTTGTAATCTCCTTTCCTCCCTTAAAGTAAGAGTCCATGTTTCGCATCCATATAATATAACTGGTAGAATAATAGTTTTATATATTTTCAGTTTAACGTTTTTTGAAAGGAGTTGGGATATCAAGAGTCTGTGCAATGCATAATAGCATGCATTTCCAGAATTGAGCCTATGTTTAATTTCTTTGTGTATCTCATTCCTATTTGTGATTATTGTTCCTAGGTATTTGAATTCAGCCACTTCCTCAAAATTTCCCTCCTTTGTCATTAGCTGTCCATTTCCATTATATAATGAATTTCTACGTGTGACCATATATTTAGTTTTATTGCTATTTACTTCCAGTCCTAATTTCTTAGTGTTACTCAATAGTGTGTGCGTGTTGGCCTTTAGTATCTCCTCGCTATCGTCCAATAGTGCTACATCATCAGCATAAACTAACATCTTATTAATACCATTGAGTTGTTCTTTATAGTAATACAAATTTTAATTGGAGGATTTGGGAACTGGTTAGTCCCATTAATATTGAGAGCCCTCTACGAACTTTACATGCAAATGGGGCCTCTATATTCTTTGTGTGTGTATATATCTCCATATTCGACGAGGAATCTATTATGGGTCATTTAAATTCCTTCACACATGATCCGTAGACGTCCTAATTTTATTTCTAACTATGGATGCAGATGCTATGATAATTACTGTGTTTATATATAAGTTAAAATATACCTTCTTAGGTAAAATCCGTCGTCCTCAACTTATAAAATATGTAGTCTTTATGTCTGTAGGCTTCAGAACACCCGTTCCATCTTCAGCAGGTCCTTCTTCGCTACAATATCTAGTATGATGGTTGATGCTGCTGGTCTTAATTAGGACCTAATTAGCATCAACCATCATACTAGATATTGTAGCGAAGAAGGACCTGCTGAAGATGGAACGGATTATCTGAAAGGCCTACAGACATAAAGAATACATATTTTATAAGTTGAGGACGACGGATTTTACCTAAGAAGGTATATTTTAACTTATTTTATTTTATGACTCTCCACCTCAACGGTTTTAACCCTTAAATTAGCAAATCACTGACTGACTGACTGGATAAGGCAAAGTCTAGCTTCGCCCAGAGTTCTGCGTATGTTAGAACCCACTTTGGCAGCTAAGTTAATAGTGCCTATCATTACGGGGTTGCAGTTCACTTAACCCGAGCCTATTTGGCGGCGCTAGCGTTTGTGTGCGAATGGTGATGAAATTTGGACAGAGATAGGGATGTGATGACCTGAAGCAGGACATCAGAAGCCACATTGCTTTCAAGCCGAGAGTCGGAAATCCAGCATTGTGGAATGAGCCACGATACTCCAGGTGAGAGCACATCGCCAAATCTCTGGCTGGATTTAATGAGGAGTAAATCGGATGAATATGTTTCTATGTACAGCACGCCACTGGGGCAAGCGTCCCATACTGCGTACCATAAAATTTGTATGCAAAGATGTAAATTTGTGCATCTTGCTTACATTTTCAGTTATCATGGCATCACAAATTTCTTCTGTCAGTTAGTTGAATGTGGCGGACCGCAGTGAAAACGGAATCTTGTGTAACTGTTAGTATTACGTGTATTGTATAATTAGACATGTTTAAGTGGTTTCTTTTTGTTCGTTTTCTTCTGATTTATTTAAAATATAAAATTAATTGAACCAACTGATGTATCCAGAAGGATACATTACGAATTTAAGGGATAACAATGAATTTTATTAGTATTAAGATTATATATATATGGGAATACCACTAGATCATAATTCAATAATATACACACTACAGTTTGCAGATGACCAATTGATATTGGCTCAAGTATTTGAAGATATAGAATACCTCACTAGAAAATTAATACATGAATATAGTTTATGGGGTTTAAAGATCAATATGGATAAATCTAGATATATGACAATAGGGGATCTTCCTCAAGATTTAATACTAGAAGAAGATTTAGGGATAATTAAATACACTGAAGAATATAAGTATTTGGGAATTCTTCTTCTTCTTCTTCTTCCTTCCAAGTATTAGGCCAAGGCCTGTTACGATCCTATAGAAAATTTTCCCTCCAGCGTTTCATAGGACGGCCCAGTGATCTTCGTCCTCTTGGTATATAATTATAAACAGCTTTGGGGATCCGAAGCTGTTTATAATTATATACCAAGAGGAATTAAAATTACTAAAGATAGAAAACAAGAAACAGAGATAAGAAACAGGATCAATATAGGAAAGTATGCTATATCTGCCCTAAATGGAATAGTATGGGACAAACATATCTTCAAAGAAACAGAAAAAAAACGATTTTTAATACAATAATCAGAAGCATTATTACCTATGGAGCTGATGTGTGGGCTTTAAATGCACAAATGAAAAAAAATTACTCGCCACTGAAATTGACTACTGGAGACGCGCTGCAAGAATATCCAGGAAGGATAAAATCAGAAATTCATGCATAAAAGAAAAAATGCAGGTACAATATTCAATATTAGATTTTATAAAGAAGAAACAATTAAATTGGTACGGACACATTAGAAAAATGGAAGAAGGAAGACTACCTAAGATAATCATGGATTGGGAACCACAGGGAAGGAAAAAGATGGGTAGGCCAACTATTACGTGGATTCAGGGAATCAATGAAGCTAAGAGGGAATGGAAAATAGAAGAAGATATATGGATGAACAGACAAGAATGGAAAAATGTGTTGAAACAAATGTGTAGTTAACTGTGAACATGGGTACCGGAAAAATGTATATTCATTGTAAAAGCCGAAATAATAATAAAAAAAATATATATGTATGTATTAATTCATATAGACGGATTTTTGCATAGATTTTTAATTGTTTAAACTAAGGTCATGTAATTAGTATCAGATTTGTATATCATTTATTAAGAATTACTTTCCTACTACTATTGACAAACGTTTTTCTCAAGGCTTAAAACATTAAATACAGAACTTATAATAATAATAATAATAATAATAATAATAATAATAATAATAATAATAATACTTTATTTATTCTGGCAGAGTTAAGGCCATAAGGCCCTCTCTTCCACTCAACCAGTACAAATACAAACAAATATTCGACAAATATAGATATACACTATACTAATTACAAACACTTAAAGATGCAATAAATGTAACAATGTAAATGTCATGTACAAACAACATTTTATAGGGTAATAACAATAATGATACGATAATAATAATAATAATAATAATAATAATAACAATAATAATAATAATATAAATATGATACATTATACGGGAAACACCAATTAATATATATATATATATATATATATATATATATATATATATCTTACACTGGATAATAATGAAGTCGATTTTAGAGCAAATATAAATTTAGATTTCTTTTAAAAGATGCCAATGTCCGGCAGCCCCTTATTTCTTGTGGTAGGGAATTCCAGTTGCGAGAAGTGGAGATGGTATATGACATGGAGTGATGTGATGTCCTATGTTGCGGTATATTAAGTAAGAGACTATGTTGTGATCTTGTGTTTAAGTTATGGTTTGAGGACAGATACTGGAAACGGGATGATAAATAATTGGGAATCGAGGTATGTAGGATCTTAAATAGGAGAATTAGACAGTGCGATTTTCTTCTCTCTTTTAGATGTAGCCATGACAATTCGTGGAATAATGGAGAAATGTGATCGTATTTTCGAACATTAAATATGAATCTGATACACATATTATGGACACGCTGCAGTTTGTCCGACAATCCGTCACTTATGTCAGTTAGTAGAACGTCACAGTAGTCAAAATGCGGCATCACTAAAGTTTGGATTAAAATTCTTTTAAGAGTTGTAACTTAACCATGTTAGAAATATTTTCTCTATCACCATACAATATACCTATATGAACTTATTATTTCGAAGAAGTTGTATTTTTTTAGTAACGCGCGGTATTTAATTCATAAGAGAAAATTGATCTCCACAACACGTGAGTAAAGCATGGGCGGGTTGCATATGCGCAAGGGGAAAAGCCACAAGCATGAGTAAAGCATTCTCCCATTGGCTAATCAAAAATCTATTATTTACCTTTATGCATGCCGGTGAATTTATCCTTCAGCACCGTAAACTCGTAGATTTTACCAAATTCTTCAAACATCGGCCTTAATTCATCTTCCTCCAAATGTCTTGGGATCTGACCCACGAACAGCTTTATTGCGTCACGTTCCCTATGCGACGCCGTCGATGTAGACGCTACTGTCGACGCTGTTGACGTCATTATCCCTTGTGGTTGCACCATAGTTATGTTTGTATTATTACAGTTATGCATTGTTTGTGATGCAGGTTGGTGATTCACTCCAGCAGATGTTGGTCCAGTTGGTATAAGCATTATTAGCGTCTTTTGTTGACTAGTGACAAACAATGCTTGATTTTCACACTAATTGCGTTGCAGCACAATTCAAAATGCTTAAATGCGAAGTTAATGAATGGCTTGTATTATTTGAAAACAGATTTTCACAATAGCAAATCCAATATTCTGTAACAGTTTACTGTAACAATTGCTATGATTTATTGTGAATTTCCCTCGCTGTTTCGAACGTTCACAACACTACCTCACTTTTTAAAAGCACCACTTGTGACTAGGTTATTGAACAATTGTTCTCTATCATGTAAACAGTCTATGTTCTAGGTTACCTTCATATATCCTGTTTCACTTAACTGTTATAATCATCTGTACAAATAACTGTTATAACAATAACAGGTAAATGAACACTAACTTAGTCTTGGTTGAATTATTCGTGTTCATATATCATTGTTAGTATTATTGCACGTTAAAAAAACAAATAATAGTATTATCGATTAAATTCGATTGTTTATGTTTATTGTAACACTTTGAAAAACAAATGGCAATCTTATAGTTTATCGATGTTCAATTGTTCCTTTTCACAGACGAAAACAAAATTCTAGTCTTAGAAAATATTGATGTTCAAATGTTATTGTTTATAAACTCATGTTGATATTACACTTTTATAGAATGACAAATGCATTAATCCTCATGTTTGGAAAAATGTTTACACTTCGAAAAACAACGCTAGTCTTATAGTTGACCGATGTTCAATTGTTTTTACACATGAATTTCGATATTACACATATCCATGTCTTATCGATGTTCAATTTTTCATGATTATAAATTATTGTATATATTATTACACTTTCAAAAAACAAATGTTAGTAATATAGTGATGTTCAGTTTTTTTTTTGTGTTTATAGATGGTTTTCGATATTTATACACGTCTCAGAGATGATGTTCAATTGTTCGCCTTTTTTACAACAATTTTTATATTACTCCACATTAAAAAATAAATTCTAATCATAGATTGGAATGATTTTCAATTGTTTTTAGACATCAGTATTAGAATTATCAGAAAAATGTGTTAGTCAGAGATGTTTATGTTAAATTTTAAGTGTTTACACAGTGTTAATGCATTAAAAAACAAATACTTTTCTTAGAAATGAATTATTTTCAATTATTCCTATTTATACATCAGTTTCAGAATTATTTTAAAAATATTAAACAAGAGATTATTTCAATTTTCCAATATGTTAAATTGATTTAAAGTGAAATTATTTATTCATGACTAGAGAATATGATTATTGCAATTAAAACGATAATTTGTCATCAGCATATAAATATAAAAAAAATATTAATTTAGTAAAATCAGTAATTGTTGTTTATATAACACTGCTAGTATTATTGCACTTAAAAACAAATTCGAGTTTTATAGATGAATGATTTTTCGATTGTTTACACATCGATGTCAGTAATTATTGCACGCTAGAAAACAAACTCGATTCATGAAACATACCAAAAATATATTAAGAAATGTGGAGATAATATACGAACACAAGACAAGGGATAAATTACCGAAGAAAGCGACACACAAACACTACAAAACACTAACACAGACAAACACGTCCGCACGATCACGTTATACTTACAACACTAACCTAAAGAATAGAAAAAAAGAAGGGGTGGTGGGGTGCACGTACACACGATATAGCAAGTCCCCAGCTCCTCTCCCTAAATTAATGTTGTTGCTTTACTACTTGCAGTCTCACTACTTGCATCGCGAAATGTTATACTCATTGTAAAAACATGTGACTCATCCATCAAATGTCATTTCATCGCCACTGTTTCACTATATTGTTCTTTAAGAGACATTTTATACATAAAGAATACATCTTATTTCTGTCTTCTTACATTAACTACAATACTTTGTAACGAGAGGAAGATAGATAGAGAGAGAGAAAGTTATGGGTAGAAAGAGAGAGAAAGACAGGAGATATAGACACAGGCATAGAGAAAAAAACAGAAGAAGGTGCGTACTCAGGAACTAGTAAACTAAGCAAAATCCTCAGTAAGTCGAATTTATGGTTCCATTTCGCTGGTTTAAGGAATGTTTTTTTTCTGGAATTCGTCGACGTTTCGATCTCCTTATGTGAGACCTTTCTCAGGAATGAAAAAAATATAGGCTACAAACAAATTGGTAATGCCACTATACAAATTTTAAAAATAAACAATTTATTTCCATAATCAATTGAGTTGGTGTTTACTTGATGAAAATCCATATTCATTAATTAAATAAAAATAAAACTTAGTTTTATTTGATTTTCATATTTATTAAGATATAATTCAGTGACAGCTGTTTCGGTACACTGTACCTTCTTCAGACATGTTAAATTAATAACACAATTCCTAATTTGTTAACATGTTTGAAGAAGGTACAGTGTACCGAAACAGTCACTGAATTATATCTTAATAAATATGAAAATCAAATAAAACTATGCTTTAGTTGTATTTAATTAATAATTTATTTCCAATTTGTTTGTATAATTTTTGCAGTCTTGAGAATGATCTCGCGTAAGGATATCGAAACGTCGACGAATTCCTGAATAAACAAAATTTTGACTGTGTGGCAAGAAGTAATAGACTCGTGAGTATTAAAACGTACCATTAATAGTAATAACTGGAAGGCGCACAAAACGTGCACACGAGTCTATTACCAACATAGAAACCTAAACGAATGGTACCTACCCTTCTAAGCTATAATGAATAACATATACACTCGGAGAGGGGTTGGCAACTTATGGGAGGAGTCATCGCCCTTATAAGGCGAGGACACGTGTGAAAACACTCTCACTCTCACGCTCCTACGTTCTGCAATAGTTAACTTCTTCAGTGACCGTTCGCGAAAGTGATATTAAAACACGTGGGCGGAAGTAATTCATCAACTCCACTCCGAGTTATTAAAATATATACAATTGTACATATAAATGTATCCAATAAAATAAAATAATAAGTGTATAATTTAAAACATCCCTGAGTGATCATAGTCTACACTGAGCGAACCGGCACAACTGGGATAAAGAGTTTATTATTATCATAAATTTAACAACATCAACTTATCCAAGGAACAACATAAAGTAATACTCAATGAAACTATATTTATTTTATATTTGAAGAGAAAAATTATACGCTCAGACCGGGACTTGAACCCGGGACCCTTGGTTCTCTAGACCAAGTGCTCTACCAACTGAGCTACCTGAGTCAAGTAAGCCGAGCTTAAACGCAAATCTTTCTCCTATATAACAATTGTAATTCCCAGGGGGGGTGTGGGGACGGGGGGGGGGGGGGGGTGGGGAGGGGGGGGGGGCCCCAAATGCTGTGAAGCCATGCTTCTATCTTTTCAAATGGCGGCTCCTTTATTAAGAAGACATATTTGGGAATTATACATTACAACCAGTACGGCTTTTTCCAAGTTTTTATTATTGATTTCGTACATCTCAATGATGGATAAATCATATTTGAAGAGAAAAAATTATACGCTCAGTTTATATTTGCGTTTAGATCGGTACTTGCTCAGGTAGCTCAGTTGGTAGAGCACTTCGTCTAGAGAACCAAGGGTCCCGGGTTCAAGTCCCGGTCTGAGCGTATAATTTTTCTCTTCAAATATGATTTATCCATCATTGAGATGTACGAAATCAATAATATATTTATTTTGTTAAATTGGAGAAACTCAATTTCTAATGCCAGCTTATTTAAAAGTGTCGGACTGCAGTAGAAACAAATCATGCATAAATGTAAGTCAGTACAACTTTGCACACTGTAGTATAATTTGACACCAATTTAAATAATAGCTATCGAATCATTTTTCGATTAATTTATTCAAATTATTAAATAAATTAGATTAATGTATCTTATAGGATGTATTGACAATTTAAGGGTTAATTATATTTATGGTATGATGCAACAAAGCAATGTATTTCCAAATATAGATTATATTTCTGTGGCATTAGGGTGAAAGTACATAAGTCCAAATTTAGTTATTTTTATTCTGTAGATTAATCCATCCATCCATAGTAATTCTGCCCGAGGGCAGGTCTTTCACTGAAATCATAGCATGTCCATGCTATGCTTTGCAGCTTTACTAGGGAATTGTAGGTGTGATAGCTTCCCGTTGCTTTCCACACCGGTGAAGGATGATGATAATGATAAGGATGATGATGATGATGGCCGTATGATTTCGGGGACCGTTTGGGCCTTAAAGTTTTCCTGACATTTGTCTTGCAGGTGAGGAAAAACCCCGATAAAAACCTCACCCAGAAAAACTGTCCCGACCGGGGATCCAACCCGGGCCCGCTGCATGACAAGGCAGAACGCTACCTCGAGACCACAGCGGTAGATTAATATGTCAGAAACACAGTATTTTTCTTTCTCTATCATAAGAGTAAGTTCTTAAGTCATAGCTAATTTGTTATGGTAGAAATATATTGGTCAGAACTAATATAAATCTCCGATTATTAATAAGTTATTTGAGTATTAAATACTTGAGAAAAGCTATGTTTTCAGACCTGTCTATGTTTACCCTAAGACCGCAGATTTTATCAAGGTGATGCGATGCTCAAATGTCCATCTTTGAATTTCGCGAGTGGCAGAAAGACTAAATTTTCGCTTTTTAAGGAATGAGAGATTCGGATTTGTGGATCATGAGTCACGTGTACAAATCGTAATGAACTCTCCTGACATGTTTTCTAGAAGGATCGCTTTCACGACTGTTCGAGTAGTGGCCGGTGCTATGCTTATGTGCCGTCCCTGGAAACATCTATATCTTATATAAGAGACCGCAGAGAGTAGAGAGCTAGTGGTGATCTGACAGGCGATGAGCGCATTGTGATCTGAGAACGAAGATAGTGCTGGCAAGTTACTAAGTCTGCGAGGATGAATAAACAAACTAGAAGAGATACTGCGTTTGTGAGAGACTCACAGCAGAATAATTATTGCGCTTATAGAGTCAATAATTGTGAATGAAATAAAGAAGATTCAAAATTGTCTTTAAGGGGACCCGGAAGGGCAGATGTGATGAAAAAATGCATTTTCATTTTTTATCAATTAAAATACTAGAAAGATTCATCTTTAATGTGGTATAATTATCTTGCCTGTATCTTGTTCCTAAGTGTGTTTATTATTTTTTTTAAATATTCCCCGTCCCTTTAAAATGTGGGCGTGAGTTATCAACTCTCTCCCATAGTTAGCATTCATTTTTTCAATATATAAAGAACATTTTCTTCTAAACTATTGAAGCTAGAGACCTGAAATTTTCAGGGCTTCAATACAGTGTTCATATACAATTTGTACAATATTGGTGTTGAGATAGCTCAGTAATTAAAGAATTTAGGTTGCAAAATACAGTGTAAAAAACTGAAAGAAAATATTTGTAAAGAATTTTTTTTATTTTTGATATAAATGCATATCTATATAAATCCTTGTGATAGAAGACTCTAAATATATGAAGCTCTCCACTATAAAAAGTTCAACTTGATAGGATTAATAGTTCAGGAGAAAATGTTCCTTACATTTAACATTATAAGTAGGCCTATAGGACGTTCCGGGTCCCCTTAAATTTGTATGAAGTTAATTTAAGGAACTGTTGAATGCAGGCTTTCACGGCCGATAATCATAATGTTGAGTGATTCCGTGCTATGTGCCGTGGTCCATTACTGGTGTTCCTACCAGACGTTTCTCCCTCAACTGCGGATGTCATCTTCAGTGGCGAGTACTTCTAGTCATTGTTTCCTGTTTGGAGGCTCAACTGCGAAACACAGTAGCATTGGAACAGACAGAACTTCCTTAATATTTTATTCTCCATTTACCATTATCTACACAGTAGCATTGGAACAGACAGAACTTCCTTAATATTTTATTCTCCATTTACCATTTTCAACACAGTAGCATTGGAACAGACAGAACTTCCTTAATATTTTATTTCCATTTTATTCTCCATTTACCATTATCAACACAGTAGCATTGGAACAGACAGAACTTCCTTAATAGTTAATTCTCGTTTTATTCTCTATTTACCATTATCGAGTTTGGGTCCACATATATTCCTCAAAAATTTCCTTTCCCATGTCATTAGTAGAGCTGAAAATAAGTACGGGTTACAGGCTAGGCTGCATCGTACTTAGACCGCTGTGTTTACAAACTGCACGTTGAGACGAGCTTCTCGGGACAGACTTCTAGTACAGTCCGCTTTGTGTAAGAATGGATTCATCTTTGCACAATTTTTGTTTCGGCATTCTTATACGTTATTGTATTTTTTTGTATTTATATGTAACACATGTTTGTCCTGGTAAGTGGAAGAGGAGGCCACATGGCCTTAACTCCACCAGGCTAAATAAATCTATTCTAAATAAAATACAACCACACGTCACGTAAACAGGTATATTACTGAGGAGATGCGAACATACACACGCACCGCTCCGAGCAGACAGTGGAAACGCTGAACAAAGACACGCATTTTATAAACAATGTGTATAGAAATTAGTTACTACCCTGATACCGATACCCTTTTTCAGTCCTAGTCATTAGATACGATTTTATTCTCTTCGTTAATGTCCAAGCGTAACATCCATAGATGATTATTGGAATTTTACATTTTTAAAAGAATCATCGACTGTAGTCATGTTAGAACCTGGGAACCTCGAAACCAGAGGCGAGCGAGGTAACCTACACTCCACCAGAACTTGATTGATGATATAGTTTTAGGATGGATAATACAAAAGCAGAAAACACGCGGTTTGTCCCCACTCCCTTCAATCGAATCCACACAATAGATTCTGTATCTCCCCCCACCTTTTAGACTTGCCCAATAAAAGTGCTGGAGCCAACAGCTGACTCATACACGCATTTCCATCCCCTGCGCGGTGCAACCTCCCCCTACTCACCCACATTTATGTTTGAAGCATGCAGTGCGAATAAGATGAGGGGTGCTTTTATCCATATTCACAACGCTCTCAACTTCACTTCCCATTATGCACCTACCATCTAATAATGTTCACAGATACAGAGTGATTCAGTAACTTTTTTACACACTTCTGCAGATCCTATAGTTCATAAAGTTTTGATAAAGAAACTATTTTTGAAAACCGTTTTATAACTTAATAAAAATCTTTCCGTGCCCTAATGCTTTTTAAATTGTTATCTTCTTTCTCCATTCTTCTCTATCTTCCCATTCACATTCTACCAGACCTAGCTCCCTCATACCTTTTCTTACATCATCATCCATTTAAATCTAGGTTGACCTCTCTCTCCTTTCCCAGTTGGAATCCATTCCAAAGCTTGTCTGGGTAATATTTTTTTCCGGCATTCTATGTATATGACCATACCATTCTAGTTATCTGTATCTCACAAAATCTAATATTGAATTTTGGACTTTCATTTGTTGTCTGATGATTGTATTTTTGATTTTTTTCTGAAATATACACCTTATATATCGAGATTTTTATGAAACATTTACCAATCTTTACCTCCTTCAAATTTCGCACTTTTTTGGGAGGGCAGGAGAAAACAAATAAAAGTAGAGGAATTAAACACAATAGTGAAATACAGAACAAACTGAAAAGAACACTTGGCAAGGATAACTGAGAATAGAATACCAAAAGCAGCATACAACTATTCACCACGAGGAAGAAGAAGTTCGGGAAGACCAAAGAAAAGATGGAAACAGCAGCAATTTGGAGCCGGGACAGGCTAATAAATAAGCCCAAACCGTGATGAAGAAGAAGAAGAAGAAGGAGAGAAGGTATAAAGATTCAAATATTCGTTTATCAAGAAATTAAGGAAATATTTTTAAGAAGTGGCTGAATTCAAATGCCTAGTAACAATAATTATAAATAGGAATATGGCGCAAAAAGGAATTAAACAAAGGCTCGACTCTAGAAACGCATGTCATTGAGACATCGATGAATATTTGGTATTGTGCGCTCACAGCACAGCTTGTTTAACAGCTGAAAAGGCAATGCACTGTCCTTCCAGCTGTTTACAAAAAAAATTATACAGTGTACGCACAACACTGTTGCTTGAATTTCAAAGTCTGGTTATTAAGTAATACAGATAATATTGTCCAAACTTCTCTCAATTAATGTTAAACTAAAAATACATAAAACGCTTATCATTCAAGTTTTACAGGATGATTCCAAAGTCCTGAACCATTTTTATGAAACTGAAGTGTAACTTTTTTTCTTACAGGTAATATCAATCCAGCTAACTACATACTTAATACAGGCGTTCCACTTTACAGCAGTTTGCCTTTGATTCCTGCTTTCCAGAGATTCCTATCTTCCCATTGTCCATCTTCCACATCCTCTTCATCATGGCATCATATATTCCCTCATACCATCCTCTTTTACTTCTCCCCCTCTTTCTTCTGCCTGGTACCATCCAATCTAACACCTGTTTAGGCCACTGCTCTTCCGACATCCGTTGTACATGTCCATACCACTGTAAAGCTATCTTTGTTATCCTATCGATAACAGTTTCTTGTGCATTAATTTCTTGTTTGATATAGGCTATGTATTTCGAATATGTTGTAGCTTGGATATTCTCATACTTCTCCGTAATCCATCTATTTCCGTCGCCAAGATTATTTTCTGCATCCTTCCATTTATTGTCCAGTTTTGTGACCCATATGTAAGTATACTTTCTATTATTGTCGGTATAATCTCTTTTTTGTTTTTCTGGTCAAATTTCTATTCCATAAAATACCATTCTGGGATCTAATCGCCTTCCTTGCACAATTTACTATGTTAATAATATATTTTTTCATAAGTACCAGATTTATCTATTAGCCTATAGATGAAAGATATTTAAATTCTTCAACACGTTTAATTATTATTTATTTGTAGGTCTTCTGAATTTGCCCCAATTACCATATATTTTGTTTTAACTCTGGTAACAAAAGAAGATAAAACAGCCCTAGTTTGTGGGCGGATGAAAAGGTTAACACATACTGAGGTATCAGTCATTCAAAATATCTCTGCAGGCGGAAGAATTATGAAGCTCTGTTTCTTGCTACACGTGTCGTCATATAAGGAAGTGTACACTGTCAGCGTCCCACGTCCCATTCCCCTCTGCGCTCATAGATAGCAGTGCCACGTGCTCTATTCCTACATAAACACGACTGCAGTGCCATCCGTCAACAACTGCGCTTACTCCTTAAACAAGTAGTACAGGCAATGTTTGTGCGAAAAGGTCACAAACTTGCTCCGTCAAGGGCAAATAGCAGGATCTTAATGAACAAGTTTCTCAGAACTGGATCTGTAATCGATTAAACTCGTTCAGGAAGACCAAGAACATCGCCAGAAATCGTACAAAGCATTCAGATCAAAAATAAACGGAGTCCAAGATCCTCAACATGCAGACTCAGCAGAAACATTGGTTTATCCCAATCAACCGTACACTTTGGACTTAAGAAACGTGCCTACCATGTCCAGGTGATGCATGCGCTAGAGGAAGAAGACCATGCATCTCGCGAAGCAATGTGTCATGGTCTCCTTGAGCGTGTGGCACATGAGTACCTGCATAACATCGATAAGTAAGGCTAGGACATGTTCGTAATTACATATTCTTTCCCTTTGCTTATACATGGGTAAAATTGACTATTTAACTCATGACCCAAATGGGAGCCAATGACCAATCACGTTTCAATGATTTCTGTTTTACAACCAATCAGAGTCGTGTTTCGCGAAATATTTATCAGTGTTATAATTACCATATTAAAGAAAGCTCCTCCTTTTTAATATTCTGAACAGGTCTGACCATTATTTTGCAGTGACTGAGCCCCTGAGAAATACGGCTACCAGATTGTATATATAGTGCATGAATGTCAACACATGCCGCATGCGGGAGTTAATATAAAAACATTTGTAGCAATTGATTATACCACCAAAAAAAGAAACCACTGTTTGCACTTTCTTAAATGTATTTTTTCCCAGGTAACAATCCAAAAAAATATAATTGTCATATTTACATCATACGACATCAGAAATGAATTAATATACAGTTTGATGTGTTTCATTTTTTCTCCACTAGAGAGCATTCTTACAATATTGCGTTCCTTTGGCAATAAATAGTATGATCTGGTTGCAGTGATAAACAAAAGAAGCAGATGAAGCATACCTATCGCTTCTCATTTGTTTTCAAACACCGCCGTTTACATTATATATATTTTTTTTTAAATAACTATAGTTAAATAATGATTTGTGAGTAAACAGCTTAATTTTATTCGTTAAATAGTCCTAACAAATGCCACTCTTGATTTCCAAATTCTCTAGATAAATTCACTCCTCACTTCGTGAGTCGTGAATTTATCGATAATTTGGAAATCACTCGTGGCATTACTTATGACAAATTTTCCACGAATTAGAAACTTACTTATCCTATATGAAAATTTATCATAAGTAACGCCACGAGTGATTTCCAAATTATCGATAAATTCACGACTCACGAAGTGAGGACAGAATTTATCTAGAGAATTTGGAAATGAATAGTGGCATTTGTTAGGACTCTTTAACGAATAAAATTAAGCTCTTTACTACAAAATAATTATTTGAATGTAGTTACCGGTGTTTTAAAATATTTATATAGTTAATGTAAACGGCGATGTTTGAAAACAGAAATGTGAAGTTATGTATATTCACTGCAACTCGATCATATTATTTATTACTAAATAGGACCGAAATATTGTAAGAATGCACTCCAGTGGAGAAATAATAAAACACATCAAACTATTATAATCAACATTATAGGTTAATCATTTATATTTTGAATAAACAACTCAGTAAAATCACTGATTCTATGTATTATTTGCTATATTCAATGTATTTCTTGGAGAAAAATAATGGCCTAACCTTTTCAGAATATTAAAAAAGGAGGAGCTTTCTTTATCACAAAAGCAGGAGGTGATAAAGAGAAATCGATAAAAGCGAGGTGAAACACGACTGTCATTGGTGTAAAACAAAATTCATTGAAACGTGATTGGTCATTAACTACCATTTGCGACATGAGTTAAATAGTCATAAGTAATGCCAGGAGTGATTTCCAATTATCGATAAATTCACGATTCACGAAGCGAGGAGTGAATTTATCTAGAGAATTTGGAAATCAAGAGTGGCATTTGTTAGGACTATTTAACGAATAAAATTAAGCTGTTTTCTCACAAATCATTATTTAAATATAGTTATTTTAAAATATTTATACATTTAATGTAAACGGTGATGTTTGAAAACAAATGAGAAACGCTATGTTTCACTTGTTCATCAATGCATCCAGATCATATTATTTATTGCAAAAGGATCGCAATATTGTAAGAATGCTCTCTAGTGGAGAAAAATGAAACATATGAAATTGTATATTAATTAAATTCTGATTTCATATGATGTAAATATGTCAATTATATATTTCTGAAACGTTATTACCTGGGAAAAAATACGCTTAAGAAAGTGCAAACAGTGATTTTTTGTGGTATAGGTGAATGGAGGAGAATACATAACAGTGAACTGCATGGTCTTTATAGGAAGCCATATATATTATAAGAACAGTTAAGTCTCGTAGACTGCGATAGGCAGGACATGTGGCACGAATGTGGAATGAAAGGCGTGCATGGAAACTTCTTGTAGGAAAACCAGAGGGAAAACGCCCAGTTGATAGACCAAGAATGAGGTGCGAGAATAGCATTAACTATGATTTGTGGGAAGTATATTATACAGGGGATGATTGGAAAATATTAGCTCAGGATAGGGATGTATGGAGAGCTTATGCCCGCGCGGTCATGAAGCTATGGGTTCGATAGCGCCTGTGAGTTAGTTAGTTATTAGTTTACACCTGTACCTTCCCATGTAGGGATAGGATACCCTCTATCGGGAGTTATTTAACCAAGCATATATAGTTACCATTATTTCCCTACTGATATCAGCAAGTTGCATGTGGTTAAGACATCTCCTCAAAGAGGTACCTAATAGACAACTAAGTTATTACATTGATAGGAAAGGATAAGAGGCTCTAATTTAGGCTTGAGTCTTTAGCGAGCCCCAAAATCTGCAGACTTGAGACCGATGGCTCGGAGTACATCCCGGAGGATTGTCCATTGGATTTTTCCATTCTAAGAAATCCATTGACGTCTGCCGGGTTTGAACCCATTACCGTCAAGACCAAAGATATGAAAATAACCACTAGAACACAGAGATTGATTATTATTACTACTATTATTAGCTTGTTCACTCTGTACATAGATAAAAAAAAAGTGTACATAAACAAGCTATCAACCTAACTACAACTGGACTAAAGCAATATTGGAGTCTGCAGCTCCCTGGTGATATCTCTCCCTCTGCGATCTCACCCCACCCCTCCTCAAAACCATATCTTCCCTCACAACAAACCTGGCCCCTATCTCCCCTACGCATTTCGAATCAAACAAAGACAATGTGCACAACTAAAAACTCAAATGCTAAACGTGATCAATAATGCCTTTCATTACGTCATTCCCGATACTTTTGTTAATAAACCTGTTCTACAACATCCATCCCTTCTACGTCATCAATAGTTTTATATTATAACAACATATTTAGTCATGGGAATAATCTATACAGGGTGATTCATAATTCCTATTACAAACTTCTGGCGACTGTAAAGGGGAATAAGTAAATTAACATTTGATTAGGAATCCTTGCCCTGAAACGTACAATTTCCATGCAAAATAAGTTTGAAGATCAAAACATAATGGGGTGATATCGCGTGTTTTGTGTTTCAGAGTATTACTGACTTCTAGGGGTTGTACAACACCTGTCGAGTCGGAGGAAGATCTTCTTGCACGAATTCTGGCGGCAGCAGAAATTATTAATCACACACCAGGTATTTTGGGGCGTGTGTATGAAAACATGCGTCGCAGGTACATTTTGAATAACGAACAACAGGGTCGCCACGTGGAACCACACTTGTAGTACAACCTCTAGAAGTCTGTAATACTTATTCTGAAACACAAGACACGCGATATCAGCCCATTGTGTTTCGATCTTCAACCCAACTTTACATCGAAATGGCACCTTTCCGGACATGGGTTCCTTATCGAAACTTTATCTACTACGACCCCTCTACAACCCCCAGAAGTTTGTAAAGGAATTATGAATCAGCCTGTAGAAAGCATTGCCGCTATGGACCTGTTCTGACTGAAGGTATTACCCGCATTTTTAAAATTCATATTAAAGCACCGTTGAGGTTATGTAATAAGATATTAAATATAAAATTGGTACCTGGTAAGTCAGTCGTCCTCAACTAAATTATTAAACTTGAAAAAGTAGTTCCAATATGTACCTGGCCTTCTTAAAAGGAGATCTGCATCCGACAGTACTCTTGCCATCTAGTAAAACCTACAATGCACTTCCACAAACCCTATAGGAGAATAATAAATTAAATGCCACTGGCATTCAACATTTTAAAAATACATTACCGAAACTCCGTTGAGGTCAATATATTAAAATTTTAAGAAATGTAAAATAGTACCTGAGATTTCAGACGCCCTCAACAATCGGCTGTGTAGTTTTCTAGGAGACTTTTCGAAAATTTAAGTTACATCCTCAGCTTTCAGTTCAGTACCAAACTACAAGCAAAAGATGAAACTTAAGTTTTCGAAAGGCCTCCTACAAAACTACACTGCTGATTGTTCAAGGCGTCTGAGATCTCAAGTACTGGTTTATATTTGCATTCAGAACTACTAAAGGCCTGCGACAGAGCTGTAGTATGTCCCCTACTCTGTTCAAAATATACATTCAGCATATATTGGAGCAGTGGAATCGATATTGTGGAGGCATGGGAGTACCAGTCCAAGGAGGCACAATACATTCCTTATTATTTGCAGACGATCAAGTGTTGATAGCTCAGAGTCGTGAGGATGTGAAATACATGATGAGAAAACTTCTAAATGCTTTTGAAATAGGAGGATTAAGAGTAAACATGGAAAAAACTGAATATCTTGTAGTAGGAGGAAGTGGACGAGATATATCCCTATCCCAAGGAATTATTAGAGCTGTTAAAAAATTTAAATATTTGGGATCACTTATTGATGAATCAGGGAGTTGTAAAGCTGAAGTAGATAGCAGGTTAGTACAAGCACGAAGAGCCATAAAAATGTTGAATGGAGTACTGTGGAGTAGGACCATGTCAAACCACACGAAGAAGAGGATTTTGAAGTCTGTTGTGGAAAGCATAATGACTTATGGTGCTGAGGGATGGACTTTGGTAGAGGGACAAAAAACTAAGATCTTGGCAGTGGAGATGGATGGAATAAAACGCAGTGACAGCGTGTCCAGGTTGGAAAGAAGAAGAAATGAAGAAGTGAGGCAGATGATGGATATGGAGGAGACAGTGGTGGAAAGGATCGAAAGACGAGCTCTTCAGTGGTATGGCCATGTCGGAGAATGGAAGATGATAGGAGGTTCAAAATTCTTTTGGAATGGTCACATTCTGGTAGAAGGAAACGGGGCAGGCCAAGGACAACTTGGAGAGGAGGGATCCATAGATTGATGAACGACCGAGGTCTGGAGGAGGATGAATGGCGTGATCGGCAAGAATAGCGAATGGGAATACAGAGTAACCGCTGAAAAGTGGAGAGACCCTCAAAAGTAAAGTAAGTAAAATTTACTATGCAACCTGTGCGATTGAAAACAGGATCGAAGTAGGAAATGCGTCATGTGTCTAGAAGATTGACAATCCACGGCTTCCATCACAATCAGAGCTCCAATAAGATTCTGAACGATCCTAATGGCACGTGCAATAGTATATTACGATGCAAGGTTGGGAAGTGGTATTTACAGAAGCGAGGGAATAATTAAAGACCGAGCGATAGCCAGGTTTTTAATTTCCGAGATTCTGTAAAACACTTCACAAACGTGCGTTGTACATTATTTTTTGCACGATGGTGTTTTCAAAATAATAAATAATAGTAAAATAATAACATCTTTGTTGGAAATATTTGCGTTCATTACAATCAACTAACCAACTTTAACAGTGTGGGCAATGTTTATTAGTTGAAACAACAGGAGGCCAATTAGTGATAACATGGCGGCAAGTACGTATTTATTGTTTTATATAGTTTCAAGTAAAGTTCAGTTGATTTAAAATGCAGTGATTTGTTTCGTTTAATGTATATTAACACTAACTTTTGGATATTTTTTGTATGTACGTTGTTCGTAGGATACATAGAAGGCAGTGGTTTTACTTTCCACACGCGTTTTTGTAATATGTAATATTACAGTATAGTTGTCCACCGCTGTGGTCTCGAGGTAGCGTGCTGCCTTGTCACGCAGCGGGCCCGGGTTCGATTTCCGGTCGGGACAGGCTCCTGGGTGAGGTTTTTCGGGGTTTCTCCTCACCTGTAAGACAAATGTCAGGAAGCTTAGGGCCCAACGGTCCCCGAAAATCATCTGGCCATCATCATTATCATCATCATCATCCTTCACGGGTGTGGAAAGCAACGGGAAGCTACCACACCTATAATTCCCTAGTACAACTGCAAAGCATAGCATGAAAATGTTATGATTGCAGTGAAAGACCTGCCCTCGGGCAGAATTACTATGGATGAATGGACAGTATAGTTATTTTATTACAGTATAGTTATTTACGTTGGCAACCCCGAAATGTAGGAAGTTGAACTTTCAATCATGGTCGTCACTGCTGTAAGTACGACAAAACGCACTATAGCGCAAAAGAATATTTTAAAAATATTTTCATGTGAATAATTTTTATAGCTTCATACCTTCGGAATTCGATAAAAGAACGCGGTAGCTGAAGTTGGTATTACAGTTTCCAAACAACATGGTGAATTAAAATGGCTAACTTGTAGTAAACATAAATTTAATTGTAAATATGTATATCATAACCAGAAAAGTCATTACATATCCCGGTGGCATTGTAATTCTCATTGCAATAAACACATTATTCCATAATAATACAGCGGTAACCATGGAAACTATCTTCATGTTGTATTGCAGGGAAAAGATCGTGAATGAATTATTCGGAAGAAATATTTCAACAAATTGGACACAAATCGTGAGCTGTCATTAAAATATATTTTATCCCATTTTAAATACAAAATATTACGGATATTATTGAGAATGCATGTTAAAATATTTCATAATTTTAGCGACTCCATGACGCAAGCAGTTTGACACTCGCCTCTCAGAGCTGTGGTTTCGAGATCGAGTCTCGATCACTCCTTTGGGTTTCGTGGCGGACGAAACGGAGTTTCGGCAGGTTTTTCTCATGCCACAAATTGCATTCCATCATTTCTCCATATTGTCGGTAGCGGTAAACTATTGATTATGTTCCTTATCTTTGGTCTCGCGGGTTCAAACCCGAACGGGGTCGAACGATTTTTTTAGAATGGAAAAAATCCATGGTGGAAGTCCTTCGGGAGGGATTTTAAACCGAGTCTAAAGATTTTCAGGCTAGTAAAAGAACCTTAAGCCTGAATAAAGTGGCCTCTAAATAAAATTGACCGACTTCCTTCATCCTAGTAATACATTAGTCGCCTACTAGATGTCTCATTAGATTGGTATGTTGACCGCATACCATTCATGACATCTTTAGGTAAATAATGGTAACTAAATTTACCTGGGCCAGTAACCAAGTTAATTGTTTAGCATTTTGCTGTTACACCATTTTTGCACCAAACATTTTCTTGCTTTCTCCCCTAGTATTGCTGAAACTGTAGCCCATTTCTTAGGTTAGGGCACCTGCAAGGCGGTGTTACATTACCCCGATGATATGATGGGTGATAAATGATAATGAAGCGCCGGGAGAGTCCTTAATATAAATGTAACCTAATTACAGACCATGGGCAGCCACAGGAATATTTTACTTTAAAGAAAAATTCCTATGATCTGACCGGGAATCGAACCCGGGATCTCACGAACTGTAGTCAGAAAAACTGACCAGTCCATGAGGCTGCCCTGTTAGCCATTCGACATGTAGGTAGATTTCTCCTATCATCCATTTCTTTTCATCCGCCCCTGTGACAGCGTGTCAAGCGTGGTCGGCCTGTACTCTTGACGTCCACAGACCCTGTATGTAAAATGTCATTAGATATGCAATGGCATACATATGTTGTAAATCAGCGGCCCCAGTGATGGCCATTAGAATATTATATTATGTTGTTGAACAGTATTTGTAGTCTTACTAACAATACTGCTTATATAGGCTTTCATCAGTTGTTTAGTTATACATTGTATAAACCTTATATAGATAATGTGTAATGTCCTTACATAAACTTTGTATAAGAGCTGCATTACAGTACGAATAGTACTCACAATACGTCATACATTCGTCATCATTGTGACGTCAGAGCATATTACACGCAGTTTGTAACAGAAAGAAAACATCAACTAGAGTTAGAAAACGTTCAAAATATTGGGCAATTATGTACCATGAATGACCGATTTTGTGCGTACTTGGAGTTTAGATTTTAGTTTTTAATAGCGTAGTAAACTGAAATGACATCAAGAGAAAATCATATACAAAATATAATAATAATAATAATAATAATAATAATAATAATAATAATAATAATAATAATAAAATAATAATAATATAATAATAACATTAATAATAACACAAATAATAATAATAATAATAAAATTAATAATAATACTAAAGTAAAGTGACCCCACGACAGGCCCGGAGGTCCTTGGGGTAGTAGGAGGTTAAGGCTCCTACTTTTCTAGACAATCGGCACTTTATGTCAGCCGGGTTGTCAGCCCTGCGTGACGGCCGCCTTTACCCCCAGAACAAGCGTCTGGTACTCATTTCAGTTAGAGGCTGAGTTGACCGCAGGGCCATAGTGTCGCCAGAGGGTTTGGGTCAGTTTAAAAATCCTGACCCCAACGAGACTTGAACCCTCGATCCTCCGGCTTGTAGCTCAGTGCCTTAACCACTACGCCACGGCGTGCCCCCAATAATAATACTAACAAAAATAATAATAATAGCATTAATAATAATAACACAAATAATAATAATAATAATAATAATAATAAATAACATTAATAATAACAGAAATAATAATAATAATAATAATAATAATAATAATAAGAATAATAATAATAATAATAATAATAATAATAATAATAATAACAGAAATAATAATAATAGCATTAATAATAAAAACGGAAATAATAATAATATTAATAATATTGAAGAGAAGAGAAGACGAGGAAATCAACGATAGAATAAGTAGAATTTGAACATAGAATATATCAATATGTACACTTGATAAATTGTAACATTAAGTTTAGGTTAAGTAGATATAAGATAAATACTTCCATCTTATGTATATTATTATTGCATTGTATAAGAAACAAAATTAGATTAAGAAACCATAATGTAATATAACTGTAAACACCTTAGATTAAGTTTCAACTAGCCGCACTCTGTAAAAGAATAATGAATTAAATAAATAAATCACTCCTGGGGATATGGGCGTTAAGCCCGAAGAAACCCAGGGGCATAGTGGTGGGGCTCTTGAATAAAAAGATATTAAATTATAGACTAAACAGAAGATAATGGTGAAGGGAATAGTAAAATTACACAAAATAATATACATATTTATTACAAAATGAAAATATTATTAAAATGTGGACTTAACAAATGACAATAGTTATATGATCTAATACCAGCTAATATTAACAGAAGATGGAATATAATAAAATTAAAATAATATAAAATAAAATAAGTATAGCTTCCTAGTTGAATATTTACAAAATTCTGAATCCAGATGGTATGCAGTTAATGGTTTCATTGTGTCGAACTTAACGAATCAGTTAATTTGTATTTAAATAATGATAGCGATTGACAGTCCATGACATGGCTGGGAAGTGAGTTCCATGCTCTAGCCATAGATATTGTGTAAGATTCAGAATATAGAATAGTCCTGTGTTATTTTATTAGTCTCACAGGCACTTCTGTTGAAGAAGCCGGGTCTAAATTTACCGATTTTAAGGTAGGAACTAAAAATCGAATTAAAAATTGGTTATTTGAATGTCCAATGTTATACATAAGTCAATAGTTGGTACATTCGTTGAAAATGTTCTAATATGAAATTCTAGGTTATTCAATTCAATACTTCTATAAATGTAAAGATATTTTTATTTTTTTTTCAAATGCCCCAGGATTGTCTTTTGACATTCCTGGTTTCCTTCCTGGCATGGCGTACTTGTAACCCGCTTCTGAGGTTGGGGCGCCTGGAAGGCGCGGTTAAGTTGCCCTGATTATATGATGGGTGAATATGATGATGATGATAATGGTGCGCCAGGAGAGTCCCTAATCCTAAGCCTAACCTAAGATTAATATGAATGATGATGATTGCGATGGCCATATGATTTCGGCATTTGTCTTACAGGTGAGGAAAAACCCCGATAAAAACCTCACCCAGAAAGATATTTAAACATACTAAAAATAGTTGTAAACTCTAAACTCATGAAACAGTGTTGACTTACTTCAGGGAGTCCGATGTTTCAGGGTCCCCTTTCGAGGGTTATAATGATGTGATTTTCGGATCAAACCTCAAAACTATGAATCATGACTGGAATGCCAGGATAACCGGTTGCAAACTCAATGTCATAGATAAGTATTAGCATGTATAAGAATTGTAAGATAAGTCAATAGTTGGTAAATTCGTTGAAAATATTCTAATATGAAATGCTAGGTTATGCAATTAAAGTATTTTACCAATTCTATTAATATAAATATGTTTAAACACATTAAAAATATATAATTAACTAATTATTTACGATAAAATAGAATAATCCAACCAACAGTATTCTGTTTAAATATTAGTCTTATAACCCATTAAGTTCTTTAAATATTTTAGCTATCATTTTAGTTTTACAATTTCCTTTTTGCTAACATTTCCTACTATTTTGAACGTTTTCTAACACTTCTTAAAACATTGCATAAAATTCATAACAATTGGGAAACATTTTTTTAGAACCCAAGAATTTTTCGGAGTTCTTATCGTTAGATGGCAGCACATTTTCTGTAAAACATATTCTATGATATATTTGACGTAGCCTAAAGTAAAATGTAAATAAATTAACTCATACTATTTTTTTCTGTGCCTCCCTAATTAGGGGATCTCTATTTATTCTCGTCCGTGCTCATTTCTTACACGAATAATCATTAGTTTATGTTGTTTTCTTTCTCTTACAAACTGCTCGAAACATGCTCTGACGTCTTATGATGACGAATATGTGACATATTGTGTAGAAGATTGTATTGTTATATAGCTCTTGTACAACCTTTATTAGTAAGGAAATTATGCAAGATCTATATAAGGCTTATAATATTGTATAACTAATCAACTGATGAAAGCTTGTATAAGAGATTTTTATTAGTAAGGCTTGTATTTATTATATCTTCTTGTATCGTCTAAGCACATGTTTCCCCTTAACAGAGATTTAGGCGTTCTCCCCCTACAGGGAAGAATTTGAACCACACTAATTTAGTGACACTTGTTTTCGTATAGATGTCATTTGAGTGGTCCGTGGGTCAGCGTTCCGTCTCATACTGACATCTCTCAATCCAAGGTAGAACTAGGACGGGGAAATTCGTGAAAAATTGCTAAGAGGCATTTTCATTCAGACTTAAGGATCTTTTGCGAACCTGAATATCTTCAGACTCGGGACACACGGCTTCAAGTCCTTCCCGGAGGACTTGTTCCTTGGATGTTTCCATCCTAAAAATCCATCGACCCCGGCAAGGTTTGAACCCGCGACCCTTGGAACCAGAGGCAAGGAGCATAACCACTAGTCCACCGCGGCCGACTGTATTTATTATATACAAATAAAAGTCTTGAGCAGGTAGCTGTGTCAAGATGAACCTCATAAGAGGACTGTTGACTGGTATATAATATAAACCGGCAACAATGAGCAGGGGGGGCACCCTGTTACACCCGTTCTATTTTTGGTACATCTACTGTAGCATCAATGGACTTAATGCAGCTTTCTTCTTAAACAATGACTTATAAGAATAAAGCTGGGGGACCGGAATGCAATATTATATACCACGATATTATCTAACTTGTACATCTTCCTCTAAATCAATCTCACTCTTAGGTGCTATAATTGCCCGTCACCCAGCAACTGGATGAACATTTTAATTTTTTTTTTATTTTCCTTTTTGTTTGCGCGGTTTAGCAATTTTACTAACATGTTCATACTAATTATTATTTTCGATAATTGTTACTAAATATATAAGCCAGTAAATATGCATTTAATCATTGTAAAACGTTTTACTATATTATATTATGAAACTGAAAGTAAAAGTTTTATTTCCTAGCCTGTTCCGGCTCCAAATTGCTGCTCTTTCCATCTTTTCTTTGGTCTTCCCAACCTTCTTCTTCCTCATGGTGAATAATTGTATGCTGCTTTTGGTATCTGTCCTCACTCATCCTTGCTAAGTGTTCTTTCCAGTTTGTTCTGTATTTCACTACTGTTGTGTTTAATTCTTCTACTTTTAGTTGCTGTCTTATTTCTGTGTTGTATTTTGTTGTCTCTTTTTTTATATCCTGCTATTGGTCTGAGGAACTTCGTTTCAGCAGCTTGTATTCTGGCAGATTGTTATGTTGTCACCGTCCATGTTTCGGATCCATAAATAATAATAGCAACTGCCATTGTCCTGCAGTTTGTTATTTATATCTGTTTTTTATTTGTTATACAATTAATGTAATTTCATCGTAAATAATGATATATGTAATACTTGGTTATTTTATAATAGCTTAATAATAACAACAATATTAATAGGCCTAACAATATTTTTTATTATTTCGGAATTCATGAACGCGGTGGACTAGTGGTTATGCTCCTTGCCTCTGGTCCCCAGGGTCGCGAGACCAAACCCGGCCGTGGTCGATGATTTTTTAGGATGGAAAAATCCAAGGAACAAGTCCTCCGGGATGGTCTTATGCCATCCTAAAAAAATCCATCGACCCCGGCCGGGTTTGAACCCGCGACCCCCGGGACCAGAAGCAAGGAGATTACCACTTGTGCACGTCACTGTAGTTTATTAAGAATTTTAGTCCATTCTTAGATTGTTCGCTAGTTGTTTCCACTTGTTCCTGTTGCGGGCTACTATGTAATAATTTTGTTTGTTGTAATTTAAATGTAAGACCATCTATGATTTTTCTAATGTGATTTGAATGGTATACAAGGCTTTAAGGCCTGAACTCTGCCACGTAAAATAAATAAATTATTATTATTATTATTATTATTATTATTATTATTATTATTATTATTATTATTATTATTATTATTATTATTATTATTATTATTATTATTATTATTATTATTATTATGGTATGGACACTTCATGAGAATGGAAGAAGGTAGAATACCAAACAAAATCCTCGATTGGAAAGATAAAGGAAGAAGTGCAAGAGGCAGACCTTGAGAACGTTGGATATATGGAGTAAGGAGAAGTATGGAAACTAGAGATTTAATATAAGAAGATGCTTTAGACAGGAACCTCTGGCGACAAATTACTTTTTGGTCGAAGGAGGAAGACTGTATTGTGGAAAATTCCTAATAAAAATATTATGATTATTATTATTATTACTTTATTATTATTTTTATTATTATTATTACCATTAGTACTATTACCATATTTATTATTACTAGTACTATTATTGTTATTATTATTATTATTATTATTATTATTATTATTATCGTTGTCATTATCATTTACATTATTATTATTATTATTATTATTATTATTATTATTATTATTATTATTATTATTATTATTATTATTATTATTATTATTGTTGTAATTATTATTATTATTATTATTATTATTATTATTATTATTATTAAATTAAGGGAACTTTGTGAATGTTACTTTGTGAATGATAGTTTATAAGCCTGTAGTCAATTATGTACATTTTTAAAACCCTCCTTAATTACTAAGATTGGTTAGAGAAAACCCTCAATGATGAGGAAAATTCTCAAAATGAAAATAATAATAATAATAATTATTATTATTATTATCATTATTATTACTATTATTATTATTATTATTACTATTACTACTATTAAAAATTAAGTTCGTCTAGTAACTCCTTACAAAGGAGAGACAATGTGCTACGCCATTAAGAATTAATAGTATTATTATTATTATTATTATTATTATTATTATTATTACTACTACTACTACTATTAAAAATTAAGTTGATCTAGTAACTCCTTACAAAGGAGAGACTATGGCTCAACAATGTGCTACGCCATTATGGATTAATATTATTATTGTTGTTATTATTATTATTATTGTTAATAATATTATTATTTTATTATTATTATTTTTATTATTATTCGCCTGTGTATTCATCTCTATTTGGTCCAAAAATGTTTCTAACAACTTTATTCTCAAATACTCTTAATCTTTACTCCTCCCGTTTAATAAGAGCCATTTTTAAAATGAACTCAATGTTTTAAGATATCTAGGAAATACACATATATTTTCACAGCTAAACATATCCTTAATTAACAAAAAATGTAATTATATTACGCATTAGTGTCAGATATATACTTTTATTACAAGTTACCTTTTCTCTCTTCATAATCTTCTAATCTACTTAATAATTAATGTAACTTCAAGTTACGTTTACTTTCTTACCTTTTTTGAAGCGTTGCCATGTTAGTAGGACAGAAGATTCACAGCTTAATATTACACACAAATTTACACCACACCATGATAAGAAAACTCACACCAATAACTCACAATTAAAGTTAATTTACTTGATTATTCATTCGTTGAAAAAAGTCCACGTAATATCAGTTTTAAAGAGAAGCGGAAATGAAGTAAAGAACCGATCTGTCCCGCGCGCGCCACGCTAACTAATGCTCCACTACTGTAGTCAATTCAACCTTGAGGGATTACCTCTTGTGTGAAAACAACTGCTTGCAAACACTGTGCAAACAGTGGTAAGACATTTTTCAAGCAAAACGGCGTTTATAGGAATTTAATTATTTTTAACATTATTATTTACGTTTCACTGATAACCTGAAAACAAAAGAAAAATGGATCCATGTTAGAATTTAAAAATAAAAGACAAACTTTTTAAATAGATTTAATATTATATTAAAATTATATTAAAAAAACCAACGTTGTACATCGCCACGTAGGCAACTACACTAAGTTGTGTATTACGAAGGCAACAAAATTATAGGCCTACATTATTAGCGAATTCGAAAGGAATGAATCTATTTAGATTTTTCTGATGGAAAATACTATACAGAACTTCACCGATCCTACGTAATAAACACCAAAAGTGACCATGACCAGAAAAAAAAAATATATGTAGGCGACTCCGTGGGGCAAAAGGTTAGACACTCGCCTCTCACTGCTGGAGTCTGGAGATCGAGTTTCGATCACTCCATGTGGGTTTCGTGGTGGACGAAACGAAGCTTGGACGGGATTTTCTCGGAGTTTTCTACCGTTTTTCCCTGCAACAATTTCATTGCGCTATTTCTCCATATTCGTCTCAACCCTTTCGTTTCATTTCTTTCATCTGCTCCTGTGATGGTGTGTCAGGCGTGGTCGGCCGGCATCCTTGTCATTCACAGACCTCTATATAGGGGCTTCATCTCATCTTATCCGTCGATCCGACTCTGAGTTGGACACGAGTTCAGGCTATATATATATATATATATATATATATATATATATATAGCCTATGTCCACCGCTGTGGTCTCGAGGTAGCGTGTTGCCTTGTTGTGATTATCGGTCGGGACAGGCTCCTGGATGAGGTTTTTTCCCGGGTTTTCCTCACCTGTAAGACAAATGTCAGGAAGCTTAGGGCCCAACGGTCCCCGAAAATCGTCCGACTATCGTTACCATCCTTATTATCATCATCCTGCACCGGTGTGGTCAACCTGAAGCTATCATCATCATCATAGTACATTCACGAATTTAGGCCATTTGTTGACCTGTTTCGGCCTCAAGAGAAACACCATCCAGAAGTCTTTTGAGTGGACGTCCTGGTCTTCTTCTTCCTGCGGGTTGATATCTTAACATTAGTTTGGGTATTCTGTGATCTTCCATTCGATGAACATGTTGTATCCATCTTGACTTATAATCAGAAATTTTGTTTTCTAAAGATTCCATGTGTAATTCTTCTAAGATGTCTTCATTTTTTTTGTGATCTAGTAGTGTGTATCCTGCAGTCCTCCGAAGATATCTCATTTCAGCAGATCTAAGTCTCTGTATATCCTTCTGTTTCAACGTCCATACTTCGCTACCATACAAAAGAGTTGGAAGAGCCAGTGTTTTATACACTTTCAGTCTTGAATGCTTTTGGACTAACTGTGGCTTGAAGATAGAATTTATTAACCCTAAAATTCTTAAAAATTTAGATATTTTTGCATTTACATCCTTTTCTTCTTCATATGAGATATTGCATCCTAGATATGTAAAATTATTCACCTGCTCCAAAATTTTATTGTCCAGTACAATTTTACTTCTGACAGGATCTACACCTTGAAATGCCATAATTTTTGTTTTTTCTGTAGATATCTTTAATCCATATTCTTCTGTAATTTTGTTAAGTTCATACAGACCTTTCTGTAGATTATCTTCGGAATTTGCCATTATTATTTGGTCATCTGCAAACAATAGGGTGTTTAATTTTCTATTTTCTGATATTCTTATTCCAAATTTATATGTTTTGTTCCAGCAACATATTACTTCATTGATATAAATTGCAAAGAGTGTTGGGGATAGGGGGCAGCCTTGTCTCACACCACGATTTATAATTCCTTCTTCAGAAAATCTGTTATTTAATTTAATCTTTATGGTGTTGTCTTTGTAAATATTTTGTATGTTCTGCCGAAGTAAATTTGGTATATTTCTGTCTTCCAATATATTTAAGAGTTTTGATCTCTTGACTGTGTCGAATGCTTTTTCAAAATCTATGAAAGCAAAATGTGTTTCTAAGTTGAATTCTCTTCTTTTTTCAAGCAATAGTTTAACAGAAAATGCTGAATCAATACAAGATCGTCCTTTCCTAAATCCATTTTGACATTCCATAAGGAATTTTTCACTGAAACTTTTCAATTTTCCATTTAAAATGTCTGCATAAATTTTGTAGCATGTGTTTAACAAACTGATTCCCCTATAATTATTATAAAAGTCTTTGGACTGACAATAGCTATGAAGATACAATTTTGCGAAATAATAATGAGACAGATTCCATAATATCATTGGAAGAATTGAACAATAGTTTAAAGAAATTAAAAAATGGGAAGGCAACTGGCACAGATGGCTTGAATTCAGAATTGTACAAATATGCAGGCAAACAGTTCCATGAAAGACTGTTGTCCTTCTTTAATAATGTATTCAAAAATGCAGATATACCACAAGAATGGAAGACAAGCATTGTTATACCCCTGTTCAAGAAACCTGAAGCTATCACGCCTATAATTCCCTAGTAAAGCTGCAAAGCATGGTATGAAAATGCTATGATTGCAGTGAAAGACCTGCCCTCGGGCAGAATTACTGTGGATGTGTAACGTAACTGCGCCTTTCAGGTGCCCCAACCTAAGAAATGGATTACAATTCCGCCAATGCCAGGGGAGAAAGCCAGAAATGTCATAAAACACAAACTGGTGGTATTAGAGAAGAAATAAAGCTATTTGTTACATAAATACGTAAAACCTTGCCTTGATAAAGGGAGAGAATGGGATAAATCAAAATACTCAGAAACAACCATGAGCAACCTGTGGAAAACTGGTATATTCCATTCTGTATACTGTATTTGTAATAACTGTTTAGAGGATAAGGATATATGGAACGTGCTGTGATTGGACAGAGCTAATCAGTAGCCGAGTAGCATTAACTCTGTGAATCTCGATAAAAGAAGTAAATGTCCCGCACGCTCCGGATGTCAACCAATTTAATCAAGTCAACTCCTAGTGCCGCCGCCATATTATTTGGAAAGGATCAACTCAGGGTTTATGTGTTGCCTTAAAAAGGATTCTGACTCCTACATTACACTTGTCCGTGCAAAAATGGTCTTACTCCAAATTCAATTATTTACTTCATTCCATTTTATTTCATGAAAGATCTTTACTCTTAAAATTCTGATTTAAAGATAGTATATCCATTCCACTGAAATTCCATTAATGGAACACAATTTATAATAATAATAATAATAATAATAATAATAATAATAATAATAATAATAATAATAATAATAATAATAAACCTGACAAATGTTTCACTACATGCCATAGAGGAGAAAAAGCTACTGGAAGATCTCATAGTAGATGATTGGAGACCGTAACGTCAGTACGCCTACTACCACTACTTATTATTATTATTATTATTATTATTATTATTATTATTATTATTATTATTATTATTATTATTATTATTATTATTATTATTATGCTGTACTTTTACCTCAACTAAAAAAAGTAGAAAATATTGTACAAAATTGCAATAATTTTATCTTCTTTATTCATTGTTTACAGATCATCAAATAATTTTTGCAGGGGATGAAGATGATATGAAATATATGATAAATAAATTAATGGAAGAATATAAAAAATGGGGACTGAATATAAATTTACAGAAAACAGAATATGTGTTTGGGAAAGGATGTGGATGACCTCATACTTGAAACAGGGAAAATAAAAAAATGTGAATTTTTTAAATATCTTGGGTCAATAATTACAAGTTTCGGTACCTGTGAGAGAGATGTACAGACTAAAATTACAATGGCAAAAAATGCAACTAAGACATTACATGGAGTAATTTGGAACAAAAATATTACAAAGGAAACTAAAATGAAAATTTATAAGAGCATAATACAGAATATTTTGTCATATGGAAGCGAAACTTGGTCTTTGACGGAATTACAAAAGAATAAAATTAGAACAGTTGAATTCGATTATTTTAGAAGAAGCCTCCAAAAAACAAGACAGGATAAAATATGAAATGAATTCCTTTGGAGAGAAATGAAGGTCACCACATCTGTTGTTAAGAGGATTGAAAATCAAACGCTTAAATGGTATGGCCATGTACAAAGAATGGAAAATGAAAGATGGCCAAAAAATATATACCAATGGTCACCCCGTGGAAGAAATAAACGTGGTAAACCAACATGGAAATGGTAAACCTACGTTAGAACAATAATGGAAAATAGGAATTTGGAAGAGGGAGATTGGAATGATAGAGATAAATGGAAACTGAAGACGGCAAACCTATAAGTGGGGGAAAGCCGATGAAGAAGAAGAAGAAGAAGAAGAAGAAGAGAAGATTCATTGTTACCTATGCAACTTATTAATAATAATACAGAAATAATAATAATAATAATAATAATAATAATAATAATAATAATAATAATAATAATAATAATGATAGATAGATAGATCATCTTATTTAATTACTCACTGGCACTATCGAACCCGTAGGTTCATAGCCGCGCGAACATAAGCTCTCCATACATCCCTATCCTGAGCTAATGCTTTCCAATCATTCCCTGTATAATCTACTTCCCTCACATCATGGTTAATGTTATTCTCCCACCTCATTCTTGGTCTACCAATTGGGCGTTTTCCCTCTGGCTTTCCTACAAGAAGATTCCATGCAAGTCTTTCACTCCCCATACGTGCAACATGTCCTGCCCATCGCAGTCTACGAGACTTAACTGTTCTTATTATATATGTTTTCCTATAGATAGATCATCTATTTATTATTTTTGACACCGTCCAATTCCTAATAGCCAATTTTGTTGGTCCATCCAATCTCCTGGTTGTTGATGTTTCTCCTTCATGTATAAATACGTATAATAATAATAACAATAATAATAATAATAATAATAATAATAATAATACATTTTTGTTTCCAGAAATCTGTAGATTTTCCTCAACGAAATAAAAGTACAAAATAGCAGGCTATATAAAGTGTTTATTAATTTAATCTACTTCCTCCATATTTTCCCTAACCAACTAAATACAAAATATTTACTGCACTCCTTCAGTTTAATTTTTCTAAGAGAAGTTCCCATACCCGTATTTCATTACCCATTCGTTGCCACAGCTCCTAAATATTGCAGTATGCAAAACTTTATTGTCCCATAACTATTGATAGGTTTTCTCCATTCACCTCTCTCTTTGCCTCTCTTTGGTCCAAATATTATCCTAAGAACTTCTCTAAGGTTTCTCTCGTAATCTTTTCTCCTCTCTTAAAATAAGAAACCGTGTTTCTCACCCAATATAACTGGAAGAATAACCGTTTTATATAAGCCTATATTTTTAGTTTAATGTTTTTTTAGAGGAGTTGGAAAGAAAAGAGTGCTTGTACTGTATAAGAGAAATTCCCAAGACATATGATTTAGTTATCAAAAGTAATATATTTTATTTCACCGTCATCATGGACTTATTTAGGTATAGGTCGTTTGAACTTGTTCCTACGAGATCTCAAGATGTGGAGGTCAGTCCATCTTAATTTTGGTCTTCCTTTATCTCGAAGTCTTTTAGGTTGATACTGCAAATGCCAATTCAGGACACCAAGATGGGTACATGCTTTGAACATGTAACAAAATGGTTTAATAATTCTAAATGTCTTCAACTATATTTTGAACTTTTAATTTACTGCGCACATCTGTATTTGTCGGTCCAGGTGGATAAGTGACAGCCCCACCACTGGACTTACCTACCTTAGGCTGTTAACAATCCAAGATAAAATTGTATTATTCGAATTGGTCTCAAGACAAAAGACAGTGATATCCAGGCTACAACATGTTAGAAATATTATGTATTTATTTAAATGCAGTGGCTTTTGAAATGTTTCATTAGCCAATAATGACTGAGGAAAACAAACAATAGCAATAACAAACAATAACAAGAAAGATTATAAAATGTTCATCATCTTTTCCCTGGCTTCCCAGTATCTGTCAACGAAATTGTTGGTTGTTAGGGTTGGGCAAGTTCGGATGTGATCAGCATCCATATCTTCTATAGTGTTGCAGAGGATACATTGTTTTAATAATAATAATAATAATAATAATAGCTTTATTTTATCTGGCAGAGTTAACACCTTAAGGCCTTGTCTACCACTCAACCAGGTTTAAAAAAGTACAAACAAAAAAAAATAGTCTTAAATCTAAATTACAATAAATATATATAAACGATTACAAGTTATGAATACAATACAATTAATATTTATAATGTAATTTGATTTACTCTAAATTTAACGAATTAAATATATAATATGTACAAGATATATAAAAAACGAGGAAAAGATTAATGACATAGTATAAAATTAAATAAATAGAGAAAAATTAATTATTAGACAACAGGTAACTGTATAAGCGTGACTTAAAGGTACCAAGTGTGCGGCAACCCCTGATATCTTGAGGAAGGAGATTCCAGGAGCGGGCAGAGGCTACTGTGAAGGAAGTAGAATAGGAGTAAGTGCTATGAAGAGGAATTGTTAGCAGACTGCTATCTTGTGACCTAGTGTCAATATTGTGGTAAGAGGATAACTTCTCAAATCTGGACGCCAGGGAAGTAGGGATGTAGGAATTCAGAAGCTTGAAAAGTAGTGAAAGAGAGTGCAATTTACGTCTGTCAGTAAGACGGAGCCAAGAGAGGTTATTAAAGTGTTCGGAAATATGGTCATAACGGCGGATATTGAAAATGAATCGAACGCAAGCATTATGAACACGCTGCAGTCTCTGCGACAAGTCAACAAGACATTGTTAAGTTGGTAGAAGACCGAGGCGATGAAGGTGTTTACCCAGGCAGTCGTGCGAAATATTATGTATATTAGAGAAGAAATGGATGCATAAGAGACTGTTATCGATAGGATAACAAAGAGAGCTTTACAGTGGTATGGACATGTACAACGGATGTCGGAAGACCAGTGGCCTAAACAGGTGTTGGATTGGATGGTACCAGGCAGAAGGAAGAGGGGGAGAAGCAGAAGAATGTAGTATCAGGGAATACATGATGACACGATGAAAGGTGTATGGAAGAAGGATAATGGAAAGACAGCAATCTCTGGAAAACAGGAATTAAGGGCTACTTTCTTACTCACTGGCACTATCGAACCCATAGGTTCATGGCCGCGCGGACATAAACTCTCCATACATCCCTATCCTGAGCTAATGCTTTGCAATCATTCCCTGTATAATCCACTTCCCTCAAATCATAGTTAATGTTATTCTCCCACCTCATTCTTGGTCTACCAATTCGGCGTTTTCCCTCTGGCTTCCCTACAAGAAGCTTCCATGCAAGTCTTTCACTCCCCATACGTGCAACATGTCCTGCCCATCGCAGTCTACGAGACTTAACTGTTCTTATTATATTTGGCTTCCTATAAAGACCATGTAGTTCATTGTTAAGTAGTCTTCTCCATTCACCTGTCTATTCATCTCTCTTTGGTCCAAAAATGTTCCTATGTACTTTATTCTCAAATACTTGTAATCTCCTTTCCTCCCTTAAAGTAAGAGTCCATGTTTCGCATCCATATAATGTAACTGGTAGAATAATAGTTTTATATATTTTCAGTTTAACGTTTTTTAAAAGGAGTTGGGACATCAAGAGTCTCTGCAATGCATAATAGCACGCATTTCCAGAATTGAGCCTATGTTTCATTTCTTTGTGCAAAAGTCGAAAGCCTGTATTAAATATTATGAAGTTAAGACAAAAAAAGAGACAGGACGGATATATATTACGTAAACTAACAAAATCAGAACATAAATTGGACTTCCTGAGCGATATCTTAATTCAGCGGATTCTTGAACGATTATTTTTTTCCCTATAAATTTTGAAAATTTTCGGAAATTTCCTTTTAAAATCGTGCGGTTATTAAAGTGAAAGATACGAGAATACAAGATTAGATAACGGATTGAGAAGGTTATTTATGTTACATTTTGTGTCGTCATTAAATATATTATCTTCTTCCGCTACGTCCTTATCTTTTCAATTCACACAGCCATCGCTGCAGCTGGTATTTTGCGTCATATCAGCAGCGAAACTTGCAACATCTTATCTCAGAGATAAGCGCAATTCAATGTACCCCAATTTTTGTCATGGTGCTCAGTTCTTATAGTCAATTCTCTCTATTCTAGTCCATATAAAATATTCTGATATTTACTGGATATTAGCCTAACTTATTTCTAAAAAAAAATATTGCATAGGAACTGAGAACAGTAAGCAAACTCCACAAGTCTAATTTATTGTCTGTTTTCGTCGGCATATCTTTATATATCCATCCATAGTAATTCTGTCCGAGGGCAGGTCTTTCACTGCAATCATTGCATTTTCATGCTTTGCTTTGCAGCTTTACTATGGAATTATAGGTGTGGTAGCTTCCCGTTACTTTCCACACCGGTGAAGGATGATGATGATAATGATAAGGATGATGATAATGGCTGGATGATTTTCGGGGACCGTTGGGCCCTACGCTTTCTGACATTTGTCTATCAGGTGAGGAAAACCCCGAAAAAAAGCTCACCCAGGAGCCTGTCAGGACCGGGAAATCGAACCCGGGACCGCTGCGTGACAAGACAGCACGCTAGCTCGACACCACAGCTGTGACTTTATATGTATATATATATATATATATATATATATATATATATATAATTAAATGTTTGACATTGAGCAATGCAAGCTTAATATGAGATAAGAAAGAATGATTGGATGGGATTTGAACCCAACCCTCTAGATGATACCGCAGTGCGCTACCGATTACGCCACCAAGCAAATCTAGTACAAAGACCGCTGTGGTCTCGAAGTAGCGTGCTGTCTTGTCACGCAGCGGGCCCGGGTTCGATTCCCGGTCGGGACAGGCTCCTGGGTGAGGTTTTTTTCGGGGTTTTTCCTCACCTGTAAGACAAATGTCAAGAAGCTTAGGGCCCAACGGTCCCCAAAAATCATCCGACGATCATCATCCTTACCATTATTATCATCATCCTTCACCGGTGTGGAAAGCAACGGTAAGCTACCACACCTACAATTCCCTAGTAAAGCTGCAAAGCATAGCATGAAGGAACTGCCTTCGGACAGAATTACTGTGGATGGATGGATATATATATATATATATATATATATATATATATATAATTCTTCTGTACGTGTATATATCTCCTAAATGATTGAACCATGGACCAATTTTGATAAAATTGTTTATGTGTGCTTGAGTGAATCCCTGGATGGTTTAGATTCGCAATTGAGCCCTCTAAAACCATTAGGTGTAGAAGTTCACCTGAAGTGAAGATTTAAAAATCGCTCTAGCGCTCACAAATAGCAGTCCATCCAAATAATACCTTAGTTGTCTAGAAAATATCTCACTGAGGTGATGAGATAACCACATGTCACTCATTGACATATATATGTAAATAAGCATAAATAAATTAGCTTGCATAAGAAACTCCCGCTAGCAAGCATCCTAATCCCGATGCAGGAAGTAGGCCTATGGGGTATATAGGTGTTACATACATACCGTTTCCCATAAACACTCCTCAGATATTGAGTTCTACGTTCTGCAACGCGGGTTCATAAGACGTAGAATGAGTTAGCTGTGATAAGTTTTCATGACACTCTTGTATGAAGAAGAAAAGATTCAATAAGGAATAACTCCAAACTAGACAAAAAAACTCCAGAACATAAAGCTTGAAATAATCGCGCCATCTACTTTCACATCACGTACTGGTCATTCTGTTTTCTATAACACTATGTGACAAGCCATCTATACACCAGAGACACATTCTTAATCCAAAAATTCATTTTCAAGACTTTACTATGTTATCTACATAAAAATAACTACTCTACATCTTTATGCTACGTTTCATTACGCTCTGGTACTACGTTCCTAAAACATGAATATAACGAATTCAATATAGTCTGTGACAATAAGTTTCCTCTCGAGTGGAACATGTACGAATACATTGTTGTTAAGAAAAATACAGGGAGATCCCGAAAAGTTGGGGAACGCTGGCTTACAATACTAAGCTATGATATCACCAAGTTTATCACGTTTTTTTACCAAATTTTGAAGGAATGAAGCTATTGAGGTTGTTCTCAAGAAAAGGTCTTTGAAAAATGTTTACAGATCTTCTCTCATCCTACGTAGTAGACACCGAAGATGATCATGACCAAAATGTGTATATATATTATTGTTGTTGTTATTATTATTATTATTATTATTATTATTATTATTATTATTATTATTTTGATTGCGGATGAGCCCATGTAGGGCTACGCAAAGTTCTTAGAGGCGTTTCGTTTGAGCCCAAATTTCTTTCATTCTTTTGCTATGAGCTTTTTTCTATCGTCTATCCAAGTTGTTCCAGTTTTTTTTTTTTTTTCGGTGTGTCCTCTTGGTCAACTTGCCACTTATTTACCTTAATTCTAAATATATCTCTGTTTGGGATATCTTCTTTAGTAATTCCTGCCAATCTTAAGTCCTTTTTGACTTCATCAATCCACTTCATAGTATCCACTGGAGCTTTACTTCTGTTTTCATAGAATTCTATTATCTGTTTTATAAGCCTATTTGAGTTCGTTCGTTTTAATATGACCATACAATTTTAACCTTCATTTTCTAATATCACTATGAATGTCTGTATATATTTTTATTTCCTTTTTACTTCTGAGTCTAAATGCTTCACCTATTACTTGTGGACCTTAAACTTTTCCTATAATTTTGCATTCTTTTTTCACTATATTTTCGATATCTTTTTTTCTGTTCAAAATTAATGTTTCTGCTCCATAGAGGCACTCTTGTTTAATTACAGTGTTAGAGTGTCGTTAGTTTGTATATAAAGGTATGCATTTTTTATTATAAGTGTTGTGAGTAAGCCGAAATGCTGTTTCCATTTTTTGGCATCTACTTTCATTGGCTTTAGTTTCAATTCCATTTTCCTGAATTATTTCACCAAGATATTTAAATTGTGAAACTCGTTTAATTTTTCCACATTTGGTTTCCAGGTATTTTGGTGCTTGTTTATTGCATGAAATATATTCCGTTTTTTCAAAAGAAATCTGCAGACCAACTTTCTCTGCAATGTCATTTAATAATTCAATCTGTTTTTGTGCTGTTACAACGTCACGGGTTAAGATTGCTAGATCATCAGCATATGCTAGGCAATCAATCTTCAATTTTCCTCTTCCTGATATGATTGGTTGATTACATTTAAAAATTGTTTTCTGTTTACGCCATTCTTGTATTACTTTATCAAGAACACAATTGAAGTGTAGTGGAGAAAGTCCATCTCCTTGTCTTACTCCTGTCTTAATTTGAAAGGATTCAGAAATTTCCCCCATGAATTTAACTTTAGTCCTTGTATCTGTTAGTGTCTGTCTAATAAGTGCAAAAGTTTTACGGTCTAAACCTTGTTCTTTCATAGTAATATAATGTACGGTTAAAAACTATAATATAGTTACCTTGTAGGTCCGTCTCCTCAACTTAAGTTATTTTAAAACTCTGTAGGCCTTTCGGGACTAGTCCCATCATCAGCAGAATGCATTAGGTCCGTTCTTGTTGACCCTTGTTGAAGCACTGACTTGGTTGTGAGAATTTAGTACAGAGGATTGTGCGGATTAAGTGTGTATTCATTGAGAATCAGGTTGCTGTTGATTTCTCTTAGGATTGCGATTTCCTCCAGTATATTTATTCTCATTGGAATGTTTTCTCTATGTACTATTGTGAGGGTGTTATTGATGTTATGCATATGGTGTCCAGCTTGAATTACATGTTTTGCGTAACTTGATTTTCCTCCATTGTAAACGAAATCTCTGAAATGTTCCTTGAATCTAATGTTGAAGCTTCTGTTAGTTGTTCTTTCAATATTTCAAATAGTGATTCTCGGTCAACCGAATCGTAAGCTTTTTTAAAGTCAACAAATATACACACTAAGTCATTGCTACAAATTCTCTGGTGTCTAAGGATTAGCTTAAGGTTCAGGATTTGTTCTGGACATGATCTGCCTGGTCTGAATCCTGCTTGATATTATTATTATTATTATTATTATTATTAATATATTATTATTATTATTATTATTATTATTATTATTATTATTATATTATTATTATTATTATTATTATTATTATTGCCATGGCCGGTCCCAAGCCCGGATGAGAAAGGAGGAGGGGGAGGAGTAACAACCTCGTTAAAAAACCAGGGTTTAGTTGGCTCCGACTGATAGTACTCTGTAAGGGTCTCTAGCCAGGTTTACGGTGAAGACCTCAACGGCAGAGTCGGCGCAGAAGGAGTCCTTCATCACGGCGGATCTGGCGGAAGAGGCAACCCTATCTCTAAGGGAAATAGAGAAACGCTGCCTTGCGGTGAAGAGGGATCTTCAAAGGCTATGGGAGGAAAACCCAGACAGAAATTTTCCTGGTCCTCCAGGTTGGGGGTTTATGCTGTGGGCCAGCTCCCGACACATTAGAAAAAAAAACAAAATGCTAAAAGACCAAATCAATCACAGCCGGACAGCCGTAGGCTTTGGAGGTTTGGCACGGGAAGACGGTAGCAGCTGTAAAAACCCGAAGATAGAGAGAGATAGATTATTATTATTATTATTATTATATTATTATTATTATTATTATTATTATTATTATTATTATTATTATTATTATTATTATATTACAAGTACTTCTAGCGGAGAATGAAGATGATTTGCAGAGATCGGTGTTTAAATTGCAGAATACCCTGGAAAAATACAACATGAAAATATCTGAAAATAAAACCAAATCCATGGCAATCACTGGAAAGGGACTTTCGAGAGTAAAAATAATAATAATAAATAATAAACCAATAGAACAAGTAACACACTTTAATTATTTAGGTAATAATATATCACAGTTTCATAATCAAAAAGATGTGGAAACAAATTTAGAAAAATATAACAGATTAAATGGTATAATTAGGAGAAATTTTGGAAAACAAATGAGGAAAGAAATCCAATTGAGATTTCATAATGCCATAGCCAAACCTGCTCTACTATACGGAAGTGAATGCTGGACACTTCGAACAAAAGATAAATCCCGCATTAATAGTTCACAAATGAGATTCCTCCGATCATTAACTGGAGTAACTTTAAGGGATAGAATGAAAAGTGATGAGATAAGGGTGCAGTGGAATAGTAGGGAAATGGTTGAACATATACAAAATTATCAGATTAAATGGTTCCAACACGTCCAGAGAATGTCAAATTCCCGTTTACCAAAGATGATTTACCACCTCAACCCTAAAGGCAAAAGAGACCTCGGAAGACCCTTCAACCGATGGAAAGATCAGTTTTTGTAGTCGCAGAACGGGCATCATCACCCAATACTGCATTCGGAAGAAGAAGAAGATTATTATTATTATTATTATTATTATTATTATTATTATTATTATTATAACCAATATCTGCATTCCTTCAGAATTCCCTAAAAGAACCTGATTTTAGATTTTAAAATACTAAAACTGGAGACATTGTTAACATAGTGGAGCCTTTGCAGTGATGAACTCTGGGAAGTGTAGTGTACGGTGACAGGTTACAGAATCCAGTTACCCACGTTTGAGTATCACGATCCAATGAATTGGAACCTGATGACGTACATCGTGCCACAAGCACATGTGGAATCAGTTTCATTGTACTTCAATTGTAAATTCCAAAATCACAGATATCTCTAGAAATAATCAACATTCAGTTTTTATGTGTTCAAAATTTGTATAATCAACGTTTATAAGATTCATGATGCCTTCCGTTGAGATATTATTCAAAATTAAAATATAAAATTATGGAATATTCACCTGGAAGGTCCGTCTCCTCAACTTAATTAATCATTTAACTGTAGCGCTTTCGGGACTTGTCCCATCATCGGCAGGATTCAAAACTGGTGTTTCACGAAAGGTCTGGTAGAGGGAGTTACATGTATTGGGTTCGTTTTCGTTTATCAGGTTGTCGTTGTGAGCTGCTTTCATGATTTCCATCTCTTCGAGTACGTCTTGTGTGAATGAGACAAAAAAAAAAAGGTTAACAAAGGTAAAAAGTACTCGAAGAGATGGAAATCATGAAAGCAGCTCACAACAAATACCATCTGATAAACGAAAACGAACCCAATACTGACATATTTTACTGAAGTACGTAACGATATACTTTTTTCCAGGCCAGGTTGCCAGCCTGACGCCTAACCCCCAGACACGGAGGACCTGGGTTTTTTTTTTTTTTTTTTTTTGGGTTTGCTCTCTTAGCCGACAGGTCTCAGTTTTAAGGCGCTGAGAACTCGCCTTTCGTCCCATCCTGTTAGCTACAGTCTGTTACGACTGCAGTCAGGGAGCACGACGAGAACGTAGGACTTGCTGGCAGAGCTGCTAAAAAAGTCGCAGTGACATTACTCGAGATTTATTAAGGTATACATAGTCGGCATCTGTACCCTTCTCGAGGCCGTACCAACCATTTGCTCCCCCATCTGTTGTTAAGAGGATTGAAAATCAAACACTTAAATGGTATGGCCATGTACAAAGAATGGAAAATGAAAGATGGTCAAAAAATATATACCAATGGTCACCCCCTGGAAGAAATAAACGTGGCAGACCAAGATGGAAATGGAAAACCTACGTCAGAACTATAATGGATGATGGGAATTTGGAAGAGGGAGATTGGAATGATAGAGATAAATGGAAACTGAAGACAGCAAACCTATAAGTGGGGGAAAGCCGAAGAAGAAGAGAGAACCCAATACATGTAACCCCCTCTACCAGATCTTCAGTGAAACACCAGTTTTGAATTCTCCCGATGATGGGACAAGTCCCGAAAGCGCTATAGTTAAATAATTAATTAAGTTGAGGAGACGGACCTTTCAGGTGAATATTCCATAATTTTATATTTTAATTTTAAAATTTGTATAACAAGAATTTCGATGAGGTTACTTCGTACGATAAAAGGCTGACAAGAAATGAAGATACAAGAGATGAATTGAACATACACAACTTAAATGAGAAAATAGAGGAATATAAAGACAAGTGGAGAGCCCACCTGGATCGTATGAATAACGAAAGAATCCCAGCACTAGCTTATAAATATCAACTTCAAGGAAGAAAAGATGTGGGACGTCTGAGGAAAAGATGGTTCTAACAGTATGAAGACAGAACACGCAAGATTGCCTAATCCCTGCAAGTAAGATGATGATGAAGAATTTCAAGAAATGAAGAAGTCAGAAACAGCACAATAAGGAAAATTATGCAAGTTGAAAACAAATATTAGGAAAAGTAGAACAAAACGTTTCAACGGTATGGACACCTCACAAGAATGAAAGAAGAGAGAATACCAAAGAAGATCCTTAATTGGAAAGCTAATGGAAGAAGAGGAACAGAAAACGATGGATGGATAGAGTGAAGATAAGTATGGAAGCTAGAGATTTGAGGGAAGAAGATGCTTTAGAACACAATCTGCCAGAATACAAGCTGCTGAAATGAGATTCCTCAGACCAATAGCAGGATATCACAGAATAGACAAAAAACTTAAGACAGAAATAAGACAACAACTAAAAGTAGAGGAACTAAACACAACAATAGTGAAATACAGAACAAACTGGAAAGAACGCTTGGCAAGGATGACTGAGAATAGAATACCAAAAGCAGCATAAAGCTATTCACCACGAGGAAGAAGAATTATGGGAAGACCAAAGAAAAGATGGAAAGAGCAGCAATTTGGAGCCGGAACATGCTAGTAAATAAGCCTAAACCGTGAAGAAGAAGAAGAAGAAGAAGAAGAAGAAGATGCTTTAGATAGGAATCTCTGGTGACAAATCACTCTGGGTTGAAGGAAAAACACTGTATTGTGGAATATTTCTAAATAAAAATTATTATTATTATTATTATTATTATTATTATTATTATTATTATTATTATTTAACATAACAGATGAGCGAATAAATATACAGAAGACTGAATTTTAAAAGTTGATTAGGTTTTTAGGCCTTAACATGCAAATTATATATGTCTAGGTTTTAGAGTCCAATATTCCACTAAATTCGTTATTTCCCACCATATGTTTGTGTTGACCAATCACAGACGATATGATTTCAGTGTTTGGATGTTGGCTTTCCCACGGTCTGCTAACACCTGTAGAAACATATCACTCATGGTATTATCGCATACACCGGTTCTAATAAGAATAACAACGCTATAAAATCTTTACTTCAATTTCAAAGGAAAATATTTAGAGTGAGCAAAATTTCAATAAAACTGTGTGTTTGCGACTCCAGTATAAGATCTTCGTGATGTACGAACCCGTATCCTTGACACAGTACCAATGGACATGTTAGAACGTGGCACGAAATCGAATACAGACTTGATATTGCTCGTGCTACTAATGGTGCGCATATAGAGTCGTTTTAGTGTGTGACAATGAAAATTCTTTGAGTTTCTGTTTCGTTTAATACCGCCCTTATTTCATAATTCCGCATACTTTGTTAATTATGATTAATTAAAATGTGGGAGGTTTGAATGGGACACCCTGTATTTAAAAAAACCTTCAATGTTGTGGGACACATCATTATCATTACCATCATCAACAACAAGGATTAAGCCCAATGACCTGTTCCGATCTCATTATAGGTCGAATTGGTCCTTCCATCTATTCAATGGTCTTCCCAACATTCTTCTCCCTTTTGGTTTATAATTATACATTCTTCTTGGTATGCGCTGTTCATTCATTCGTATTACGTGCTGAAGATAAGCATTTTGATAATATTTTATTCTTACACAGGGATTAAATATATTAAGTTCTGTTCTTATATCTTCGTTTTTCTTTTTATCGGTCCTTTGGTATCCTGCTATTGCTCTCAACATCTTCATTTCAGCATCCTCTGTTTGTTTACTATCTGCCTTTGTTAATGTCCAGGTTTCACATCCATAGATAAGAGATGGAACTGCCAATACTTTGTAAAACTTCAAAATAGTTTCTTTTCTAGTCTTATTCAATAAAGTGCGTTTAATTCTGCCACATAGATAATTCAATCGTATTTTAGTGTGTTTATCTAAATTTCTGTCATTACCTAAATGACATCCCAAATAATTAAAATTCTGAACTTGGTCTATAATTACATTGTTTATCATTGTGGCTTGTGTGCTTAAATGATCCTGAGAGCTATGCCGGCGGTAGCATTGCTGCCGATAGGGTTACCCGGACTGGTCGAAGGTGATAAGCCAGACGAAATAAGTACCTTGGTCGAAAGAGTGACGATCTTTCACCGTAAAAATACAACCGTCAAGAAATGCGGACATGGGTTCTACTGGGGTAAAATTTTCCGGAGGTCAAATAGTCCCCCATTCGGTTCTCCGGGCGGGGACTACTTCAGGGAACCCATGCCAAAGGCTCAAACACAGGGACATGTTCCTAGGAACATGGAATGTTAGGACTTTATACAATAGCGGGGCACTAGAGATATTAACGCGGGAATTGGATAAATCGCCCTTGGATATAGTCGCTTTACAGGAAGTTAGGTGGCCAGGAGAAGGTAGTCAGGAATCAGGTAGCTTTTCATTATACTATGGGGGTGCAGAAAGACCTGCATTTGGAACGGGTTTTTTAGTCAGGAGGAGGATCCTATCCGCTATCCGAGATATTAAGTTTGTTAGTGATAGGATATCATACATAATTCTAAAGGGTAAACGACATGATTTTATAATTGTAAATGTACATGCCCCACCACAGAAAGATAAAGATGACAAGATCAAGGATGAGTTCTATGAAGAATTAGAATGCTTATTTGATAGCCTTTCACGATATCATATGAAAATTGTCTTAGGAGATTTTAATGCAAAAGTGGGGCGGGAAGATATATTCAAACCAACAATAGGCAAATTCAGTCTTCATGAAGATAGTAACGACAACGGGGTTAGATTAGTCACATTTGCCACATCAAAGAATCTCGTTGTTAAGAGCACAACATTTCAGCATAAGGATATTCATAAATACACCTGGACGTCCCCAGATGGAGAACTCGGAACCAGATAGATCATGTATTCGTGGATAAACGCTGGCACGTAGCATCATTGATGTTAGATCAGTTGAGGGACAGACTGCAATTCAGATCATCATCTGGTCAGGGTGAAAATCAGACAACGGCTATCGCTTATGAGAGGAACAAACGCTAAAGATGATTCTGTAAAATATGAATTAAAAAACTTGAAAAATGATGAAATGCGGCAAGAATACCAAATCAAAATTGCTAATAGATTTGAAGTACTGGAATCTTCAGATGACAATGTGGCAAACGAAGAAGAAACTGATTATAAAGAATGGGAGGCTATAAGAGATACTATAAATTGTCAGCATCAGAAAGCATTGGTTGTTTAAAAAAGAGGCAAAACAAGAAATGGTTTGATGAGGAAGTGCCGACATTGTAAAGAAAAGAAAGCTAGCAAAAATTAAATGGTTACACGAGCCAAATGAGGTAAATTTAGAGCAATTGGGTAGTGTAGACGGGAAACCACCAAGTTACTAAAGAGTAAAAAGAGGGAATATTTGAGAGAGAAGATTAATGATCTTGAAATGAATGCAAAAAATAGGAACATTAGAGAATTATATCAGGGAATTAGTATAGAGAAGAAAGGGTTTCAGGCTAGAACAAACATAATTCGGAATGAAAATGGGGATATGATTGCAGATTCTAGGAGTATATTAAATAGATGGAAATGTTACTTTAATCAGCTATTAAATGTACACACAGAACAGGACATTGAGGAGGATAAGTTACAGACAGCAGAAATGCTAGTCGCAGAGCCAAGTGCATTAGAGGTTGAAATGGCGATTGAAAAATTGAAGATGTATAAAGCATCAGGTTCAGATGAGATTCCAGCAGAACTGATAAAATCAGGGGGAGAAAAATTGATGGGCAAGATACGCTGGTTGCTTAGTATGATTTGGGAAAAAGAAGCTCTTCCAGATGAATGGAAGGAATCAATTATCATACCAATTTATAAGAAAGGAGATAAAACTGATTGCAACAACTATAGGGGCATTGCATTACTTTCAACTTCGTACAAAATTCTAACAAATATATTAGTAAGCAGACTTACTCCCTATATTGATGACATTCTAGGAGATCATCAATGTGCATTTAGAAGAAACAGGTCTACAACAGATCAGATTTTTAGTATAAAGACAGATTTTAGAAAAGAAATGGGAATATAATGGTACTGTACATCAACTATATGTAGACTTCAAAAAAGCATATGATTCAATTAAGAGGGAGAAGTTATATAGTATCCTGCTGGAGTTTGGAATTCCTAAAAAGTTAGTTAGACTTATACGAATGTGTCTAAATGGCTCAACGAGTAGGGTGCGTGTAGGCAAACAGTTTTCAGACACTTTTGAAATCCAGAATGGGTTAAAGCAAGGAGATGCACTATCTCCTCTACTATTTAATTTTGTACTAGAGCATGCCATTAAATCTTTGGAGAATGAGGAAGGCTTACAACTCAATGGTATTAATAAGCTGTTAGTTTATGCTGATGATGTAGTACTACTGGCCGATAGCGAGGAGATACTAAAGGCCAACACGCACACACTATTGAGTAACACTAAGAAATTAGGACTGGAAGTAAATATCATTAAAACTAAATATATGGTCACACGTAGAAATACATTATATAATGGAAATGGACAGCTAATGACAAATGAGGGAAATTTTGAGGAAGTGGCTGAATTCAAATACCTAGGAACAATAATCACAAATAGGAATGAGATGCACAAAGAAATTAAACATAGGCTCAATTCTGGAAATGCATGCTATTATGCATTGCAGAGACTTTTGATGTCCCAACTCCTTTCAAAAAACGTTAAGCTGAAAATATATAAAACTATTGTTCTACCAGTTATATTATATGGGTGCGAAACATGGACTCTTACTTTAAGGGAGGAAAGGAGATTACGAGTATTTGAGAATAAAGTTCTTAGGAAAATTTTTGGACCAAAGAGAGATGAACAGACAGGTGAATGGAGAAGACTACATAACAATGAACTACATGGTCTTTATAGGAAGCCAGATATAATAAGAACAGTTAAGTCCCGTAGACTGCGATGGGCAGGACATGTTGCGCGTATGGGGAATGAAAGACGTGCATGGAAACTTCTTGTAGGAAAGCCAGAAGGAAAACGCCCAGTTGGTAGACCAAAAATGAGGTGGGAGAACAACATTAACTATGATTTGAGGGAAGTAGATTATACAGGGAATGATTGGAAAGCATTAGCTCAGGATAGGGATGTATGGAGAGCTTATGTCCGTGCGGCCATGAACCTACGGGTTCGATAGTGCCAGTGAGTAAGTAAGTAAGTATCATTATTTTTGTTCTTATTGCACATTTTCCTTTCAGAGCTAACATTTTTGTTTTACATACAGATATTCTTAAATTGTATTTTAGAGAGATATTATGTGTGACACATCAAATTTGAATTTATCTTCAACTATTGCCAACCTAATAACTTGACACCACGTGTCATCAATATACTTGCAGATAATATTTCTTAAAGTCATTAATTTTATAAGCTATGGTTATATAAGTTAGGATGATGTATATGTAGTGGGTTAGGTGATTATTACGTATACACATTTATCTCAAGATTTCGCGATGTTGTCGTTAATGACGTAGTTGGGAATTATCTGGCTTCAAAGTTTTGATATCCACTTGGTTGGAAGACAGATATTGGTATAGATCCATCACGGACGTCAAGAGCTCTGGGATCTTCTGGCTTTGCGACAGAGTTATTCGGTTTTACCCCGAGGGGACATTGATTGATTTGACGAACCAGCATCTCAAGGGTGAAAAAAAAGAGCTTCAGAAAGTAAAAAAAAAAGTATAAGATGAAGGAAGAAGATAGTAATGAAAGAGGAAGAGTTCAAAAACGTCGTTCTTAATCTAATATTTATTTTAAAGAACGAAAGAAACAAATGTAACGAACATTTAAACATGGAATAAAGAACAAGAAAATATCCGTCACGCAGGAACTCCGAAAACTAATAAAATTACTCACACAGTCGAATTAATTTTCTGTTCTATCTATCTATCTTCGGGTTTTTACAGCTGCTGCCGTCTTTCCGTGCCAAACCTCCAAAGCCTACGGTCTTGGTCATCTTCGATGCTTAGCCCTCTAGGTTGCATTACTGTCTTCATGTTTTCCTTCCATGTTAACCTTGGTCTCCCTCTTTTCTTCTTTCTGTTCGCATGCCATTCATATAGTTGCTTCGGCCATCGCTCATCTTCCATTCTTAAAACATGACCTAACCACTTTAATTCCTTTTCCTCAATTCTTTCAATTATGCTTTCTTCTGCTTCCATTATGTTTCTAATTTCCTTATTTGTGACACGTTCTAATTTAGACTTTCTGGCACTTCTTCGTAAATAATCCATTTCTAGAGCTATTAGTCTATTCTTGTAGTACTTATTGATTGTCCATACCTCACTTCCGTACATTACAACAGATTCCACCAATGTTTTACCAATATATTTCCAAATATGCTTATCCCACCATATGGAATTTAACGATGATATTATTTTGCTACTCAATTCAATTCTATGTTTTATGTTCTCTTTGCCTATACCTTCGATGTTATCCATAATCATTCCTAAATATTTAGTTTGTTTCACTTGCTTTATTTGGATTCCTTCTTCTAATTTTGATTATTTATAGTCCACCGCTGTGGTCTCGGGGTAGCGTGCTGACTTGTCACGCAGCGGGCCCGGGTTCGATCCCCGGTCGGGGCAGTTTTTCTGGGTGAGGTTTTTATCGGGGTTTTTCCTCCCCTGTAAGACAAATGTCAGGAAAACTTTAAGGCCCAAACGGTCCCCGAAATCATATGGCCATCATCATCATCATTCATATTCATCTTAGGTTAAGCTTAGAATTAGGGACTCTCCTGGCGCACCATCATCATCATCACCCTCATATCATCGGGGCAACGTAACCCCGCCTTCCAGGTGCCTCAACCTCAGAAGTGGGTTACAAGTACACAATTCCAGGAAAGAAACCATGAATGTCGAAATACAAACCTGGGGCATTTGAAAAAAAAAATTGATGATTTACGATTTTTTTATTGCATTTAGTTGAATAAGTAAAAGGAAAAATAAATATAAATTTATATCGTTATTATATTTAGATACCCCGTGCTGATTACCCGGCGTTTCCCGGGAATCTACCCATCCAGATGTAGGCCTACTTGGCATAAATGAGCTGAAAGACGAAATTCGTTATTTTTTAGATATCCATAAAAGAATACCCGCCGTGCGGTGCTATGCTTGCCCAGGAATCTACTTATCCCGATCTTCTTGGCATCAATGAAAGACAAAAATGGTTATTGTGAGTTATCCTTAAAAGATAAACATATGCTGTCGTGGACTTTTCTGTAGAGTTTTATTGAGATATTCAATTCTGTGTACAATAATTTTGTGCATTTCTTATGGTTTAGACAGCGTAAGCCATTTAAGCTTAGAAATAGCGATATTTTTTCACGTTTTCTCACTACAGAAGATATTTTGAATG